>JAWNNJ010001275.1:600000-916109 GCA_035045125.1 Hypselothyrea guttata | reverse complement strand
CTTTTCAGAGTTTTAATTCAACTGCAATTAATATAACTTAAAATCAAGCAAATGAAATATTCAAGCTATCAAGCAAGATTAAATTCTCAACAATTTATTTTATTTGTTCAACAATTTGCACTAAATTAAAGAATAACAAAGAATTTTAAAGCTTTTAGTTTTGTTGGCTTACGAAACAGCTTATTTAAAAAGTAAACTTACAATTTATTTCTAGATTTGACAGAGTTTATTAATGAGAAAGTTTGCCCGATCAGTCGGCGTGCCCGACTGTAGAATACCCTGTACCCTATATCTTAAATATCATTTAAATAATAAGTTTTTATCCAATATAATTTTAAATGTCTTACGAAGCTCAGCAGCAATGCTTCTTCTGACTTTTTTTGTATGTATAATGCTGTACCTCAAATAAAATTATTATAAAACTGCCATTTTAATTAACCCCACAAATTAAATATCCAAATGCAATTGGATTTTATTAAAACCCTGAACAGCACTGAATCGACTCCTATTGTATACTTGACACTAAAATTGTTATTCACAAAGTTTTTATTGCTGTCGAAAGTGCAGTTTTCCGAAAATATGAAAATAAATGCTGGCTTTTTGCAGCCATTAGAAAAAAAAGTCTGTAACAAACTGCGATATTTTTTATTGATAATAATGAATTGGCTGGCTGTAAAGCTTGTTGGAAATCTTTCAAAAGCATATCAAAATTTCATCTATTCTCTTTCTATTTCTGTTTCATGTTACATTGTTGGATTGCAAAATTGCGTATCACATCGCCACCCACTTGATGTCGGTGCGTGTTTATTGTCAAAAAGAGAGAGATACTTTCCATACTGCTCTTATTTTTTCATATTTATTGGCTCTCCGAACTCTACACATCTCATTCGACTGTCTGCCTGTCTGTCAGTTTTGCATACTTGACATGTGCTCTCTGTGTGCAAGCATTTTGTTTATTCATAAAACTCGCGCAGCAATTCGTTTGTATTTGTTTCTGTTCGACAGAGTGTCGTGCGTTTTATCGTTTTGCAATCACACGTAAAAAATATATAATACTAGCAATTTATTTAGCTTTTATGCAAATCAAATTACAAATGAAACAAAACAGTTTTTTTTATTGCCATCTGGGTTTGGGCTCTTAAGCGTTTTCAATTTAAAATTCTATTTGGCAAACATATTTTAGAGCGAGCAGGTTGGCAGCAGTTTGTTGGAGGCAGTTTTAATTAATTGATTGCATTTTTCTGACAGGCCACAAAAATGATAAAAAGAAAATCAGCCATGAAACAGAGCAGATTTAAAATTAACAGAGGAATTGTATTTGGTGAAATGACATGCGAAATTGATGGCAAATGTGATTTCGATTTGAATTTAAATAGAAATCAAAACGAAAATGAAAATGGATTTCCATTTAATGCTTTAAATCCTGTCACCGTGTTCATAATGCTGATGAGATTTTTTCAGCTTTTCAATTCGACATTTAATTGTTTTTGTTGTCCTGGCTACAGCCAATATCAAACAATTTCTATCAAACTTGAGCATAAGTGAAAACATGTTGCCGGCTTTAGATTTTTCATCTCTCACAACTTGGCTACGACAAACTTCAAATTAGCTGAAAACTAAAGCAACAAATTCCCAAAAACAAAAACTATACAAATTTATCAACCCACACACAGACCTGCCTTCATATGAAAAGCCATTTCTATAACCGAAAAATTGCAGTCACATTTCAACTTTAGCCACAAAACTTCACTTATCGTTTGACTTCCTGCGATGTGTACACCGAAAGAAATAAATATCGCTTTGATGTTTGCAAGTTGAACGAAAACCACCTCGGGACGACATTTCAAACAAATTACGTTCGTTATATAAAATGGAAATTATAATAAAATACCTTTTCTTATGCCACAATTATTTTTCCTTGCGCATGTGGGCACTTTTCCGAAGTGAATGGAAATCTCCCAACAAAAAGCAAAAGAAGAACAAGAGCAAGAACAAAACGAAATGTGCATCAGTTTGCAACGCAGTTGTCCAGAACTATGTATAATATTCTTGTGGCTCCAACGGAGAATTCTATGAATATGCAAAGTGAAACTAAATGGCGTGTAACAAGCACAAAAAAGCCAAGGGAAAAGCCAAAAACAAATACTATAAAGAAAACTACTTTCACAGCATAAAAAGAAACGAAAACATATTAAAGACTGGCGCCAAGTTGATCAAATTGATGCTGGAGTTCTTGGAACTGCAGCCAAACTCTTGGCAGAATATCTCAACCAACTCCATGCGAATACACTATAACTTATAAACTTGCACAAAAGAACACAACTAAAAAACGTATGTAGGGCCAAATTGTGTTCCAACAACGGCAGAGTGAATAAAAAAACCAGTCGGACAGACAGACAGACAGACAGAAACAGAAACAGAGCGTATCGGACACGTATCATGCCTGGGCTTTCCACAATTTCTCCAGTTGTATATCCTTTTTGTATACCATACTATGACAACAAACAATTGCATTCCTCTGGGCCTGCCATGGCGCAGTTCAATTTCATTTCATTTTCGCATACGAAGCAGCTTCGAATTCGATTGCATATTGTAAAATATTGCATCTTCTCAGCCGAAACCCAAGTGAGACAAACTTGAATTCGCGGAATATATTCAAGATTTAAATGTAGCCAAAGGTGTCTAAAAACAGATCTTACTCATTTGGCAACATGTAATGCAAGACCATTAATCTTAGATTGAAATCTCGTGAGCACAAAGCCAAATAATGTAAGGTCAATATAATAATAAATGACCAAGGTATTAACCCTTTTTTCAAATTTTTCAAAGTGTCGAGGGTATAAAAAAATCATCACTTAATTAAAAAAAATGTTGTACAAATTCGTTTTAAACAACTGTATTAATTGTGCAACAAATTGTCAGCAAAATTTATATATTTTTTGACCCCATTATGAATGACATACAAACTAAAATAAAAGTACTTAGGGTGAGTTTCTGCCATTCTGACATTTATTGCTCTTTCGTAAGTTTCGTGTTTTTAGGGCCCTACATGTTTATTGATTTTTATTTTGATCTTTATTTTGAATAACACCATGTATCTGAGAAATGGACAAGAAATGTTTAATCTGAACAGGATTGTTGTTACAAAATCCAACTTGGTCTAGCAATATTCATACTTGTTTGAACATGTTAGCCAAATTCATGTCCGTTAGATTCTCCTTTAAACACTATTTGTAGTGCTCTTCGCTGTTGTAAATCGGCCTTCTTTCGGTAATTGTCAGCAGCAGCTGCATTAAGATGTCCACAGTCTGATGCTCTTGTTGTTGACAGGAAAACAGATGCGAATCGGAATCACAAACTGACAAACCGACAAACGACTTCAGCTCGGCATTTGTGTATGTGAGGGTTTGAGGGGAATGGCGTTTGACATTTGTGTGCATGCAAATTTCATGCATCCGTTTCCGGGAAACTGGCATTCGAGCCAAGATGGAGTCGGTCTGCTTGACAGACTCCTTGACAGAGTGCCGGGCATTTATGAAATATGCAACTAATTAGTGGGTGACCCTGTGCTATTTTTCAAGCAGAGCCCGCAGTTGTAGCAAGAGCAGCATAAATGTTTTAATTATTTATGAAAACATGCAATGTGCAGAGGCTTGTATGACGCAAATGGTCAAAAAGGCTAGCCAGCATTTTTCATTAGTGCGGGCGTGCGCTTGTCGAGTGCCCAGAAGTCCCGATGTTTTACAATATAATTGCAAACGAGCAACTCCAACCAAATACAACGGGAACTACAACAACTCTGACCTGACCGCCGCTGCGGCCTTGAGCTCGTACGTAATTTGTTTTAGCCGAGTTTCAGCTCTGTTCACCCCGTTACCCGTAACCCTCAACCCGCAGCCCTCTCGACCCATGTGAAACAATTTTCAACATGCAAGGCAAAGAGCAGGGCCCAAATACATGCACATATATGTTTATGTATGTGCATATATCATCTAGACCACGATATATTAAACTCATACACGCAAGAGCCAAAAAAGAGCTGGCAAAAAAGGCAAAACATAAAGCGAAGCGAAGGCAAAATAAAAAACACCATTTAAAAAACGAAAAGCCAATAAAACATTGCCTACAAAAGTTTCCTCCAGCTGAATTGCCTCAACTCTCGGCGAGCAAGAGAGATAGACCAAAGCCAGTGAAAGTATTACGAATTGAAGGCCAGGACATGAGGGTAATAAATACATAGTAACCCCCACACATGAACCATTTTATATATATCCTGTATATGTGTAGGACGATGCTTAATGATGGTTCTTTTCTTCTGCTACGAGTTTGCTTTTAAACGAGCAATTAGCATTTGATATCGTTTCGAGAAAAACGAGCTACAATTTGCTAATAGAAAAAGGCGAAAGTATTCTCGAGTGAAATTCTAGCAAATGAATACATTAAATAAACTGAATAGCAAAGTATATACCCAAATGCTTTGGGCTAGAAAATTATAAATGCAGAGAATGCTTTTAAAATGTTCTCTTGAGCAAAAAAGCACTTTAAATTACCAAAAATCCCAAATTAATAAATTTTATTTTGTATGTAAGACTGTAGATGATTTGATTTGGAAAATAATATTACAAATTTCGTATATTACAAATTTCATAGAATCCATTTAAATATTGCAGTTATTACTTGAATATAAAGTATGTACACAGAGAGCAACATTTAAGTAATCCTTTCTTAATCTAATAACTGCACCAAGAATGATTCGAATATTAATAAAAGAATTTATGTAATGAACGAAGATTCTTAACACATGTTCCCATAATCTACATATCCATAAACCATTTCTTAAGTAAATTAATCTTGCTTTAAACACTTCTATTTAAAAAATAATAAATAAATAATAAATATTATACATATAACAAGCATTGTTGCCACTGAAGCGCCTTTAACACGTCTTAACCACTTGATAGCACACATTACACTGGGATTGGGAGCACTGCAGCAGCAGTATTTTTTGTGCTCGCTGGCTTAATCAGTTTTCACCAAAAAAAACCCACCACTCAGCTTCTCTATGCTCCATCCCACCAAGTGCAGTATGTCGGTTGGTTTGTAGGCGAGGCGGCTACCCGCAGCATTTGAATTGCAGAAGGTATGCTTGAAGAGCCAGCAAGAGCGAGCGAGCAGAGAGGAGAACGGCCAAGCGCTGCCTAGGGGGCGAGCCGGCTACCCGCCGCATTACTTGTAATGCAGGAGGTATGCTTGGAGAGCCAGCAAAATCAAGCGAGCAGAGACTAGAACGGCTAAGCGCTGCCTAGGAGGCGAGCCGGCTACCCGCTGCATTACTTGTAATGCAGGAGGTATGCTTGGAGAGCCAGCAGAGACTAGAACGGCTAAGCGCTACCTAGGAGGCGAGCCGGCTACCCGCTGCATTACTTGTAATGCAGGAGGTATGCTTGGAGAGCCAGCATGGAGAACGGCTAAGCGATGCCTAGCAGCTTATGCATAGAGATCGATCGATCTCACCACAGCTGCAGATTGGTGGGTGGGTTTTCTGGGCTCTTTCTTTTTCTCTATCTCGGAAACTGATAAGAGACAGCGACTGCGCAGCCTGCAAGCACTATAAATACGGCTGCTGCAGAGCTGCTGATCACAGTGCAGTGAAGTCAAGTGGTTAGGTCGTGTCAAGGACGCTTAAGTGGAGTGGCTAGTGTGCTTATTATAATAAATATTTACTTATTATAATTTTAAAGCGATTAGTTTGTAGATCTGGAGTGTGACAATTGCAAGAGTTTGATGTGAGCGGTATTAAGCTGCCGTTCAATCTGGCACACATAAAAAAGGAAGTAAGAATAAGCATTGCTGTTACGCTTCGTGTCATAGTTGCATAAAATAATATTTTGAATATAGTATTGGTGTTGTATGGTATTGTGCAGTTGGGCACGTCCGTCTTTTATTTATTAAAACAAAAAATATTTTTAAATAAAAATAATCAATGAATAACAAATCTTATTGACAATAAAATCAAATTTCATACACTGATCGAAAAATGTATATCGTTAACACAAACATGATCTGCTTGCATCTGCTATTTCCAGAACATAAAGTATAAACTGAATTGTCAGTCTATGCTCAATTACATTTCAGCATTCTCCCAGAAATATTTTCATGTTCATTGTGTATAACGGTTATGTGTTATAAATATTACATAAACTGAGCTGTGTAGATGGTAACTATCCAATTCAACTTTATTGTGGATTGCATAGCATTGTTCTCGTAATGACCTACAAACAGACACATAAAAGTATTTCATATGATAAATGCAACAATTTCCATTACAATATGTATTTGAAAAAACTAAAAGCCAATAAAAAACCCCACTTTTTTCGACAAATATAAAATAAACACAATGAAAAGTAAAATAGAACGTTAAAAATAGAAGAAATGCACAAACAGTTGAACGCTATTTGCCTATGTTCTGCGAACAGGGAAAACGGAAAAGCGGAAAAGCAGAAGAGAGGTAGGGTCGTAAATGGCAGCCCTTTTTGTTGGGTTTCTCGTTTTTACCTATTTTCCTATTTTTATTGTTGGTGCCGCAACACATTTTTAGCCTTCAACTCTGACTGCTCTGACTTGGCTTTTATTGATTTTTTAGTTTGTTAAATTTGTATACTCTGCACTCGAATTGGGTTCAAGGGAAATTTTGAGTTTCCAAAGCTTGATTTTTAAGCAACAGTCGGAACAGAATATTTGGATAACATATGTTTATGCAACTATGTTGCTTGTATATACATATATCGAATTATCTATGAGACAAATTTAAATGAAATAATTTTATTCTCAGAAGTAATAAAATACAATATTTTATTTGTTCAGACTTTTATGAGGGAATGTGTTAGGTCGCCCTTTAAAAACACATATTTTATCTTAACTTAGTTTTTTTATTTTGAATGGAGAATATTCTCAATGATTTCTTGTTTAGCTGTCACAGTTGACCAACTCAAGCTGAATGCAGGTTTTTCAATATTTAAGGCAATCCCACACATAGTTACACAAACACAATTCGGAAATGACCCATTTGCTTAAATCTCAATAGAAGGACAGTTGGCTTGAACTGTCAATCACTTTCAGTTGGACAGTTAGTGGATAGTCGGTTAGGCGGTTGGTCGAGTTTAACACAGACCAAACCAAGTCAACCGAATGCCACGACAAGGTTGTTTCTATTCGTGTTTTTGCATGTGCTCTGACTTTTAGACCCTGTACTTTAAAATAGTACAAAACAGTTTATAAAGTTAGTGTAACAGACTCCATAAAGTAAATTTTTCTTAATCAGCACGACGAACTGGTTCGATCTAGTCATTGCAGTCTGTCTGTCTGCTAATTTAACTGCTTGAACAGCTAGATTTTATACGAGGTCTGTCAGTTACGTCCGACTGTATCTGTCCGGCCGACGGATCTGCGCCGTCGTTAAAGGTTTTTCTATTTTTTTAAGCCGTTGTCAACAAATTTCTATGCCAAGTGCTGTTATATACGCTCACACTTTTACTCTGACACATTTGACTGCCAGGGAGTGTGTCTGGATGGCTTGTTTGCTTTTCATGCCGCACGCCCTGTTTTTAGCTTGTGCTTCATCTATTTCTATGCGAAATTGTGTTAAAATTCTCATTCCTTACCTAGTTTTTGCTCTCTTGTGCAGCGGAAATTGAAAATAGCGCCACGTACTCGTTGCCACTCTCCATTTTAACACAAACTTTTACTTGTTGTTTTTGCTGCACAAAATGCTCATACGGCATGAAAATTTAATTGGAGTAAAATGCTGCAGCACAACTCTCAAAAACTAGTTAGCGTTGCAAAAATAAAACAAGAAACAGTGCAGGAAAATATATAAAAAATACAGAAACAAGGAAAAACTAGCACATAACATAAATCAACAACGAGAGCATTTGTCGTCAGATTGAAATGTGCATATGGCATTAGCTTTAAATATGAAATGCATTTGCATATGTAAATGCTGCCAAAAATATTCTTCCTATAGCTGCCAGGTATCTTATAAATAACTAAATATAACTGCATTATTTTTGTCCGTATTTATTGTTTTTTATTTGCGTAACAAACGAAGTAAACTGCAACTAAATAAATAAACATGTACATGTCTTGTATGGCATAGCACATTCCAGATTATAAGTTTCTGGGGAATATTCATGTAGCACTCGTAAAATCCATACGTTTTTTAAGCTTATCAGAAATACAATATAAAGTTATTTATACTGTTTTTGAAAACCCTTATCGATATCGAAAAAAAAGTCAAATCATAAAAAATATTGTACATTTAATACATGATTTTATTTAAATCTGCTTGTTTATATATTGGGAAGTAAAAGCTACAGAAAGTTACAATAAATAGTTGTACATAAATGTTTAATCTCAAATCTACCCTTAAGTAAAGTTAAATTGAATTATATAAAAAAAAAACTATCGAAAAATCATGTCGATTTGTTAATTTAGATATTAATCTTAGTAATAAATGCTGCATTTGAAATCATTTTCCTCTTATTTGAATAACAAATAATTTGTTTGTTGTCAACGAATATTTCCATTATATTATGTGTGCAATTGATAAATTTGAACAAAACAATTATTTAATAAGTTCTTTAAGCTATTGTTTATCGAAATATTCGGAAACCTTGTGTGCATAAAAATAAACTCTAGATTTAATAGCAATTAATTAGAATTTTGTCCTCAATTAAAACAATTATTTCTTTGTCTTAAATGAGAAATATGTATGTAATTGCAATATCAGTTCATTTTGTAATATAACACATACGCAATGTGGTCGTTTTGCTTATAGCCATAATAATCACAAACTGCCACTGCCTTAATTAATGTTTGATGTTGAAGTCTTTCACATATAAGTGAAATTTGATTCTGTATGCATATTTTATGTGTAAGCTAAGTAAGTTTTGTCATATGCCCTAAAAGCAAACATCAAACAAGCTTCGCCCACATTGCGTATGAGTTATGCATTATGTTTCTTCGTTTCCTGATATGCTCTACTAAGTCGTCTTTTAGCTCTCACTCTGTTTTATTAGTGAGCTCAGCTCTGCTTTTGATTTCGCCTTTGTTTTGTGCTTGTTTGTGCAACGCATTACGACAAATATTTGAGTATTGGACAACATATTCCTACTCCAATTTCTCCGACTTGTCTGTGTCTATGTGCTACTTGCTGCTGATGCTGGTTGCTGGTTGTTGGTTGCTGCTGGTTCCTGGTTTTCCTCTTTTATTTTTTGGAGGTTTGCTTGCCTCTCTGGCTGAAACGAGGTCAGTCCAAAAATCTAAGCCCTTGGCTATACAAACAGCTGATGTCAGCACAACATAGGAGTGCACAAGAGTACGTTCTATGTATGTATCCCATGTGTGTGTGGGGGGCAAGTATACGTGGCTGGTTTTTTGTTCTTGCGTATATATACTCTGATAAATCAGACCAGCAGACCAGCAGATCAGCAGACCTACAAGTGTCCAAACGGAGGCGCAGGGGCGTGGCAAACACTTTTGGGCTATGATTTATCAGCAATGCAGCCCGAAGGCACACACACACTCCCCCTAACCCTCCTCCTAACACCCACACACACACTCCCCAGTTGACTCTGGGCATAAATTAAGTGTTTATTTAGATAATGTAACGAGTGGAGCGAGAGCAGAGTGAGAATTTTGGTTATTGTTTGATTTCATGCATGCCAAACTGGGGCACAAATAAATTTGTTAGAGCTCCTGCTGCTTTTGCCGTTGCCAGCAATGCACCTAGGGAACTAAATAAGCCAAGGTATGCCACTGATTCCTGCTTACTTCTCAGACTCCTGGTATGCATTTCATATGTTTGTGAAAATGCATCATAAAGATACTCATATTGAACTGTCAGAAGTACCTGGGTTGGCAGTCTGAAACTCAATTCAAATAATCCTAATCAATTGATAAATTGCCTATTTCGTGTTTAAGCAACTAGAATATGTTTGGTTAATCGTAAACATATGCAAACAATATATTCAATTCAATTTTTAGTGAAACTTAAGTATTTCAAGAAAAAAAAAACATTTATGGCTCTTATTATTTTGTTATTATTTTTGGCAATTGTTCGACTTTTGAATAAGTACAAAAAACTGAAGCAGGTGCATACAGCAAAGCAGAAAAACTCAACTAATATTAAAGTTTTCAGTATTGATGTTAGTTATTAATGTTTTTTAATTAATTTTTTTCACGGCCAGTTTCTTCATCGATGAAGCAAATAAGGAAATTTCTCGCAATATGTCATGGTTCCTTTAACATTTTTCTTATATTCAACCAATAATATTAACAAGTAATTATCATGGCAGAATGTCTCCGATTAAGAATATTGATTAAAAGAAAACAGTCTTCAGAAAAATCTAAACAAAAAGCTTTACCACTTTTAATATTAGAATTTTTTATAAATAAAATTTGCAGAATTTGTTATGAATAAAATTTGATAACCCATCAATTTTGCATGCTAACAAATTTAAACAATATTTGTAACGATTTTAAATATTTTGCGCGAAAACGCCCTAATGCTTGATTTAAAATTAAAATAATCTGTTGGAAAAATTGCCCTTAATAACTGCTTTTGTTTATTATTTTATGTTATTCTTAAATATATCTAAAACTTTTCATTTCGCTTAGAAAACACTTAAAATAATGCAGTTACAAACGCATAAAATTATGTTTTTATTTCCATGCTTTCATAACAATCTTAAAGCCCCCAGCATCGTCAGTTGTGTTATGAAATCAAAATTTACAACAAGCCATCTCGCCAGCAAAATAAAAAGCAAATCGCACAAAACCTCATATTGCAAACGACTTTCGAGTTTTTCATGGCGGCTTAGCCGAAAAGAGAAACAAACTGCGTCAGACCAGCGCAAAAATAAAAATAAAAAACGAAAAGAAAATGTCAAATATTCAATAGCAGAGCACCAAATAATACAAGAGTGGCCTAGGTTGGGAATGGGACTGAGGTGGCCTGGCGCAGACGATGCTGTTCAGTTCGTTGTCCCATATAAATAGTCACATGACCTGTGTGACCAGACTCAATAAGATTGCAACCGGCTTAGCAGGTGTCTATGTATCTGTGTGTGTCCAAAAGCAAACCAGCAGATAAACTTATAGGGAATGTCTTGAGCTGACAGCAGATACTTGGCGGTTCGCTGCCAACTCACGTATACGCCAAGCAATGTTCACAGCTTTCTTTTGCTTTCTTCTTTTGCTTTCTTTGCCTTTTTTAAAGTTTCATTCACTTACTTTAATATTGCCTTAGCAGCTGATGTGCTGTACTGGAGCTGTATTGATGCTGACGATTTGTTGCTCGATATATTTTAGTAAGCTGCCAGTTGGCTGTGTTTCTAGGTTGATGCTGGTGACATTTTGTCAGTGTGACCGCACAAAAAACGCATGTGACCTTGACTGCACGAACACTCACACTCACGCTCACACACGCACGAATAGAGCGACAGACTGAATGTTTGGATGAGTCTGGCTTGGCTGCTTGAAGTTAGGGCGCTGCAGCAGCCCGAGTTGTGTTTGGCAGCATTTTAAACATATTTCTGTTAGCCTTGAGGTCTACGTAGACAACGTGCAATCAATAAACACATACACACGCGCTCTCACACACACACACGAGCGCACAGGCAGAGGCGCTGACACGCTGGCGTATTGTGGCGGTCACACGTTGTGTATACGTAACGCAACGCAACTGGAGCTGGCGTTACAGCTGATTATTGGCTGTGAACTCTGGCATTGGGCCTTCAATTGCATAAACACATCAACACAAACACAAATATGCACACAGACACACACACACGCAGCGTAGGTGTGCGTGTGACACAGAGCACGGAGTGAAATTTATGTTTTGGGCTTGATTTGCAATCTATTCTTTATTTTTATCTCAAATGCTCCGTTACGCGACAAGATGGCCGTGCGTTGCGCGTTAGCTTCTGCACGTTACGCGTCCTTATTCCAACTACTGGCGTTCAACGCAGCCCAACGGCCGTAACTCGACTTGGCTCAATCTGTCCTGGACGCCCCCGAAAGCAGCATTCGTGAAAGCTCTCTCTGCTCGCCCTCTCTCTCTCTCTCTCTCTCTCTTCATTCGCGCTCTCCGCATTACTGGCGCTCTCCCTTCCATTCAGCGCGTTTCGAAAGCTTTGCGCTCACTGTGCTTAGTGTTGGCCCAGGCTCTCTCGCTCTCCCTCTCTCTCTCTCTCTCTCAGCTGCTCTCTCTCTCTTGACAGCACGTGTCTCAGCTGCTCGCTCTTCTCTGCCTTTGTTTTGTTTGCCTGTTTCGCTGGCAAGGTTAACAACAAACTGAACCCAAATGGCGCCAAATAGCCCAAAAACATCTGATTGCTGTCAAAAGTAACTCTGTGCATGCGTAATTGCCCTCCGCTAGTCAGTTGGTCAGTCATACGCACAGACGGATTGACGGATTGACGGAAGAGGCGGCAGAGAGATGGAAGGGAATTTTACTGATGGGTATTCCGGTAACTCTCTGAGGATTTGTGTAGGCATTGGGAGCCAAAGAAAGCCGTTTAACAGAGCTGTATTGTTATTTTATTTGTTTGCTTTGCTAATATTATATATGCGATAAGTTATCAGTAGTTAATCAGAAGTACTTTATATAAATATTTAAATTTATTTAAAACATTACGACATACATAATAAACAGGCTCCCGTTTAGTTAAATTCGAGAATTTGAATTATAGAATTAATAAATTGTTTGTCAATCACACTCTTTTAAAGTAGGTAGTATACCATAGCAAAAGTTTTCAGTTTTAAAGCTACAGTTTTAAAGCTAAACACTTAGTATATTTCATGTACGTAGTCTATGAAAATCTTATCGATGCTGTGAATTATATTACCTTTGGCTAAGAAACAGCGAACAATACACATCCAACATTAGCTCCGTCCATACTAGATTAAATTTGAAAATATCAATAATTTTAATAAATTTGTAGTAAAACATTCAAAAATAATTTGACTGCCAATCAACATTCCTGAACTTCAAAATAATTTGTCCAATCATTCTAATTTTGAATGCTTTAATCCTATTACTTTGCTTTAAAGATGTATTGAAATAGTTTCAAAGAGTATAAATGCATAAATAACTTTAATAACATAAGGTAGATGCACTGGGTGTATCATCAGTTCTATGCTGCGAGTATAATCCATTTGGAGTTGATAATTTGTTGTTATTTCGCTTTGCGAAGGCTAAAAACAGCAATTTGTAACCGTTGTAGACTTTGCTCCAATCTTCTCACTGTTATATTTGTTTTCCGGCAACTCTGCTTGCGGCATCTGCCCTGACCGTAACCGTAATTGCTACACCTGAAACCGCAGGTTAACAGCTGCCAGCCACATGAACGCACCCAGACACAAACTCAGACTCACTCCCAGTCTCCGTACCGGACTGGCCCTGTCTAAAACTAATATTTAAAAGCCACAACATTTCGAAAAAGCCCCGAGCAAGCGCCAATTACGCGTGTGCTAACGCTGCCCCTCATGGCCAGCGCAAAAAAGTATGCAACAAAAAGCCCGACGATCCAGTAACAAGCCGGAAAAAAAGACGGGAAGAGAATGCAAAATGGCGTAAAAAGCAGTGAAAGGTCTGCTCGGTGAAAAACAAACTGGAAAATGGGTAGTTACAAGTGCAGCTGCAGCTGGCCAATAAGCCTGGCTCTAAACCTGAGTTACCAAACAAATTTTGTGCATATTTCAGAAAAAGTTGTCGCATTCGCAATGTTGTCAACGTGGAGCTCGTTTTTTTTAGTTCTCATTTCGCTTGTGCTTTTTTCATTCTTTTGGAGGGAGAGGGCAACGCGTGAAAATCCGAGAGGTGACACTTGTCCAAATTATCTTGCCGGATAAAACCAGCGCGCACTTAACGTGTTATCAGTGCAAACGATGCCGGCGACACTCACGAGGCCAACATGAGCCGCATTGTAATCAAACGCAGGCTCCAGCTGTATCCAGCACTCACACACACTCACACACACTCACACACTCACACACACACACTTACTCACACATACTAAGACCCCGAAACTGACATGCAGTTGACTGGCAAAAGAGTTGCAGAGTGCAGGATACGGGATGCAGGATACGAGGCAGACCCCACGACAAGGCGTGCAACGGACGCTTCAGAGTGTGACCAAAGCCACAGCCGAATGCCAGTGTGCATATGAGTGTGAGTGTGAATATGAGTATGAGTATGAGTGTCAGTGTGAGTGCGAGTGCGAGTATGAGTGTGCATGTCCACAGTCGACAGCTGCCGCATAATACTTACAAAACATCCACTCAGCTGAGGCTAGAGCCAAGTTGAAAATGTTTAACATGAAAAGGAGTTATCACGCTGACAGCACAGCGCATAGGACGGGTCCTAGCAGGCAAGCACGCGAATTGCAGGCTTCCCCCTCCCCCCCTCTTCAAACCACCGAATTATAACATGAATATGGCCACAAAGAAGAAAGCTTTGCAAAAGCATATGGCCAAGATACTGCCATGCAGTTTACCTTAAAGCCAGATATAAAGTAGATAGAAATTATGCATAATTGGAAGTAAACTTCCTTATTTTGGAGTGGTTGGCATGGCGCTTGCCATTAGAAATGCTGATGGAGTCATATTGATATAATAATAATGCCATTGACAAACTTGGACTCACCATTGCACTCCTAAGACAAAGAAACAATCAAATATGTGAACTTTTCTGGGAGAATCACTACCAAAGAAGGCGAAGAAGGCAGCGAAAAAAATTATAACGACATTTGAACTAATGAAAAAAGCTTTTGTTCAGTGGATTGATTTTTATAAAGGCATAAAAATTTAAATGACTTCTGGAGGAAGTTTATTATGTGAAAGGAGATTATGTTGAAAAATAAATATAGTTTCTATCGAAAACTTAAGGTTTCGTGCCAAGGTTAACTTCTTATTAGCTCAAACTCGTTTTTCAAAAGAGCCAAAGTATTTTGCAAAATGAATTTAATGTTCGTGTATTAAATGGACAAATCTCTTATATAACTTAATATGATAAATATGTCTACAAAACCATCTCAAATAAATAGATAAAATATATTTATTATTTCCAAAATTGTTTTAAATAAAAATATACAATAAATATAATAAAAATGTGTATAATAGTTAACGAATATTAACTTCAAGCTGAAAAAATATTTCAAAAAAAATATATTAACATTTAATATATATATTAGTGTTTGAAATAATTATTAAAAAATAACCCTGCTTTTCCCATTTTCAATGGGTTTAATAAACCTCTTAAATACATTTATTAATTAAAAAACTATGTTTAATAAAGATATACAATCATAATACAACTAGTAAGTATTGACCTAACCTTCGATGCAACGAAGTCTGCTAATTGTACTACTGCTAAAAAAAAGTAATTGGAATAAAACCGAAATAGATGTCAAACCGACTGTTGGACAACAGCCTGCTGTTAAAAGCTGGTATGAATGCAGAAGCAGCTGCAGTGAATAGAGGAGAAGGCAAGACATAAAATTTGTTGTTGTGAGCGACAATGGAGATGCCCGCAGCGCCAGAAGCTGCAAAAACCGCATCTTAAATTCGCATTTCCATAGCACAGGAGGAGAGGGGCCGCATTATAATAGACGTCGATTAGCGAAAAAAATATGGAATTTGAGGCGGATTTTGCGGCAGCTTTTGGCTTACCGCAAACTGACTTTAAGCCGTGACCACAAGGCATTTAAGCGCGACAAATTCCCCCTGCCCCCTCGGCTATTTTCATTCACATATGGAGCAATTATGACAAAGTCAGCAGCAACTAATTACAAATGGGCTTAGGCACAAATTCGTGCTGTTGTTTTAGAGCCAAAACAGTTGCCAGTGTTGGCTTTGATGGCCATATAAAAAGTCACCGCAACGAGCAGACCTTACAACAACTGCAACTACAGCAACAACAACTGGCTAAAAGGACTTGGCACAGAGGCAACTTAACCCGTTAACGCGTTAAAGAACAAATGAGTGGTTAAAAGCTATATGCCAGGACGAAGGACCCTGGGTATGGCAACTGGTCGACTGGTTGCTTTTGCTTCGTTGCCTGCTTAGTTGATGCTGCCTGAATGCAGATGATCAGGGGAGCGGAGGGTTGTGGCTGGGAAATGGAAGGTGGTTGGCCAAGTCAAAGACTTTTCGAGTGGACTGCAGCACACTGCAGAGGTTAAACACCAACCTGATGACGGCAGGAAAAAAAGCCACAGAAACACGCAAAAACAAAAGCATCATGTTCCTAATGAGCCATGTCGAATTTCGTATACACTGAGCATCCTTGAAATTTGTGATTCTTTAAATATGCTAACAATAAATGCGAAATTTGTGTTTTAAATACTTTTCATTAAATAATGGATTTTAACAGATGGTTTGTGGTGCCAGAAAGTCTCTTTCAAATAAGGAAAATTATTATAAAAGAATAAATACTATATATTGGAACAAGCAGATTAGTCGGACGCCGACTGTAGAATATCTTGTACTATAATAAGCCCAGAAGGAATTCCTTTTCTTACTGCTGCTGCAAAGCGAATCCTGTAAAATTGTTTTGTTAATATCTCCGGTATTTAATAATCGATATCAATGCGCCGATCATGGTCTAGAATATACATACATATATTCCGAAGCACAAAGTTCTACGTTTAATATAACGCTTGTTATTCAACTTACTATGTCCAATTTCATAATGGTTATGTTGGTTTTATTGATCGTGGACGTATCACAGGTGTGGCATTAAAGATTTTTATTAAAATTGATCTGCGTGTGGTTTACACCTACCTATACTACATAAAACAGCTGCTCTAGCTCTTATAGTTTTCGCGATCGATCATATAGGTAGACGGACGGACAGACGGACAGACAGACAGACGGGTAGACTTAGAATTATGCAGATGGATTTGTTGATGTGAGTTGGACCTCATAATATTTGTAAATATCTAACAAATTATAAATATTTGAATTTAAAACAAATTTTATTATTTGATATTTATTAAATCAGTAAAAAAGTGTTTTAAGTATATGGTTAAGACCAATTTAACATTGTTTTATATATATTTTATATATTTTTCCAATATTTGTTCAATAATTAGTAAACTTTGAGGAGTGCATACACTCTGAAAAAACAGTACGACCTTTGGCTAAATCCTCTAAAATGCTTCAGCTTATGTAAATATGTTTTGAACCCGTTGCTCTGCCATTGTTGTTGCTGCCCTTTGTGTGGGGTTTTGTGATCGTATTGGTGTTGATGTTGGTGTGTTTTTACAGTTTCAGTCAGTGTGTTAGGCGTGTTAGGCGCCCACAAAAATAAAGACATTTTGACAAAAGTTCAACTTTTGCCTGGCTGAAAATGTTGGCTTGTTCAGTCGAGGTTAACTAAAGTTGCAAAATGTTTTGGGTAACTTTGGAGTATTGCATTTAGCCTCTTTAAGGGCATGCACATGCTGCATGCTCGGCAAGAAGCGTGAAATATGAAAATATTATGACTTTTGGTGCATTAAAAATGTTCTTCTTTTTCGGAAAATGTTCTGGCTGTAGCTGTGGCTGTGGCTGTGCTCTGCTCAGTTCACTGCGACACTAAAAATTATGTTGCCTGACTTCCAAATGCGGTTGACGACGACGACTACGAGTGCAGGCTGGCTGTGATGATGTGTTTTCTTCTGTTAGTTCTGCCAGTTTGCCAGTTTGGCTCTTGCCTGTTGCCAGTTGATGTCTCCTTGCTGACAGCAGGGACAAAAAGAACAACAACGAGAGCTGCAACAACGTCATCACTTTGACGTTGATGAATAACATCAGCGCTTTTTGGCCAAGGCAAAAGGATTGTATCATTGGGTTTCTCTTTTTTCCTTTTTTCCATTCTGCGCCTTTTTTGTCGTAACTCTTCAAAGTTGCATTTGACGTACGACTTTTTGACGTGCTGACGGCATCATAAAAATATACTTGTTAATTTCAATGGATGTCGTATTACACACTAATTGAACCAGCATGACGCGTGATCAAAAGCTGAAGTCTTGCTCACAGAAAAGTCTTCAAACTAAATTCGAATGTGAAACGGAAATAAATCGAACGTAGAAATTCAAAATGTTGAACAAATAATTTAAGTAGGTATGGCATTAGTATTTAAATTTAATTAATTGTTTAATTTCGTTGGCATTAAAGCTGAAAAGGCCAAGCCTGCACTGGTATTAGTTTAGCCTCGTGGCCAGACAAGTATCAGAGCCCCTTTTTATGATGCTTGTCTGCCAACAGCTTAATATATTATATACAATCTCTGTTAAAACGCAGCCATTCTTCGTTGAACGCAGCCTCTTGCCCTCTTTTCAGTTAACCCAAATGACTTTAACCCCAAAAAGCCTTTCGCACAAAGCCTTTCGACGGCGCATAAAACTAAACCGAAACTACACTCAGCTCAACCTCAAAACTAGCTAACCAACAAACCTTATTAAAATGCGAGCTGCTCTGCAACTGCTACACGCTCCACACTGAGCAGAACCAAACTGAACTGAACTAAACCGAACTGAACTGAATCCAACCTAGCTCAATTTCTCAACCTGCAGGCCCCCTGGGCGACCCTTTATCCCAATGCACGTAAGGAAGCGTATAATTTAATTAAATTATCTGGGCCAGCTGCAGCTACAGCAGCAGCAACGAAAAATGTGCATCAAAGTGCACTTAAATCATCAGCGAGGCACGGCGACACACACACACACACACAGACACAGCGAGAGAATCAGATAGAAAGACTCCGCCTCTCTATACTTTCAAAATGGCGTTGGCTAAGTGCCGTCGCATTATGAGCGGCGGAGCGGCAGAGGGAGCAGGAGAGGGAGCGGGAGCGGTTGAGTGGAAGGGGAAGGGGAAGCCAAGTCAGCCAGGCAACCAACCATCCAACCAACTTTGTACTTTGACTTGTATTAGTGACCGGAAATGCAGCTTTCAGGCACAAGATGGCGTCGCCCCTGCCACCCATTGCTCCGCTGCTCCCCTCTTGCATCATTCGTTTGAGCTGCATCAATGACTTGCCAAAGTAGCACATACACAGCCAACGGAGAGGGCAGAGGGCTTGACAAATGCGTATATTTTGAAGATTTTATTTATTGCATGTTGCAGCATTTGAATTGCAGCAGATTTATGAGCATTGACGGCAGCAATGCGTCCAGGAAACTGTCAAAGGCGCAGAGCATCTGATGACATTTAAATATGCAAAGGCAACTGAGCGTTAAATATTTCACTATTGGCATATTGCAAATAACGCGCTTTATCGAAACTTCAGCTAAATTGCAACTAAACTCAATTTTGTCTCAGTTCTTGCTATGCTTTCCACCTTGACATCGTTTAATATTACATTCGAATTATGCCAGGGATTTGTTGCGTTGCTTCTCTGTTTCGTTTTGGTTAATTTTCCTGCTATTAATGTCAAGTCCCTCGGCAAGTTGTAATTGTCAGCCGCTGGAAACAATGAAGCCCTTAGCCAACATCCCAAATGGCAAACAGCATTGACATTTGCCAAGCCAAATGGGATAATGGAGGTAGTTTTGACAGACTAACAGCCTCAATGAATGCGAATGAGTGGGCAGAGCAGAGGAGAGTGAAAGTTGAACCAAACTGGCACAACGAATCTCTAGAGATGTCACTGAAATTAGGGCGAGACGTGCATAAAGAACTAATAAAAAACTAACGGCGACCACTACGCCACGGTAAAATCTGTACTTTATTCATGAATAACAACTTAAAGCGCTTTATGAGACAGTGTATAAAATTAAGAAAGCCAATAATGACGGTGCAGATCAGTAGGGCGGAAGGCTACAGTTGGACTTGTATTGTCTGTTGTATATCTTTGCTGTTTCTTTCGATAGGGAAATACGTTTGCTACCGTAAATGCCAAATGACGGATCTTGATCGACTCAGGTCGTAGTCCTGATGCAGAATATATATTATTTGTGTAGACGATTCCTTCTGTGCGTTTTGAAATAACTTATTAAAACCGTTTGTATTTTTTTAAAGTTCAGGGTCTAAATATTAAAAGGATAATACCTGATATTAAGGAAAAAATGCTATAATACGGTCATGAAATCAATATGGAATATGGAAACTACTCAAATGCTTGAACTTAATTTTGCGTTAATTTAAAATGTGCTTTGAATGAACCATTTAAAGTGTCTGTGTCAGCATTGTTCCTAAACCATGGCTCGATAGCAACTATATGCTATCTGTCAAGTGTCACTACGCCCAATCCGAAATCTCAATTTGCCAAACCCACACACAAACGGCTCGATAAGAGCTCATGCCCTCTCGACAATATAATGTTGAAATTCATGAAAACTTAATTAGAGGCTTATTTGGGGCTTTGGCAAAGCGTCAACATTTGCATACCGCATTTAATGTGCGCACTGCACAGATACGACTACAACCACAACAACAACAACAACAACAACAACAAATACAACAATATCAACAGCGGCAACAATAATAATAGCAAGAACAACAACGATAAACTGTCGCATTCCGTTGAATTTGAATTTGGTTTGCTGGGTGGAAAATACTAAAATTAAATGAGCTAAAATTAACATAAACAATAAAACGATAAGCGACAAATTTGCAAATGCTACCAAATTGAACAAACTAATTTGGTTGGACAGTTACAAATTCATAAGTCGCTTACCAACACTAATTGAAATGTGTGTTGGAGCAACGCCAAACAGAATAAAATTAAAAATAACAAATATAATTAATTATTCAATATTCATAATGATTTACAAGAAATAAAAACAATCAGCTAATTGACAAGATTTATTCATAACATTTCAAATGGACTCTAAAATTATCAATTAGATACAAAATTTGCTCTAATCGGAATTAAATTATTAAAGTTTTAGTGGGAATAAATTTATTTGTAAATGAGTAAATTGTGTCGCATAACGACAATTAGTCACAAGATAAATAGATTTCCCGACATATACAAATAACATGATGCACTTGGAATCCTTTCAAATAATAATATTTGGGGCACTTCAGTCTCTTAAGAGCCGACTCTTTGGTTTAGTTATATACGTAAGTGGCATCGGTTTGATTAATACAACACCTACACCGGTCTTCAGAGAGCGAGCTAGAAACTGAAAACGCCTATGCAAATAAGTTGTTAATTAATTTTGAGACAGGCAGCCAAAGAAAGCGCCAAGCACATAGAATCGAAACGATGTTTTCAAGTCGTTTGTTGTTGCTAAGGGTCTTGGGTTGTACAATTTAATTAACCCAAACGACTTAATTAAAATGAAATTAATTAACATTTCTGTTGAAGTGCACAGCCAAAAACCGTGTTGGCGTATTTGCATTGTCATATGAGGCGTATGCGCAATTTGCAGTCGTATATTACGCATACGTCTCTTTGTTTCTGCACCTCAAGCATCTGCAATAAATTTAAGCATCCAACTTTAATTTGCAGCTTGATTCCTTTTCCTTATGATTTTTTGGCGCTTTGTGTAATTTATATGCGCGAAAAATTGTTTGCAAAGTTGGTAAAGTTGCCGGTTGCTCCTGGTGCTGCATCTTTTGTTTTCGGGCTGCTTCTAATTAAAAACAAAAGTTTTTTTAATCTGCTTTATGGCATAAGCAAATAATTATTCACAATTAGCTTGCACAAAAGCAAGCACAACATGTCATAACTTCGTTTGGTTTCACTTCGTTTATTAGACTTTAATGCCTGGCGGCCAGCCTACATCTTGAGCTGATGATATCCGGGCAGAGTGGTACAGTCAGATCACAGTAATCGTAGTTACTGAATAAAATCAGG
This sequence comes from Hypselothyrea guttata, assembly GCA_035045125.1. Classification (NCBI taxonomy): domain Eukaryota; kingdom Metazoa; phylum Arthropoda; class Insecta; order Diptera; family Drosophilidae; genus Hypselothyrea; species Hypselothyrea guttata. The sequence continues at coordinate 894,256 of JAWNNJ010001275.1, read as the reverse complement.
TTTTAGCGACTAACAAACAATCTTGAGATTTAATAGTTTATTCTTTCTTAACAGGAATGGATAGAGCAAATAGTACCCCGTACCCTATATTTTGAATCTAATTTTAAAACATAATTCTTTCCAATATATATATTCATATTTATATTTTTGTTCATCTGTTTGCTGTAATCTCTCTCTCTCTTTCTCTCTCTCTCTCTCTCTCTCTCTCTCTCTCTTTGCTAATTAATAAGCTAAACTTTGATACATCGAACACATATATCGTAGTTATGAAACAATTTTGATGAAACTTACAGAATTGATAGATGTGTATTCACGATTTTTGTTAACTATTGAAAAAAGAATTTATGCAAATAGACTTGTCTCTCTTTTATTGGTCAATGTTTTCGATTTACGTTTATTGTGGGCGACAAGGGCGTGGCATCAAGCATTTGTAATAAACTGAGCTGAGATCGATGCATTAGCTTAGACGGAAGGATAAACGGACATGGCTAAATCGACTCTGCTTAGACTTTAACAAGTCTTTAATCAATCGTTGAATCTAGTGTACCATACTTACTTAACTTAATGCTATAAAACTTGTATCCATAAATTCGAGGGCTTGCAAGACATTCAAATGCTGTCATTTAATTATACTACCGAGTGAAGGGTGTCTAAAATAATTGAATAACCTTAATGTTATTAGAATATTTGTTAAAAGAATATTTGTAAGAACACTTTGGAATGCAATATTGCTAATAATGTATTTTAATTATGTATATAAATATTAACACATTGCAATTCAAAATTTACGAACTCACCTCACTCCCAGCCAAATTAACTGCAATGCAGCGTATTTGGATGGAAATCGTGGTGCAGAAAACTTGCACAGAATTCCGTGTGCGCATTTCTGATTAGCTTGCATTCAGACTGCCTACATAGAAGCAGATTCAGTACTGTGAGCTGCCAGATAGCCGAAAGTAATGTGGTTGCAGTTGGCCTGCTTAAATATGTAAACAATCCATTAACCAGAAACTTAATCAATTGAAACTAGTTCAGAATTGCAAATGCACAGCAGAATGCTGTGCTGAGCATTGCGAAAGAGCGTAACTTAAACGCCCAAGTCCCAGGACAGAGCATTGAATAAACCATTTGATTCATTTTCAAAGTGCCCATGGAAGTTTGCCATTGCCAGGCTCAGATCTTGAGGTGTGTGTGCTGTCCATGATTGAGTGTGTATTTACCAAAGGTGCGTTAACTTGTTTCTGCTATTGGCGTATCTTTTGACCAAAATGCAGCCTCGGCAGAAGTTTGTCGAGCCTCTGCATCTGTTTTTGGTTCTGTTTCTCTCCTGCATACGTCTGCCAACTGATAAGTTTTCTGATTTAGAATTGCAATGCTTAAATTGGGTTTTAATTGTGTTTCAGCTTTGGGCTTTTGCCAAGTGATGATGATGAACGAGAGCTAAACTTGAGCCTGAGTTTGAGCTTGATTTCATTGACCCATTCTCATTAGATGGTTCGTAGTTGTTTCCAATACTAAAGTTTATCAACCTCTGTAAATGTTTTCCTACTTAAAATGCACAGTGGGTAATAATAATAATGCTTCAGTACTACACTTATCGATTAATTTTATGTAATATGTTTGAAATGCAAATTTTTGTATTAAATGTTATTTATATTATTTATGATGTCAACTAGCTGATGTAGACAAAATAATTAAAATCATATGATACATTAGATTGCATTCAAAACTAAGTAGGATACCTTGAAATGAAAAATAAAGTAAATAAAACCTCCAAAAATTGTTAATAGTAAGATGCGTCAATTGCATACAAAAATGAAATAAGAAACTAATATTGAATTTATTTATATATAATTTACAAGTGAAATTGAAAACAGGCGCTCAAAGAATAAGTTTCCCTGGAATTTATGTGCGCAAATATCAAATGTGATCGGCATGAAAACATATTGGAATGATATAAGGGCCGTAAAGTAAATTAATGCTATCAAATTGTGTTTGATTTATATGATGAGGAGGAGAAAGTCGGAGGTGTTCTTCAGCAAAACGACAACGACAGCAGTTGTCGCTTCACACATTAAAATATTACAACATGAACTGGAAACATGGGCACAAGGCTGATACTTGGCATTATACACACTCGCAAACGTGTTTTCAGCAAATTATGATGTGTCAGCATACGCATACAAACACACACACACACACACACATTCAAGCACAACAAAAGCAACAGTATACAGTCTGTACGTAGCCCTGGTACTCATATTTTGGTAAGCTATAAATAAACTAAATTGCCAAAGTCGACTCGAGTTGAATGGAGTCGAGGCTTTGGCTTAACAGCAGATTAAGCCCAAATGTACAGTGGGTGGCTTCAGTGTATGCTCACATACGTGTACATACATTTGGCCAGCACTGTTAGGCGTTCATTAAGTATGCATATTATCCAGTGCTTTACCTTTTCTGATTACCAGACTGAGTGCATTACTTGAAAGACTTTCATATCCCCTAGCCTCAATTGCTGCCTCGATTCCATCCAATATTAATGTGATACGAGGTTAAAACAATTGTATTTAATGCATAAAGGAATAAATGATCCACAGCCTAAGTACACTCATATATCAGATAGGGTCTATATTAAGCTGAGCCATGAAATTGGGTATTACGCATCCTATAGAAAATATATAGATGGTTACATAAATGGAATTTCAAATCAAAAGTGTTGTGTCATTTCATAGCACAATTATGGATAGTAATAAAAACCTACAGCAATTACTTGAACCTTAAGGCACCTTTGAGCCTAGAGAATGTCCAATCAAATTATGTGCCATAAAACCGGCGTGTCCTGAACTTTGCAGAACCAAATCAAGTCTGGCTGAAAAAGTTCTTTTTAGTCAAAAATGTTAATTGGGCTCATGACACCACCGGACGATAGCGCATAAATCATCAAAAATCTGAAGCCCAAGCTAGCAGCCAAAAAGAAGAAAAAATAAAAAATGAAATTATAATAAAGAAGCATTGACCAGGCCAAGCGGCAAGGTCTAGAGCCACTGGGTGTTGCCTTCTTTTGACATAAGGTGGGGCTAACGAAACGTAACGATAAAAAGAAAACAAAAAGTAAATGAGATGGTAACAGCATAATTTTCAGGGTATACTTAAAGCAGTGAATACTCTAGAGAGCACTTTAATTATTGGTAATAAGTACAATTACAACACAATATTATCAAATATTGTATTGCAGTAATCAGCTTAGATAAATAAGAACTTTCAAGTTTAGAATATTATCGCATTAAAAAATTATATTGTTTGTTTACTATCTTGAAATATCAGAACAGGAAACAATAAGTAAAAACAATAAAACAAAAATGTAAAAGAAGCAATGCTGCTGCGCTTCGTTTGATATTTTCTATATATATATTTTAAAATTATAGTTCAAATATTGAGTTTTCTACAGTTTTGATCTATTCTTGTGCTAAGAGGTAGAGCATTCAAAATTTGCTCTCTTGGCGCTATCAGGGAAAATAATATAAGAAAAAGCTGAAAGACCGAAAAACTAAAATGTGTCTAGGAGAGCAGATGGTTGGGGAGCTTAGTGCTCGGAAAGTCTGCGAAGTGAATTGTAAGTACAACGCAACTTAAGCAGTTTTACATCTTCAAGCACCATGAAATTGATTGATGGCATTCTACGTGAAATATGAAAAATGGCAAATGACTTTTCACGTTTTGCGCCATTGCAGTACACATATTTGTAGCTGCAAAACAAGCAAAACCCGTGTGACACACTCTATGAGCTAAGGCTATGGTCCGACCTAAGCGGGAGGAGGTCACACTGTGGCATTGATTAAAGCCTCGCTGTCACCAAAGTCAATGTTAAGTAGACAAAAGGGAAACAGAGAAGGAATAGATAGACAGACGCACACTTCCGTCTGCCCTAGACGGCGTCCAATGGCGGCTGATTGGCTTCCCGTTCGACTAGTCGACTAGTTGGTGGCAGGAAACGGAAGGCGAACGCCTTCCCCCTCTAAACAACTATGCAAATGCAAAGTTCAAGGACGGCGCGATTTTTCCGCTTCTTCGCAGCTTGGCTCGTTGAGCCGCTGGGCAGTTTTCATGTTAGGTAGCATAATTAATTTTCATTTAATTGCCAGGCGCTAGTTAAACTAACAAGCGTGCAAAACACACCACTTCCCTCTACCCTCTCCACTCGCCCTGCCCCACAGTCCGCTCATCCATGGCCTGCAGCATTTCAATTAATTAATGTGCAAACATTCGTGGGCGTGCTTTGTGATGGACAGGGGATAGGCAGTGCTCGGGGGGCTGAAGAAGGCGGAGACGGGGTTGACAGCAGTGAACACAAGTTAGCCTACGTATAAAGCGAGAAATCAAACATGGCAGACTCTCTGTGTGTGTGTGTGTGTGTGTGTGTGTGTGCTGTGTGTTAAGGACAGCCATACATAGGCAAGAAAGCAAAGCACCGACTAACGGTTCCTCCCGCGCCCATTCATGTGGGCGTGGCAGATTTGCCACTGCGACTGTTGTGTATCTGTGTGAAAGTGTTAACGACTTCCGATAGTTGCAAAAGTTTAAGCGCCCCAAGCTGCCCAAGCCCCCCTGCTAAGCCCCAAACCATCAACGCAACGTCTCAAAAAGCGCCGCAGGAAACGTCAGTTAGACTAAAAAAACAAACATACATAATATTATAAGTAGCATACGAGGGTCGCGTGTAGAGTTTCTCTTTTAAATAGATTTTTTTATATCATAATAAAATGTTAAACTTGGTTTCTATATTTGAAATATATCACATTTACTACCAAAATTATCCACAAATTAAGAAAGATACGCATTAACCAAAAGTATTCGAGAGATATGCATTCACTGAAATTATCGGAAAGATTAATTTGAACCAAAAACATGTAATATTACAAAGGTATTTAAAATAAAATATATATATATATATCAACAAGAAAACTGACAAATACACATTTATCAGAAGCATTAAAACGAAAAGTATTTCAACTAATATATAAATTAATAATTGTTATACTTAAAAATATCTGAAAAAATGTAAATTCATTGTATTACACTTTAAATTAATATCCATCTATCAATCTTGGTAATTGTTCAATCCAACCATTTTGGAAATAAAGCTCTCGTAAAGTGTATTTCTGAAAGTGCTCATGAAAATACAGAAACAAAGTTGTAAAACATGTGTTAGGAGCTTAGCTCTGTGCTCATTATTATAGTATGTAGATATACTTATAATTGCAACTGTTTGAAGTTCTTTGGTGTTGAATCTGCTGTTGTGACTTCTGGGCGATTCTTGTGGAAGTGTATGAAGATTATCTCGTACTATGGCCGCTGTCATAGCCACGGGTGGTGTGTCGTAATTTGTAATCGCAAAACGCTGGCGTCGGTATGGAAAATGTTGCATCGTTTTGTTTATTTTTTACGCTTGTATGTTTGTTGTTAAATTGCCAGGGCGAAGCAAGGTAGTTTTTGAAAAGGGTTTTATGCTTCTATCATATTAGGTATTTTCTTGTGGCTTTTCCCCATTCTTGTTGTTGCATACTACAATATAGACGTGTGTCTAGACTCAATCCTTTGCACAGGTAACCAAGCGAAAGTTGACTGAACTTACAGAGCCAAGTAAGAAATCCAGGCAACCTGGGTAAAAATAGCTAGCTACTAACGTCCCTTAGCAGATACTACAAAATATTATATTAGCAAACAAAAGCAGCTGCAGCAAATACCTAAGACAAACAACCAGACACGCACACACACATACACACACACACACACCAGATAGACCAGTGCAAATTTACCACAGGCGCAATGCGTCGTATGCTTAATACGAAGAGCAACAAAATTATATCGAAATTACAAAATGCTTATGTCGCAAAGTGCCTTTGGTATACGTATTTTGAAGAAGGCGTGGCAAGTACTTGCAATGTATAGTTGTTGGTTTCATGTTGATTTTGCGGTTTATATTAACTGAATTTTCAACAAGCTAAATCACTCATACACCCTGTTGAAAACTAAACGACAAATGGTAAATATTGATTAACTTATTGGGCTTTTTGTTAATTTTACAAAAGTCGTTTTTGTGTTGCGTTTCTTAAATTCTATATTTTATTGTCAATTCTTGTAAAAGCAAAAGTACCATATTTATTTTTAATGTGATTTTATAAAAAATTCGTATATAAATGATATCTGATTCTATAATTATCAGGTATAAGAACACGTCAAATTATTTATTTCAGTTCTTTTTATTTGGGTAATTTTTAGAATAAAGCGACTTATTATTTCATAAAATTATTTTCTAGGCTTAAACAGCCACAGCTTCCAAAGAATAAATACAAGACTAAGTATTTTTATTAAATAAGTCAAAAGTTCACTCAATGTATTCATAATTGACACTTTGGGCTTATGCTGTTGAGCTTACACAAATTTTAAGATGCCCAAACCTGAATGAAATAATCATAATCAATATCTGCCAAAAGCACAAGCTGCCAATTGAGCTCAATCAAGAGCCACAAATAACAACGAAAAAAGAAAAACGCTGAAACACAGTACGAACAGCTACGAAAAGTTCAACAAAATGAAAATGACAGTGAAGTGGAGGTGAAACGTGGACTATTATCATCATTATAATCGCCATCGTCCTCCGATGTTGACATATTCTCTGCTCAAGTTTTAACGTCCATCGTCAGAGCAGAAACAGCAACAGCAGCTCATTAATGTTTTTTGTTTGGCATTTTGTCCGTATATATCGTTTTGTATCTCTATCTCGGTCTTGCTGCACTTTTTTTATGCGCTGAACTTCTTCAATTATTTGGTTCGCTTTCAGCTTTGCCATTGAATAGAATTTAACGCTCATTGTTTTGGCCAGACATTGCCATCCTCATGCCCAACATCTTCATCATATTCTTTATCATCATTATCATCGTTGTGGGCGTTCCTTTTGTTCGACGCTAATTAAAAGAATTTTTCAGCAGGTGTTTTGCGGTGGTTTCCCCCTTGCCAGGCAAAAAACCTGTAACAATTTTCTGCATTTATTTTTTCTTTATATTCTTTCACAGAGTTTTCTGATTTTCCTGGCAAATTTGTCATTCAGAAAACTTGTTAAACTTCTCTATAGCATCTTGATCAAAGCAACGAATTATGATGATCTGTTTCTTGCATTGGTTGTAAGTTTCAAGTTATTTTTTGTATTCCTTACAGAAACACAACTCCATAGATCTTATGTAATAACCCTGCCATAAAAACGAATTGTGTCATGTTGATTTCTGAATTACACTTATCAATTAATACATGAAAGTTTGAACTAGAGTATACGTTTCGCGATAACTGCATTAACTCTTTCATGTTTATGTCTACTTTGGGTCATTTGTTAATTAAATGTGAATTTTAATACCGTCGTATTTTTGTTTGCTCCTGGAAATAAAATTCTTAAAGCAAATATTTACTCGTATATGTTGCAAATATGTAATGATTTTCGTTCACTCTTTTTGCGAGTTGGCCCAAAAAATTTTATAATTTATATCTTTTTGTGTAGGCCAACACTTACATATTATTATTTTAAAGAAAGATGTGAGTCAAAATTGAGCTTTTCAAATTGTTTACCCACCTCGCATGAGAGGGAGAGGTGATTCGTTGAAGTATTTGTGACAGTTAACGAAGTGTAAGTATTTGTATAGAAAAGAGCGTCTAATATGCTTTGCACTTGACTGAGTTTCACTTTGATGCAAGTAAATTTTTAATTGGCTTACATAAAAAACCAAATACGAGTACTTTATGGAACTACAATACCAACAAATGATATGTCAAATCGACAGACACCTTACAAAAATTTCGTTAGCAAATTTACAAACGTGTAAAATAATTTGCGGACTAGAGTTAGCTAGAGCTATATAATTTTACTGCGAAATAAAACACAACCACTGAAGAAATATACCCATAATTCCCTGAACCCATTATATAGGTTAAAAAGATGATAAGTAATTTTGTGCCAATGTATGTAGCAGTCAGAAGGAGACGTAACTTAACCCAAAAAGGTATGTTCTTGATCAACTTCATTTAACCAAAACCGTCCTTAGTTGGTACGATTCAGGAACAGAGCTATCTTAGTGCTTATTGAATCCTTTCATGATGATATGATTGCAGACTAACGATGCAGGCAGGTAGGAGTGTAAAAAAGGGTTATGTCCCTTTTTGACATATGGCCAATATGACAGGTAGATTCTCGAAAACAATTGTTGTTTTGTTTCTTTTTACGAAAACATTGCTTATTGACGAAATTCCTGTATAAATTTCGAACATTTGGAAAGCTACATCAATTGCTAAATACATACCATAGTTTAAAAAAGATGATTTCAAGTGAAATATGACTAAAGATTTGCCTGAGGATAGCCCTATTTATATGGTTGAGGCTACGACCTGCAGGTCGGGTTGAGCCATGAGGCTGGGTGGCAGGTAGCTGGGCAGGTAGGATTGTAAAAAAGGGTTACGTCCCTTTTTGACATATGGTCAATTGGTCAACAATTGTAGATTCGCGAAAACAACTGTTGTTTTGTGTCTTTTTACGAACACATTGCTTATTGACAAATTTCCCGCACAAATTTCATAAATATGGAAAGCTACATATATTTTTCTATAACTTAAGATAGATGCCTTCAAGTGATATTTGAAAATTTCAATAATAAATATTTATTAAAAATTGTAAAATATTAAATATTATGGAATATGTTTAAAGCTTATTTTGGTATTATAAGGCACTTTCATAGAGCTACCCTCGTGTATGTTTATCCACCTCACATCTCCAACTTATCGATACGATATTAAAGTGACTCGGTGTTGTTATTCATCATATCTTCCATGTTCGTCTTCTTTCTTTCCTTCTTCTGTTGCTTTAGCTTAGCCTTGGCAATGGCCTTCATTTGCCTCTTGCGATGTCTTAGCTGACTTTCCAATGACTTCTTAAATTCCGTTGCTCGCACCATTACGTCGAGTTCTTCATCCGAACAGTGTTCCAGAGTTTCCTTCTGCTTGGTAATCAGTGTGTTGGTCAACATTATCTTCGTCTCTGAAGCCTGGGTGTAGTTAAAACGGCGACGTTGCAGCTCGTTACGATGCAGGAACAGAGCGTAGGCTGTCTTGGTGCTTGATGTTACTTCCATGATGATCTGTTGCAGACTGAAGATTTGTCTGAGGATAGCCCTATTTATATGGTTGAGGCTACGTCCTGCAGGTAGGGTTGAGCCATGAGGCTGGGTGGCAGGTAGCTGGGCAAGTAGAATTGTAAAAAAGGGCTATGTCCCTATTTGACATATGGTCAATTGGTCAACAATTGTAGATTCGCGAAAACAACTGTTGTTTTGTGTCTTTTTACGAACACATTGCTTATTGACAAATTTCCCGCACAAATTTCATAAATATGAAAAGTTAGATATATTCTTCTATAACTAAAGATAGATGCCTTCAAGTGATATTTGAAAATTTCAATAATAAATATTTATTAAAAATTGTAAAATATTAAATAATATGGAATAAGTTTAAAGCTTATTTTGGTATTATAAGGCACTTTCATAGAGCTACCCTCGTGTATGTTTATCCACCTCACATCTCCAACTTATCGATACGATATTAAAGTGACTCGGTGTTGTTATTCATCATATCTTCCATGTTCGTCTTCTTTCTTTCCTTCTTCTGTTGCTTTAGCTTAGCCTTGGCAATGGCCTTCATTTGCCTCTTGCGATGTCTTAGCTGACTTTCCAATGACTTCTTAAATTCCGTTGCTCGCACCATTACGTCGAGTTCTTCATCCGAACAGTGTTCCAGAGTTTCCTTCTGCTTGGTAATCAGTGTGTTGGTCAACATTATCTTCGTCTCTGAAGCCTGGGTGTAGTTAAAACGGCGACGTTGCAGCTCGTTACGATGCAGAAACAGAGCGTAGGCTGTCTTGGTGCTTGATGTTACTTCCATGATGATCTGTTGCAGACTAAAGATTTGTCTGAGGATGGCCCTATTTATATGGTTGAGGCTACGACCTGCAGGTAGGGTTGAGCCATGAGGCTGGGTGGCAGGTAGCTGGGCAGGTAGGATTGTAAAAAAGGGTTACGTCCCTTTTTGACATATGGTCAATTGGTCAAAATTGTAGATTCGCGAAAACAATTGTTGTTTTGTGTCTTTTTACGAACACATTGCTTATTGACAAATTTCCCGCACAAATTTCATAAATATGGAAAGCTACATATATTTTTCTATAACTTAAGATAGATGCCTTCAACTGATATTTGAAAATTTCAATTTAATAGATATTTATTAAAAATTGTAAAATCTTAATTATTAAGAAATATGTTTAAAGCTTATTTTGGTATTATAAGGCACTTCCTAGAGCTACCCTCGTCTAAGTTTATCCACCTCGCATCTCCAACTTATCGATACGATATTAAAGTGACTCGGTGTTGTTATTCATCATATCTTCCATGTTCGTCTTCTTTCTTTCCTTCTTCTGTTGCTTCAGCTTAGCCTTGGCAATGGCCTTGATTTGTCTCTTGCGATGTCTTAGCTGACTTTCCAATGACTTCTTAAATTCCGTTGCTCGCACCAATACGTCGAGTTCTTCATCCGAGCAGTGTTCCAGAGTTTCCTTCTGCTTGGTAATCAGTGTGTTGGTCAACATTATCTTCGTCTCTGAAGCCTGGGTGTAGTTAAAACGGCGACGTTTCAGCTCGTTACGATGCAGGAAAAGAGCGTAGGCTGTCTTGGTGCTTGATGTTACTTCCATGATGATCTGTTGCAGACTAAAGATTTGTCTGAGGATGGCCCTATTTATATGGTTGTGGCTACGACCTGCAGGTAGGGTTGAGCCTTGAGGTAGGGTGGCAGGTAGCTGGGCAGGTAGGATTGTAAAAAAGGGTTATGTCCTTATTTGACAAATGGTCAATTGGTCAACAATTGTAGATTCGCGAAAACAATTGTTGTTTTGTATCTTTTTACGAAAATATTGCATATTGTCGAATTCAACGCATTGAATAATGTTATCAGCGGGTAATGGATTCTTTTATGACCCCAATGATTTTGTAAATTATATGATCTCTTTGGGAATTGAAAACCTGTAATACAATAATATCTTTTTTTGTGTCTGTAATAGTTTCTGAGATTCCAGTGTTCATAGAGATAGAATATTCTTATAACTCCTTATATATTGTTGAATGTATTTTTAATCATCCTGTAACAAACGGTGACAAGTGAACCCATACAATTCGAGCAATCATAATGTTAGCTTGAGACATACATCCAATGAAATCGAAGGAATACTTGAATACTTTTAATACTCTGTACCCATTGAAAAATGGTTAAAACAGGTTTAATAACTTTGGGAGAATATAAGTAACAGGCAGAAGGAATGCGTGGCAGGCCACACAAAGTATGTTTGTGATTTTTTGTACTTTTTCAAAGCATAGTTAAGTTTTCTTTTACAGATACGTGTGTTATCATAAAACTAATAAATAATAACTAATTACTCGTAGCCAGAGAAGTTACGAGGCAAATGCATCCACAAATGTGGCTCAACTGAAAACTGAAACAGAGCCAAACAGTAGGAAGGGAAATACACAAACGTATACGACAGTAGAAACTCTGCAGAAAAATGTAAAAAAGCAGAGAGAGAATTACAATGCGCAAATGTGAGAAAAAGCTCCACCGGGAAACACGAAGAGAAAGAGAAAGAGAGAGAAAAACCGCAGCACGTGCTGTGCGTAGAGATATTCGGATACAAATGAAAGAAGCTGTATTCAAAACATAACGGCACAAGACAAAGCATATTGGAACACGGAAACAAAAACCGTAAGAGGGAACCACGTAATAAAATGCTGATAAGGAATGGCAACATATGACAGCTGTCATGTTACAGTCCTGAGCGGTCACAATGAAAGTTGGGTTAGCTTGAGGAATTGTCAGATTAAAAAGAAATATCTGTACAATATGAACTGGCTTGGCGAAAAAAAATGTTGTAGGATTAGGCAAGCTCAAGGGATTACACAAAATGTCAATGAACCAAAAGAATGCAGACAAGACAAGACTACCGGCAAATGCTTTGTTTCGGCAAAGTATAAATCGAGATTATGGAGTTGCATTACACAATGTCTATATTAGGAACGCTCTTCACAAATATAATACAACATTGATAGTGCCTCAATAGTTTTCAACCACTACTGGTGAGGCATCACAGTACGCCATTCGCAATAGTAATAATGCAATAGTCGTAATCGTAATGTACTCCCTAGGGCATGTCAAATTTGGAAAAGCTAAGTGCAATGATAGCCACGATGATAAGATATAACCCAATAGATTGAGTGTGAATTTTTTATTCCGGAATCCATTTTAATTACATTGAAGCTTTGAAATGTTCTTATATCAACGGAATGTGATAAGCATGTTAAAAGAAAATGCCTGAAGACACTCCATTTGTATGATTTAAGAACTTAATTCAATTGTATCTAATTCCATGGAATAGATTAAATCGGAAATGTGATATCAAATTGATATTCAAGTTTATCGCAAGGCCCAAAGAAAACAGTTGCTTAAGGGCAGATGGCGCAAGGAAATCGGAGAATTCTTTTGCATTTGCAACATAAATCGAACGGGTTAAATGACGCGTAAAATGCCAGCAGCTGAAGAAGTACAAGAAACGGAATATAGAGAGTGACGCTAAAAGTGAAATAGTCGGAGAAGAGGGAGACCGGAAAACTCAAGACAAAGACTTGGCGTGCATCGGCTCCTGCTGTGCGCTAAACTGAAGACACAATAAACTCCATCAGAGACATAAACCTGAGTCGACGCCTCGCCTGCCGCTGACACTGCGAGGTGCAATAGGAGTAGTGCAGAAGGGGAGGAAGATGTAGGGTGCGGGGAATTTGCCACAGAGCAGCTGCTGCTGCTGCCGTGAGACCACAAAATGCATGTCAACCACAGTTGCAAAAGGGAAACGCAGCACCAGCAACAATCATAAAAACAACACAAATGCACACACACACACACACACACACACACACACACACACACACACACACACACACACACGTAAGAATTAATATTTTATAACTTAATTAAAAACACAACATAAAAAGCTCATATAAATATGTGTATGAAAATAAATAAATGGAAAACCAACACACAACAATGTCTGCATCGCTCTGAGGTCAGTGGCAACTTTAAGTTGATCATCATTCCCCTCGTTTGCCATTTTAGCACTCTAGCAAAAGGTAATTGAGTTTCAACACTTCATTTGAAACGACATTTAGATTGCATAATATCCGAAAATCGGATTGTTACATCTATAAGAATTGATCGGTTAATATATAAATAAAAACCGCATCTACCTGACACCTACCGAGAACACTGCATACCCGTGTAGCCTCTGTCCCTCTGATTGTGTTTTAAAGTAGATCTACACAAAATTAAGGGTCTTCTACTGTCGGTTACGTCCGAGTGTAAGCAAAAGAGATATTTTCAACTTGACTAATTATATTGTTATGTATATTAAGCATTATAAAATTTATGAAAACAAAACTAAGTTTGCGTACATCTGCCTACATACATACATACCAAGAATGCTTATTCTAGGTCTTATAGTTTAAGAGATCTACGCTGTCTAGCTTTTTTAACTCAGCTCGTCGCCCTTATCAAGTATATATATTTCTTGTACATTCGCACAAGTTATTAACCCTGTTTTTTCCATTTTATTGGTACATGGGAAAAAAAAATTGGCATGCTGGCTCTCGAGGTGAGCAGAACGATTCTTTCTCTTTCGTTTCGGTTAAATGTAAATATTTAAATGGGCATTTTTTGTGAATCCTTTTCAATAAGCATTTAAAGTACACTCGGCTACGTTCAGCAGCATGATAAATAAGACACAGAGTATTTATTCTTCAGCACAAGGAAAAGTGATAAATACTATTTTGTTTATTATTCATGCGATGCGTTGAAAGCAATGGTAAAACGGTCCTAACGTTCACCCTCTCTCACACACATGCTGTTTTTTGCTCCCTTTCGCACAGTCAATTTAATTTTAATTTTCACTTCATGCATGAAAAATTATATGCATGCACATTGGTGTCGGCATCAATTGATGAGCAGGACGACAAAAAGCAGATAGCTACGTTTACTTTCCCCACACACGGTTGTCCACCATTTATAAAAATTGTTTCCACCAACTACTGCCACCCAACCTCTACTCACCATGAACCCGCCATTATAGAGGGGACACTGTTGCGGTCACCTCACAATTGCTACACTATAAATGTGCATCGGAAACGGGATACGAGGATTTTATAGGGCCGAAAATAAACGGAAGCGAGAAAACACAAATAAGTAGGGAGCCGAATTTCATTTAGGCACTATAGTCTCATTTGGGTCCATATTCATCTCGCCCTTAACACCATCAACAAGCTAAGAATAAACAGTAATCACTTATAGTAGTACATTATTATAAAATCCAAATAACAAGCGTAATGTTGAACATATCAGGTATATATTCAAAATTCATTCTCTCTACAACTAAATTTATATACCTTGGAAAGCGCATTGAAATCGGTTAATAAATACAAAAGTTATTAAAGAAACAAAATTACAGATCTTGCCTCCATTGAAAAATGGTAAGTTACAAGTGCCGCGTTTGGAGCAGATTGAATTGAGCTTAACGAATTTGGTTACTTATTTTTAATAATCTTTAATGTTTAAGGGCAGGAATTTTCATTTGTATTTAAAGATTTTTAAGGCTAAGTCGAATTATAAAATCCAACTGACTGAATTCTACATTGATATATTCTTTATAGGTCATTTTCATCGTTATACGTATTTACCATAATTGGCTTCGATTCAGCAAATGCAATTCATATTTAATATGCTCATAATCAAACAATTAAATTAATTAGGGCAGGTATTCGGTATATTAGTTTCTGTGTATGCATCAAATAGAACCAATGGAACCTCAAATATCTCAGCGAAACTTTGACATGTAATAATGAATACAATAGCAATTAGTTTGGAACTCGATTCAGCTAATTGTGGGTTAAGGCTGTGGCTTATGTTATTGTCATTGTTAACGCATAGATTGTAGCGTAAGTTTATGATGGCCAACAAAAAGACATGGAATAAAAACTTTAATTTTAACAGGAAATATATACCTAAATATACAACAAATATATATACATATATATACAACAAATTATCTGCATTTATGTGCTTCCCAATGTTTTTTTTGATGATGGTTTGTGTTATTTGAAAAGATTTTTTTATGTCGATCAATGTTATTCATGCTTAAGTAAATTTTAATTTCCAATTAAAAAAAAAATATAACACTATCTCTATGGATATTCACAACGAAATAGGCTGTGTCGGTTAAATTGAAATTCAGCTTAAATCTGGCGTTTGGTTTAATATGAAATTACTAATTCTTGTCTTCTGGGCCATATCAAAAATTAAATTATTCATTTTAATTTTATTTGCTTACATTTCTAAAAAATTATGATTCAATTTGGGACTCAGTTGCTGGCATCGAAAGGAAGGTCGTAATTGCTGATACACTAATCTGATTTAGAATATCATATCATGTTAATTTGTTCTACAGTTTATTTACTTTATCGGTTCAGAAATATAGCTCAGATTGTCCAAAATCAATATTTGCACCTTTAAAAAATACACCGGACGTAGATAATTGTAAAGTGGACGCACAATACGCAGCGGACAAACACGATAAGAAAGTTAATTTATGTACCTCTGGTAAGTGAGATTAAAACTGAACATAAGATGGGGAATTTGCAAATTCAAGAACATTTTAACAGCCTTTCTGACTGATGATGGAAAGCCCTTTGTGATGCCCATTGTGCAGAAATGTCAAAAGGAAATAGTCAATGATAAAAGTTTAAATCACGAACATTATTCTTTTGGTGGAAATTTAGAGTTTGTGAAAGCCGCCACCGAGTTTCTACTGGGTGCAAACTCAAAAGCACTCAAGGAGAAACGAGTGAGTATTTATGATAATACTTGGCTAAATTCTCAAATGCTGTTATCTACTTAGGTTGCGGCTGTACAGACTGTGTCAGGCACAGGAGCCTTTCGGTTGGCCAGTGATATTATGACCAAACTCGGGAAACGCGTAATATGTTTATCCAAGCCGACTTGGCATATTCATCACACGATCGCCAACCATGCAGGATTCAACCAAGTTAGGGAGTATGTTTATTGGCATCCGAAAAAAAGAAAAATCGACATGTCCAAGCTATTGAGCTCTCTTGTGGACATACCGGATGGTTCTGTTGTGGTATTCCAAAACGCAGCACACAATCCTACCTGCATGGATCCCACGGAACTGCAGTGGAGGCAAATTGCCGAAGTTGTCAATGAAAAGAGTCTGTTCTCAATTTTTGATAATGCCTGCCAAGGGTTCGTCAGTGGGAATCCGGAAAAAGATGCCTGGCCCGTTAGACATTTCGTGGACGAGGGCTTGGAGATACTTGTAGCTCAGTCTTTTTCAAAAAACATGGGATTATACAGTGAGTTCAGCTTGAAAACTCAATGCTAACTTGATGAGCTAAAATATTTTCTTGAATTCAGATGAATGCGTTGGCAATTTGGTGGCCATTATCAACGATACGAAACTGGTGCCTGCGATATCCACAAACATGGAATATTTGGTAAGCTCAAGTGTTAGCAATCCCCCGGCCTTTGGTAGTAGGATCGCGGCCAAGATTCTGAGCAATGCAACTTATAGAGAAGAATGGTATGTAAATGTTTAATAAGCCTACGAATATTGTACTTTTGAATTGCTTTCTTTAGGCTGAAAACATTATGTCTAATGACGAAACGCGTTAAAAAAGTGCGTAAAGAATTGTTTAAAAAACTCGTTCAGCTAAATACCCCCGGGTCCTGGGACTACATTACTAAACAGAATGGCATGTTTTCCTACATAGATCTAAATGGTAAATAGCAGAACATTTGATAATATCTCTAACTCAAAAATTAATAAAATTTCATAGAAAAGCAAATCAAACAAATGAAAGAGATGCACATTTATTTGCCCAAAACTGGTCGTATTAATGTGACGGCGTTAAATTGTAAAAATATAGATTTTGTAGTTCAATCAGTTAACAAAGTTGTCTGCGACGAAGCCCAAAATAAAGTATAATCAAAATATACGAATCAATGCTAATATATTGTTTACAAATTAGAAAAAATAACATAATATTTGGAGTTAAATATCTGAATTTTTTATTTGTAATATATATTTATTATTATTTATATTTATCTTATTAATTGGCAGCTGCAGAATTTTAACTATTGACGAAAAAATTAGACAACAATACTCTGCTTATGTCATTTAACTTTGGCAAATTTTTTATCATAATCATAAAAGCCAGTAGGCACTTGTAATTTATTTAATCCGCACCATTCACTCCACCATCAACGGCCCATAAATCATTACGAGAAATCGTTTTACGCAAAGAATCAAAGTCCAAAAGAACCCAAATACATCATAAAAATTGTATACAGCCCATTAGTCTATGTATGGGAATGGGCGTATGCCCTTCCTCCTTATACACCCCAATAATTCAATATTTGCCAACAAGCATTTTTTGGTAATGTTTCAATTAGCTTGAGGAAAAATATTTATGAACAGCGTACACAACATTTTCGGCAGGGGCATATAAAAAGCGTTAGACGCACATCGTATATATATACATATATAATAAATATATATATGTGTGTGTGCTTCTACCCACTCTTCTCCCTTTCCCATGCAGTCTGTCCTGCTCGTCGACAACATAATTTGAGTCTATTTGCCATGCAGCATACTTTCCAGCGTCAGCTTGACTGACGCACAACAACCATGAACACACACGCATTAACACATGCACGCACTCGTATACCCCCAGCACACACACACACATACACACACACTCATCACACACACATACACATGGCACATAAAAGCAATCAAGTGTCGCTGAAAACAAAACATAGCCAAAGAGCAACGGTTAAGGGTGTCATAGGGTGTCCCCTCCCCTTCGTGGGGAGGGGAAGAGACTTGTAGAGTCGCAAGGGGGAGGTGGAGTCAGAATAAGTGAATTTCCAATAGCGGCTAACGGTAGCTGGTGCCTAGCAAACACCAAAAACGATAAACTGACAAACTTTAGTTACCATGGCTGTGTTACAAACCGCTTTCGCCCGCATTTCGACAGCTGTTCAAATTCATATCGCAGAATAAAATCTAAACTGTTATCCGATATTACTAAAAAAATAAATAATAATAATAATGTTAATATATTCATAAATTATAATTATAAAACTTATAGGTGAAGTTAGAATTATATTCAATTTATCTATATTATTTTAAAAATACATGTATAATTTGGGGTTTTGAAATATATTAAATAAACATACATATTTTTCCCTTATTATGTAATATTTTTAACCAATAGTCAATTAATTAATGGCAAATGAGGGGTGTGGCATCCAACATTATCGTTATTAGCCATACCCTATGTTTTATTTTTTGCATCAAACAATATTACTTTTCACAGATCTTAAGTCAAAATCTAGTAACCGTTGCGTATGATATCGAATATATGTGATCGATTTAGCAAATGTGCATTGTAGATTAACATGCGACTATCGGTACCACGATTTTCAGTGTGAAAAGGGAAAATTATTCATTCTAGAGCTGATCTCGAGCCTTTGCACAATGCATAACTGGTGAATTGATTTTCCCGAAACACTGGGAAAACACACGCATCCGATGCGACTGCTGCTGTTTGGCTGCGGTTGCTCTTTCTGTTCCTGCCGCTACTGCCGCTGCTGCTGCGCTTCTGAACGGCCGACATCATCAACATCGACAGTATCCACAGCGACTAAAATCAATGGACTGGAAAATATTTATGATGCCCACATATTTACAGAGCAAGGGGGCAGGAAAAGGCGGCATATTGGGGAGGGGGGAAAACCGACAAGCAGCTCCTGGGAGCTAAGAGCAGAAAGCTGAAAACTGGCAGTCGCCTGGTGTGAAGTTTGCCAAAATGGCAAAAGTTGACAGTTGCGTATGCAAAGTGGTCCCAAATGTATGAAGAGGAGCAGGGCGAGAGGGAAGCAGGAGCAGCAGGCTGCCCGGCAATTAACAGGCATAAAAAAATAAGTTGCAACTGGTCGACGATGAATAAATTTTGTTGCAATATACTACTTGAATGTAAAGTGTGTATAAATTCATTTTTTCTTCGGTGAGTTGGTTCGCCCCATCCAATGCATTGGAGGCGTAATACCGCAAAAGCATTTGCCGCTTCACTGGCCATCCAAAAGGCATTTCAAATATATAAATCGCAGTCCAAAGGAGCTGCCTCTTTGTATGGTTTTTTCTTTTGCTTTTTTTCTTCAACATATTTGGTTTCAGCATTCACTTTGTGTCTTTTCGTTTAGTTCTCTCCATGTTCCACTGTGTCTGACACTTTGCCTCGAATGTGTTGCCTTTTGTTCAAATTTATTGTCTATGCCATAAGCATTTAGTGGCGGTACAGTGGCACGAGGTGTTGCCAGTTCAATATACAAATTGCAAAGTTTATCGATCTAGAAACCATTTTGTGTGTTTGCCATATCTCCTCCTATGATTTTCGTTTTACAATCGTTCATTTGCCAGCGTTCACAAGCAAACCAAACGAAATCCAATTCAAGTCAACTCTGTCTGAACCCCGGTATCCTTACTATTCTCTGTTTGCCTACAGATTACACCTTATATTTTGCATTTGAGGGCATTTTGATACCCATATGGGTCTTGGACAGTTCCACAAATTATTATTTTAAAAATTGAAGCATTTAGTAAATCCCAATAATTCAAAAGCATCTGGGTATTAAGAGAAAGTAAAGAGAGTTGAGACAGCAGTATTGCTGTAAAAAATTTCGCAATCAATCTTTATATCAAACATCCTGTAATTCTTAAAAATAAAATAAATGATAAATAAAATAAATGAATAAAAATGGTAATTACTATGGAAGTTAAACAGAAATTTTACATTTATCTGTTATACAAATTAAACTCTTGAATTATCAGCGTAAATGTACTAATAAAACTCTTCAAAATAGTAATGAAAATAAAATAAACTTGATAAACATCAATAGCTTGTCTGAGTGCTGAGTGCAGACTAAGCTCGCAAAGTTGGCAGACAATTTCCAGACCACAGGCCAAAGAATACATCAAAACCAACAGCTGCTGTTTTTTTGACGCCTCATTTGATACGCGAACCGAAGATAAAGAGAAGACACAGTTGGAATGTTTATAAGAAATTTGCTCAATCGTCTGACAGACAGACGCCGTCAAAGAAATCCAATCCGACGCGACACTCTTAATGCATTGTCATTGAATTTTTAATTTAATTTAAACTCAGCTGGAGAGAGGGAGAGAGAGAGAAGCAAACGCAATTTCTTTTATTAAAGTTCACGCATTGATTTTCGGTTGCATACAAATTGTCTAATCAAAAGCAAATTTCATTTGAATAGTGTTTGATCTGAAAACGTGACATCTTTTCCATAGATTGTGCGCCAGGTGATAGCAGCCCCAATAATGCGACAAAGACTCATGAAAACCGCGCCAAGAGCATGATGAGAACCCCACAGAATAAGGGACCGAACCAGACCAGAAGGAGCGAAACAGACAAGGGAGGCAAAACCACTTTCAAGGCTGTCGCCACCACAGCGCCAAAAAATTATGCTATTAAAATGTGTTTTTTCAATTAGCCGCAACACGCCTTTCGCCCCCTCTTTCGCCCCCTCTTTCACCCTGTCCTTCTCTGCTATTCTTTGGCTCTGTGTGTGTTCCCTTTTCCTCTGCCCATTCCGAGTTGTCTGTCAAAATGTTTTGGGCATTATTAAAAGGCACACGCTGCGTATACGTAATGTTATTTTGCTCTGTGCGCTCCTAATTAGACGCCCCAGACTTATTTGCCACCCGTTCGTCCGTCTGTCTGGCTGCCCCAAGACAACAACAATCAACAATGGCAAATGGCAGCGAAATGTTCCGCTCTCGCTTTTGTATGTTAGCAAACAAATTTTAATTAAAAACCGCAGAGCCACGGCACAGTACAGCAAATTGTGCCAAAAAGTAAACTTCAACCACAAAATGTTGCAAAATTATGCGGCCACAATGAAAAGTTTAATGGAATTTTGATTTGCACAAAACTCGACGAACAGAAAAAATGAAACAAGTAAACAGTTGCAATGCCAATTGATAATAATTCAATTGATAAGAAGAGTTGAATTACAACTCTTTTAGCAATAATGTGTTATAAATATAATACGAATTTGTTTTTCTTGTAATTAAAAAAACCTAAAGAAATTAGTACTTTTATAAATCAAATAAAATTCATTATTACCAATAAAATTAAAACTATAAAACCCGCAATTATGGTAGCTCTATTGAGCGTAAGTTAAATGATTTCCAATAAATACGCTGTATTTGTAATTCTTTTCCTTTAAGTGTAAGTGAAGCGAACAAAGGAGTTCTGGTACCACTTCACACTCACAAGCGCAAATTGCATGTACAAAATGGATTACGAATCATTACATTATCATCAGTTTGATGGAAAACGTCGATGAGAACATGCCTTACTTATTAATGCCATGTAAGGCAAGTAAATGTATGCTTGGTGTGTCCATTGTAATCGCTTTTGTTAAATTTATTACAGAATAAGTGAGTATTCAAAGTTTATTAACAATTCAAGATTCAATCTCCAGCTAAAAAGTGTGTTGCACTGAACCTCTTTCGACAGTTGTAATGCCTTTTTTCGACAGAGTTCACTCGTTTTTGTGCTGTTGGGGAGCTGTCGGAGTGAACAGTAAATCGACTGTGTGAGTATAAAACTTTAAATATTGATTGGGTTGCCCTTTTACACTAATTGAAGTGCAAATTACTTGGTTTGGTTGTACAGCTTTTACCTAGTTTTTAAATAAGTTTTAAGGTCCTTAGGATGTAAACAATTAAAAGCAATGAAATGCACATATTTGTTGAGAATTGGACGTTAAAATTCAGAAGTTTAGACTTACAAGCAAGTATAAAGTAGTACATATTAGATTCTTAAAATGCTGTGCATTTAAGACGCTATTTTTAAAAGGTTTGGAGTAAATTTGTCTATCAATTATCTACAGTCGAAGGTAACCGTAGGAGACCCTGTACTTTATGTTTTCTTCGCTGTTTCTTAGCCGATATCCTGAATCTAAAAAAATGAGGCTTTTAAACTGTAAACTATTGCTAAATTGGTTTTTCAGCTAGAGAAGGAATGAGAGGAGTTATCAAAAAAATCCAAACAAGCTTGATCTGATTGCTGCATAGAAGAACCTACATACCAAAAATGGTATTCTCCATAGACTACGCACAGGCCAATATACAAGTCTGTAGATTTATTAATGTGGTTGCTGTGGCGTTCATAGTTTACGAGACAACCTAAATCCCGAAAAGTGGTGGCTCTTTTAGTAGTTGCTAAGATGTAGGTGTTTATACGGACAGACGAACATACATACGGATAGACGGGCATGGCTATATTACCTCAGCTCGCCGTCCTGAAGAATATACATAATATATATAAACTGAAGAATATATATATACTTTGGGTGTTTCACACATGTCATTTTCACTAAATTAATAGATCCTTTTACTTTTACTCTAAATATATATAGATATAGAAAGTAGTGAATACGTTTTAGCAATTTTTGTAGTAAAGAGGATATTACTTAGTTAAAAGTAACTACGCACATTTAGTAAACCTAGTTTAAATTTAGCATATTCTGTTAAATATTTTGATGCTCAGTTCTGTTAGTATCTTTAGCATGCTCCTGAGCTGGCGCACTTAACATTGTAGTGCAACTATCATTACAAGCCTCAACACACACATAATACACGCATTTTACTGGCAAAGTTATTATCTGAGAGAGCAAAAGTTAAATGCTGGACGCCAAAAGTTAAAGCCAGAGTCAAGAAAAGGTAACTGCAAGGCCACAAAATGTGAAAACTAAATATGCAGTGCTCTGTCAGAGCTGAATTACTTCCTCTCCCTCTTCTCTCTGTGGGAATATGCTCGGTTTTTAGCATATGTGTGAGGGAAAGACTAGACCAGAAAGTGTGGATATGCGTGCTGGTCTAATCTGAAACTTCATTAGGCCAAGTGGCAGTCGTGGCGACAGAGTAAGACAGTGAGTTGTGGAGCAAAGGCAACAACTTTGCCATCTAATAAATTGAAATATAAGCAACGGCCACATGAGCCAGTACATGAGCACAATTTTCATTTTGCGTTAATAACGGAGACGCCAACGGTCAGCTTTGATTGTGCATTTTGTGGCCAACAAGTTTGTGCCCTCTGCATTACGGCATCAGGGACGAGGGAAAACTTTGACTGCAGCAAGTGCAGAGGTTGGCTCTATTACGTGGCAACTCTGTGACGCCGGTGATGCCACTCGATGAACCACTTGGGCAATTAGAGCTGCAAAACTTTGCGTCTCGTAGGCCAGCAGCTATGACAACTTTTGTCAGGCTCCCAGGGAGCTGGAACTTTTCCGCTCTCTTACTTTTTTGGAGGTTTCCAACTCTGGTAATTGCGTGCGTATTGTGACGAAATGAACATGGACACGGATGAGGATGCGGATACGGAAACGGAAGCAGGCCCACTCGACGTCTGAAACGAGGCCAGGCTTTGAGATGAGGGCCCAAAGCAATTACCGAATCGCCGGACACCGCAAGTAAACTGCAACTGCAACTGCAACTGCAACTTGCAGCTCAAAATGCACTGAACCGTGGGCATCAATCAAAGCGATTTGTCTGTAGGTCAAAAGCATGAAGTTGTTGGGGCGATGGAGCTTAAGATTGTGTGCTAAAAATGTGAAATTTAATGCGTTGCAATCAGTCAGAATTTGATGATGCTTGACTGCATAAGCATGACTCATGACTGGCCAATGGATAACATACACTCAAAAAAAACAAACCATGAAAATAATAATAATAATTATGTAATATAAATATGTTTGTACTGTTATTTTAAATATAAACTCAACTGACACTATTTATTCTAAGGTCTATAAAATAGCTAAACATAATGTTAACTGAGTTAATATAAATCTAAATAATTTTAATTGTATTAAACATTTTTAAATCCAATGAAGTAATCGCTAATTAAATTCAATAAATAAATAATGTTGTGTGTGAGAATGCACTGAATTGGGAAATTTTTATAAAGCTCAACCCTATTGCAAATGAATCAATAACTAACCCTGTTTTTGTTCAGTCCACCCAATCGAGTAGCTTGCCTGCCAAGGGCCAATGTGGCGTATGATTGCTTTGATTTCCAATAAGTTTCACAAGCATCACATTATCATAACGCATGAGCAGGGCAGGGAGCAGGCATTTCTCTTGTTCTTGCCTGAAATATGCAAGTATATTGAGCTTAAATTGAATATCCTTATTTGACGCATAAAACTAACAACAACAGCAACAACTTCAACTGGAAACAAGCAAACGAAGCAACTAAGAACAACATTGTATGGCAGCCGGTAAGGTAATAACACACCTTTGTAGTATGTTGCATAAAGAGAAAACAAAGCGCAAGAATACTAAACAAGCGCCAACAGAAGAGGACGAACAAGAAAAAAGAAACATGCATAAAAAAGAAATGTTGTAAACTCTGGCCAAAGCACGAGCAGAGCTTCGTTTGCCTGGCAAATTCCTGCAAGACTCCGCCTGGACATTAAGCAATAAAAAATGCAAACAGGTCGCAGCCAAGAATGGAGTAGGTGGAGTAGGACAGAAGCAGGGTGTCTGATGCGGAGGTAGCAACAAGCCACCACATTATGACAACAATAAAAACGTTGCATGGCAATATGCAGCAACAAAAAGCGGCACAAGTTGATAACGCAGCATGGGTTGTATGGCAAGTTCTAAAAAATCTATAAATCATAGGCGAATCAAACAGAAACAACTAAGTGGTGCATAGCGATGTTCTATAATGCAATTTAGATCTCACATGCTCGTATGAATTGGAGTACCGGCTTTATTATATAAATATTTAAATATTTATTATAAATATGAAATTTACCCGCAATAAATTCTACATCACTCTTCCCAATCTAATAATATTTCAACATTCAAAATATTTTACCAAAATATCCTATAGCTCCCAAAAGGAATTGTTAGTAAAACGCCCGATTTTAACGTTTATTAATAAAAAAAATTATTATAGTACGCTATGAAATTTGATTTTATTGATGATTTATGTCTATATTCATGATAACAATTATCTTGAATTAACATAAACAATTGAGAGGATTGGATAAATCGTTATAGTTGGATATATATAATATTAGAGTCACATTATAATTCTCACTTTCACATACTGCAAAGCTGCTTCGAAAGTGTGAAAGATAATTGCCACAACAATAGAAAGTAAGATTTAGGGTCCAACTGAAATTAATTGATAGTAATTTTGAGAGCACAAATGCATGTTTTAATACCAGTTCGCTGTTAAAAGAAACTATCAATTAACCCTCGTTTCTATCATCGGTTTCTGGTGCTTATAGACCAACTTGATATTACCGACAAACAAAAGCATCTTAGTGATGGGATGAAGGGGTACAATTCCGTGCTCCATTCTCCATTTCTGAGTGCAACTCTTTAGAGCAGCTTTTGATTTTTATAACAATAACAAAAACAACAACAAAACCAGGCAGCGATAGAGATGAAAAGATAAGCAAAGATTGTGAAAATTGTGTTTTTCCGCTGAGCGTGTGTGTGTGTGTCTATGTGCATAGGCAACTAGGATGTGTTTGAAGTTGTCTTGGCAAAAGGCTGCACGGAAAAACAAAAGCAAAAAAAAGGAATGAGGGAAAAAAATGAAAAAGGGAAATACCAAAAACGGAGCTTTCAATTGTTAGACCGGAACAGGGCAAGAGTCAGGAGCAGCGCAAGGGAGGGGCAATCATTTGGGCAACCCTTTCATAAGTACTCGCACTATCTCCCTCTCTCGCCCCTCTCTGCCTTCCGTCCTGCTCTCCGTGCTACTCAATTTCCGTTACACGCCAATGCGCGTGTAAGCAGCATGTAAATATGAGAAGGAACCTCAATAGATGCCAAAGTTATGAGCTGCAATCGTTCAGTTAGCTAGAGCTGGAGCTCGAAGCAATGGCTGAGGGTTTGGGTTGGGGTCGGAGTGCGGTTTGGGTTTGAGTTGAGTTTGGGGTTGGGGCTGGGGTTAGATGATTTGAATTCAAGTTGGGTCTTCGTAGTACTATTTTGCGGGCAGCATAAATCAAAATCAAATTTGAGTGCTGTTTAGTCAAGTGGCTGGCATGGCAGAGCGGAAACATGGCCCAGAAGTGACCAATAAGTGGGTCAGCAGTCAGCAGTCAGCACAAAATGAAATTCAAAAACTATTGTGCTGACTATCGGATTCCTGAGAGCAAGTGCTGAAATGAATATCAAGAGGGCGAAAAGACAAGTGCGCACTGATTGGGTTGCTTAAGACAATTAAAAGCCATCAAAATCCTGCAGTTTACCGTTAAATAAATGCGATAAATGTGAGTGGACTGAACGACAACTTTACATAAGTGATGGTAGCGTGACGAATATTGCCTATCGATAAACTGTTAACAAAATACTAATTAATTAACAGTGAATACAGCTTTCTTAGTATCGAAACTTGGTACTTAGTATTCCCATCTTCTTTCTTAGTCAGTTGAAGTATACCCAAATGTATTAATAACAGTTGGCTTTCATTTAAACTCAATATTTAAACCGCGTACTTTGTCTTTTCGCACTTTCTCCATCTACAGATTGAAACTTAATCGCACACACAGTAAGTGACTTTTTGTCACATTCCCATCGCCAGAAATTCGCCTTTATTAGAAAACGTTTTGTTTACGCGCACAAAGAATTTGCATTTTATTGGTCCCCTTGAGAGGCTGTAACCCGACAAAAAAAGGGAGGCAGAAGACCCAAAAGCTGATAGCAGCAATCAATGGAAGACAGAAACGTGGACAAACAGATAGAGTAACAACAGATTGAGGGCCAACGGGAAGGCCAACAAGATTTGCATTACAAAGATAAGAGAGAAGTTCAATGAAAAATCACTTAGAAGGGCGGTACTTTTGAGAAGCGTTTGCGATTAAAATTACTTGTGCCATTCGAAGGAGAAACGCTACTCATTTCTATGCCTCTCTCTCTACAAGCTCTTAGTTATGTCATCTATAAATATGTATGTGGTTAAGAGTGTATTAAAGTTGTGCAAAAATAAAAACGAAAGTTGTACCCGGACTTGGCCAGCGCAAGATGGAGCGGAAAACGAAACCCATTTGAATTTCATTTTCGTATGCAAATTTTCAATAGGTTTTTATGCTGTTCGTTTGGTTTTTGAAAACGGAAACTAAGCCACAGAAATATGCAAGTGAATGGCTTTTGGCCAGCTCACAGCTCACAGCTCAGTCTCAATCTCAGCATCAGCCACAGCTTTTGGCCATTGCTCTACACGCTTTGTGCCCTGACTTTGGCAATCCGAGTGGTAAGAGTACCCAATCTTCGTACTAAAACCAGCACACTCCTCGCCGCCTGCTCCTCTGCGGCTCTGGGTGGGCTGCGAAACAATTGAAACAAGTTTGCAATCAGTGCACAAAGTTTTTGCTCGAATACAAAACACAAAACATTGAAACACAACACACCAACAGAAACACCAACCCAAACAGCAACAGACACAGCAAAGATACAAAAAAGAAACACAAAAAAGCAGCAATAACGCCAAGCAAATTGTGCGGCTGCTTTGGCTCCTCACGATTGCTCTTCCTGTTTGTAGTCGTAGCTCCTCTGGTCAGGGCATTTGGCTGTAAACAAGCCGAGGCGCGGCTAAAAGTATGCAGCAAAAGCATTCAGCAGCAAACAAGTTGAGCCGCCCCGAATGGAGCTATGCCTAGTCTGAAATACCCTATAGAATTCCTTTAAAGTGGTGCAGTCAACAGCAGATAAAGTGACAAACGAGCGGCTGATATAAGATGCAGATTTATTTTTAAAGAACGTTGGACTACAACTTCAAAATTTCTCAATAATTTCAAATACGGTTTATACATTTTTAGTAGATCGAATTTTGTTGGTCCCTTTTACAAATTTTGTTGACTGAACAATAAAACAGCATTATCTCGGTTGTTGAAGAAATTTTAATTAGTCAATAATGTATTTAAAATAAATAATAAATAATTTGAATATATTAATTAGTAAATATTTTCTTTTCATAGTCTTAACGCCTAAAAAAACCAACCAACACAGGGAAAATAACAAAAAAATGTATAGGAAAATTAGTTTTTCCTGTGTTTGTTATAAAAAACGATAATTAAAAAAAAATTTATTTATTATAGGCTACTTTCGACATATGAAAATTACATAGACCTACCATTTAAATAGAATAATACTAAAATATTATAACCAGTATTTTTAGAAATAGCCAGATTAAAGATATGTACAAAATATCTTAATAAATAGCTTTATCGAATTTTGTTTCTTTAAAATTATTTTTGAAACTAGCTAAATTTTCATTTATTAACAATTAGGCTGATGAACAATAAAATATTCAAGCTGTAACTGTAAATTATTTTATAAAGAGTAAATGACAAAAAAAAATATAATTTAAGTTTGGAAAATGGTTTAAAAGTTTAAAAAAGTGCGGATCTACATATATATCAGAAAGTTTTGAGTTGCCCACACAACTATATTTTACGATATGGTACCTACTTTAATAAAAATAATTATTTTAAGTAATTTTAAGTGTGATGGGCTCTATTTTAGTTCAGCACAATAAATAAATGTAATGTAAATAATATATATATTTAATTGCAGTTACCTCAAACATGTTTTAGTTAAATTTTATTGGAAAGTGTTTCAAGCAACATTCCAAGCAATAAGACTGATAAATTCAAATTAAATTAGTACACGTAAAATCTAAATCAAGACAAAGCAAATTCAATTTATTTCGATAAATTAACAAATTCAATATACCCAATCCGAAAGAGGCAACAAACTGTCTGAGGGGGAATGTGGGGATGTGTGTGTGATCCAATATCTATAAATCAAAAAGCGCACAAAAGCTGCTTTCTTACTTACAATAAGGCCTAATCCACTAAATAAGAGTATGGGAGGGGGAGCATAAAAAAGTTTGAGCAACAATCAGTAACAAGATGAGAACAAAACTGAGAAATAAGCCTTAAAATTGAAACTTAAGTTCGTTATTTAAGTTCGTCACACATAAATAATGCCCAGACAGACGTTGGACACTTGATTGATTCGATTCAAACTCAAATTTGCTCAAACACACCAAATTTAATGTTTTTTAATTACGCCTCATTAGAGATACAAATCAGCAGGAGTTTGTCAGGGACGAGGGGCAAGAGCCGATGCTGTTTATGTGCTCATAAATATTTAGCGAATTGCACCAAGAACTGAAATTGAAAATGACAGAATCAGAGAATTGTATTGAGGCATGTGATTGATTGTCACTATTCCTGATGCTGGTGCTGGTGCTGCTGCTGCTGCTACTCTCGATGATGAGAATCTACTTCACGTTCTCGCCTGCTGTCGTTGTCGACACCATAAATGTCGACTTGTGTCACAGTCACACCTATACACACACACACACACACACACACACAGAAGCTCGCACACACAGAGACATCAGCGAAACAAACAACATAAGGCTGGGGAGGCAACATGACGTATGAAAGTCGTAACAAAACACTTTGATTGATGATTGCTGTCTCTGTTTGTGTAGTTATATCTCATTGCGTGTGTGTGTGTGTGTGTGTGTGTGTGTGTGTGTGTGGTTTGCATATGTGTGTGTGTGTGCACTCGACCACAAATCGTTGACACTGTCACAACTATACCAAAATGGAGCTCTCCTTACACGGGTACACCGTGAGAATATGCGCAATGTTTATATTTAGACCATGTGGGATTTATGTCAAATACTCTCAATGAGCCAAAATACCCCACAAAAGTATATATATTCCTGAACAAGTCGGTAAGCCCAGTCGATATAGATTTGTTCGCATGGATGAACGCATTAATACCGCCTTAATTCCGCATTAATATCCCAATTATACATTGGCCAATTTAAGAGATGCAAATATTTCTACCAAAATTCTGTCTTATGTAACATTTAATTAAATTCGGCTTATAATTAACAGAGATAGGATGAACCCAATTTTGATTATACCTCAGATATATGTAAGTGCAAAGATATTGTGAATGGAAACAGTTTTTAAACTAAAACAAATCAAATAAAGTTTATTTTATTATTATAGTACTTAGGAACATAAAACATGAAATTATTAACAAACTTTAAATGTTTATTAAATGCCTTTTTATATAAAATATTGTATAGGAATTAGTGATAAAGGTTATTTCATGCGTTTGGTAGATGGAAATATACGCCAACACCTACGCTAAGCGCGTAGTTCAGTCGGGTGCGTCCGACTGTTGCTTATGCATCTAACTATATTGGATAAAATTGAATCGTACTCATAGCTGGTTTCTGAGAGTGTACTCCCCCATAGACTACTAGCCATAACGCCAGTAAGTTCATGATTCCATAATGTCTCTGACATGTGGCTGCCTCCAACTTCCCTTTGCCCCCCTTTTACTCCCCTCTCGCACTCTCTGTCTCTTTATCCATCTGTCTTTGTGCGGTCATTCAGTTACAGGTTTGAGAGTTAATCCGTCCTAGTTGTTATTGTTTGGCATGTCCTTGCAATGCTTCAGCGGTTGTTGCCTGGAGTTGACCGTATGCCTGGTTCCTCTTCATTTTTTGTGAACAAGAGGGGAGACAAAACTGGCTTAAAGGCCAAACTATGAGCTAAGAATGCAGTTAAATTGAAACAAATTTAAATAGAAATACTATAAGAAAAGCTTAAATAATTAAAGTTTTAATATACTTTGATGAGTTTACTTGAATATAAATTTGTTCATGTTCTTGTTTATATGTATTTACTTAAAATAAACTAATCATTTCATTTCATCATCATTTTTTTTACTATATAACAATTGCCATATCTTTATTATTCAATTAAATGTAGCTGCGTCATACGGCATTAAAATCTTTTTAAACCAGTCCCATGTTTCAATAAATATGATGCAATTAAATTAAATGTAGTAGAATAATGTCTTTCCTCAATGTACTTTATTGCACTCATTATAACGGATTTATTGGCCAATCGCAGACAAAGTGTTAAAATCAAGATGCAGTTCTTGAGGCAAACAAGTAATTAAATTAAATGCAATTTAAAGACAAATAAATGTATTTATTGAACAAATAGAGCCTCTGCTGAACACACACATACAAATTTATACGTACTTATATAAATATGAATTTCTCTTCTTTTGTGTGCGTTTGCAATCAATTTATCATACGCTTGATTTAAGAACAGATGCCGTCGGCATTGGTCACTGGAAATGCAAATGAAATTGAAATGAAATTTAAATACATGTACTTAAAGTTAAACAGTTTCAATGCGTAAAAGCCCGTTAACTGCTCTTGACAATTTAGTTTGTTTATAAAGTTAACTAAGCATTGATTTGTCAGGTATCTTGTCTATAAATAATATGCCTATAAATACAAACGAATTGTCAATCAACAATGATATGCCTTAGATAAAACGCTAAGCCGAAAGTTCAATAAAGTTAAATTTGATGTCAAGTCAGAAACAAACTATTATTGGATTGAAGTTGAAACCTCTCTAGAGCCTTAAAGCGTTCCATACATGTTTATTTTTGAAGTAATTCTTCCCGAAAATGCTCCGTATTTCAACATATTTTGATGCATTAATTCTTGCTGTATGTCACTGTTATTCAACTTAATTTTTGGGGCCTGTTTTGGGATAACAGAGCTAATTAACTGCCCATGTTTGGGCTAATTGCGATATTATCCCTGTGCCAAACAATGAGCTGACAATTACATAAGCATTATGCCACAACAAATGTCCCCCTCACTTCTCCCATTACGAGCAGGTTGTACAACTTCAACTACCCCTCCGCCCCGACCGCCCCTTAACCACATTTTCCCGCTGCCTCTGAATGTTGGCCAGCCCCTTTCGATGTCTGTAATTGACACTTGGGCCAGTTGCGTCTACAAAGGCAAAAGACAATTTTGCTTATTATTATGTGGTTGTAGCTCAAAGGCGTATCGGACCATATCTTACCGTGTCCATACAGCGTTATGCTGCTGGGCACGTGCAGAATAACTGATAGGGTTGGACCTTATGCAAGTTGGACACCAAATTTATATCCCTCTCCCACTTTCGGTTTATGGCTAATATTCTGCGGACTCGAAAGGAAACAAGCTGGAAATTAACCCCTGCTTCCATAACTTAATCTGCAAAAGAACAAAGGGACCCACTGCAAACCATTACATTTATAATAATTCCAAAAAAATAAACTTAATATCCTTGTGTTAATACCTAACAACTGCTAACGGATTCTGAAATATACTATTTATTATTGAATTAATTTTCAAAAGAGTAGTTTAAAATAAAACTCGCAAAAAAAAGATTTCCTAAAACATGGAATAGAAAATATACAAGAAAGGACTGAGAGAACAGTCTGCCGGAAAACTACAGTCAGACGTAACCGACAGTAGCTAAATATGTACTTTGTGCTTCAATAATGCACACACAGCCTATCAAATTGTCTTTTGCATATCTTCGCTGTTACTGATCCGATCGTATTGTAATCTACGCCCTATAAATCGTCATAATTCTGCCGCTTCATACTGATATGTATGAATACTTATATTGTGGTGTTTACCCTCTGTCTGTTTCACACATTTCTAGCACTAACTTAATAGACCCTTGTGTACTTTTTAAGGTACAAGCTCTTAAAATTCTGATAAATTGTTATTTGAGCACAATGAAGTTGATTTAATACCTCCTACTACAAAATACAACCATTAAAAGCTGCTAAAATTCATTTTGAACTTTGATGTCGGGGTCTTACCTTTAAGATTTAAGTGTATGCTGCTGTTTAATCTGCTTTTGAAATATCTTACAGCACTTTATCTAATTGACTATTTCCATGCCATTTCCCCGGTATTCCCTAACCACTAGCCAAACACTTAATAATAATTGCGCAGTTAAAAATTGGACGCCCACTAGCGAGTTGAAATGAAAATAAAGAAAAACCGACTGTACTAAGAAACACAAAAAACGAAAAAAGAATAGGAATGAAAACCGTGAAAAGGGGTCACGTTTTAGGAATTTTTTGCTGTGTTTTCGGCCTTACGATGGCTGTTTTGAGCCAAAAAAAAAAATATATTTACAGCTATGCGCCGCTTAACAACTTAGAAAAGGAAAAAAGGCAAGCATCCAGAGATTATGAGAAGGGTGTGGGGAAATCAGTGGGAGTCGGCCAAGACCCACGCACATTTTTCACATAATTTCCTTGGGGATTAAGTTTCCACTTGGCTTTTCCTTTGCCTTCACTTTTGCCTCGAACGCTGGGTGTGCACCTCTCGCCTTTATTAATTTTGTGGCACAAAGTAAATAGCAAAGGCAACCCGAGTAAATTTCATTAAAGACCGACCGACGACTAGCTGCAGATGAAGCCAGTTGAAGACAGAGGCGGCTGAAGGCTGAAAGCCTAGATGAAGCAGAAACAGCAGCTAAAATGAAGGCAGCAAATGTAACTAATAGATAAAGCGCGATTACGATTACTCAGGTCACAAATCACAAAGCTGCATGGCGACGGCAGAGGGACGACAGGAGGCGGATGCTAAAAGGAAATGACATTTGAAGTCGCCTGGAAAATGAAATAACCAAAATCGGTAATGGGCACCCAAAACGATTTGAGCGCAGGCGAAGATAGAGGCCTCTAGGCAGGCACAGGCAGGGGCTCAAATTAAATTACAATCAGTCTGGCTTTAAAATGAGTTTACCTCTAGACCACTTCAACTGTTGTAACTCCACCGATGCCTCCGCCTCCCTCAAAAGACGACGGAACTGCTTCTTGCATAAGTGTTGGCTGCAGGGCAACCTCTGCTTGGTACAGGCACATTCGCCAAAAAATTTATGCGCACACCTCTGCGGAATTTAAAAAATAAAAATGCTGTGAACACGGAGCGTGAGAAACGCAGTTGGAATAAAGTAGGAGCTCGAAGCCCGCAGGACAGCGTGCTATGACTTGTCCCTGCCAAGGCGTGCACAAAATGGCGACAAAAAGTGCAAAAAACAAAAAATAAAACAGCGAATCTTCTTAAAGCGTTCGAAGTATGTGTAGCTGCGGTTAACGGCATGCGGAGCGAAGAAGACTGCAGAGAGGAGAACACACAGCGAAGAGACGGCCAAAGAGAAGGGCAAACAACGACGCGACAAAAATGAAATATTTCAGCAATTTTCGAACAAGCAGTGGGGAAAACGAACGAAAAGTAAACGCCACAATGATATACAATGATGTATGCATATGGAACGCCTTGCTAAAGAATACCCTGTAACCTCTATTTAAAACATAGTGGTATAATTTAAAAATATTTATTAAATGTTATACTTAGCGAAATGTTTCTTATTACCCGTTGACAACGTTTGAAATAGTCTGTGTTTATCAACTGATTTTGAGAGTATATGTATATATATTCTGAATAAAAGCTTTCTTATTCGGTTTTTGATTATTAAAACGTAAGACATCCAAAGTTTGCAATAAACTTTATCGGCTTAGTATAAATATTTAAATTTGTATTCTGAAAATGGCTTCCGAGCATGTCTAGTTTCCAAGATCTGAGCGTATATACAGACAGATATATAAAAAGGTTTGCTAAATCGACTCAATCATTGACCTTATGGAAAATATACATATGTATATGTGGTCTGCTACATCTTCGTCTGACATTTGTATAAAATTATTAACCAGGTTTTTATCCATTTTCAATGGTACAGGGTATAAATATCCAAGCATTAAAGTGTTTTTCAATGAGTTAATACTCTGTATTGCCAATTAAATCAAATTCACTTTCAATATTTTAAAAAAATTCTCGAACTTCTAAGCATAAACATGATTATTTTTAATTTCAATCAAATAAATTAATTGTGTGATCTTTCTGATCAATAACAGTACTTTGTACATTTCAGTTAATTTATTTTTTGGTTTGCCGTCGAAAACTTTTGTTTCCTGTTCCTAGTTAGTATGGCCTAAAATAAATTATAGACAAAATCAGGGCAATTAAATCAAAGCGAATCCAGTAACTCAAACAGACGGCGCCTCTCATGAATATGCAACAGAATGAAGCGATTTAAGGATTGAAGCGTGGTGGCTTTTGGGGGTAACGAGGGGCAGAAGGAGGGGCAGCAACATTTTCGTGATTGAATTCATTGATGAACAACATCTACTGTTGCTGCTGCTATTGTTGCTGATGTTGTTGATGTTGCTGTTGTAGATGTTGCTGTTGCTGTTGTTGTTGAGGTAGAACCGCATCAATTGAAGTGTATGCAAGTGATTGGCCACATGTGGCAAGCAGGTTGAAAACTGGCAGCAGCGCCTCTCCCCCCTCTAGCTGGGCAACGCTTTATGGCAACCAAACTCTTCATCGCCAGGTGTACTCCCTTGTCCATCTGCAGTCACAGCAGCGTGAAATCTGTGGCCAGGGCATTGAAACAAATCACCTTGATTGATGATTGGCATTCCGTTGCCAAGTGGATACGAGCTGGTTGGTGCTGGAACTGAAGTCTCTCCTCCCGTGCGGCTTCCCGAATTCCTTGTGTCTCCCGCTCCTCCCGTGCCCGCCTGTCAAAGCCCCGAAAGTCAACCGCAATTAAATGAAAAGCAGCGGCTGCAAAGGGCGTTGAATTGTGCCGAGTGTTTTGGGTTTGTACTGTGAATGGCAACTTGACTTGATGTTTCGGTTTATTGCAGCAGCCCTCAAATTGCGGGTGACGAGATACGAGAGGGGGTGCAAATGGACACGGCGATACTTCAATCAACTCCGCAGTTAATCGAGTTAATTTCACCAGCATTTGACAGTCAATTTAACTAATTAAACTTTTACACAGCGTAAAGAGTGTGGCAATGCAGAGCATTTTACTTTTTTGACTGATCAAAAGAGCACGTTTAAGATCTTTAATTTTGATAAAGCACAAATAAGAATGCGAATTTTAGGAGTATCTACTTGGTTCATCATACCCAACATGTGGCATAAATAATTATTATTTATATTCAGCATATTTTATAAAAAATAATATGTGTAATCTTCTTTTACATTTGCCGAGCTGATTGAAACAGAAATCCATTTGACGCCACAGCTCAGGAATTATTTAAAATATTTCCGGAATTTCGTAGGGAAATACCACCAGAGGCCAAAAAACAAAGACAAATTATACCAAACAACGTTTAAATATTTATTAAAAGCCGCCAAACCAGTTAAACGTCAGCAAATTGTATTTTTATGTTAAGACCATTAATGAAAATCGGATGCAAACAGTAAAACAAGAAAGACAAAAAAAGCGTGACATTGGTAAATAAAATATAAAAAAGGAAATTTGTACACTGCAAATAAAATGCATACGAAAATTTATTAAATTACCAATGATGGACAAACTTTAAATGTAATGTCCCTTTTACGGCCCAGTCTAATAGATAGCAAAATTTTATAAATTAATTACTATTATGACAATGTACTATTAATCATATTATTTTATACTGACGCTACATCGAAGATTTTTTAGTTTTAATCATTAGTTAATTAATATTAATATTTTAATTCCTGACGGCTCACTATTAGTGTTCAAAATACCTCATAATTTACAAATGTATATATTTAAACGCATATAATGTAATAAATGGAAAAATAAACGAAAGATACTCTTTAATTCTGCAGTAGGTTTTAAAGAAACAATCAAAAATCTGCAATGTTCCTTGCAGGGTATTTTACTTCCAGTTATTAATAAAATTATAAAACTTGCTTCTCAATTAATTTAATTGTATTTTAATAGAATAAAAGAATTGGGTTTAAGCGAAACCAAAAATAAAATTATGGTTCATATGAACGAGAAAACTTATATACTATATTGCGGAAATATTATTTCAGTGCAGTTAAAAGGCAAGTAAAACATAGTTGAATATTTTTTTGCATTTAATGTGCACAGTGGAGAGCTGCATCTACAGGATGCCCAGCGGCATCGGCAGCACTTCGATTAAGTAGCTCCGTAAACAGCAGGCGGCTGTCTGTCCCGTCGTCTAGGCCATCTCTGCATCTGGCTGGCTAACAGTTCTGGTTAGTACTGTCCAGGAACTGCTCTTTAAACAGGAGAGCTTTGAGCGCAGACACTTCAAAGTGCATAACTTTTGAATGTGGCTGGGATAGGGACTCTATGGGGAGTCCAGAGGAAATGTTCTGGACTGCTCCGGCTGTCTGGCTGTCCGTCCACTTGTTCAGTTGTCCAGTTGTTTGCCACGCTTTTAATGCATTTTACGGTATGCTGGATTCCTCTTCAGTCGCCGCGCTTTGTTTAACTTTGCAATACCGTAAAAAAATGCAATGCTATCAATGCAAATAAGGCTGATTAAGCAGTTGCCCAGGCAGTATATAGCATATATCTACACATATTTATTACCATATATATTTGTGTGCCAGCCAGCCAACGGAAGTTCAATTTTCGGCAATTGAAAAACCGCATTGCGTCCGGTTTTTACCAAATTTGTCAACAGCCCTGCGCCTAAAAGCATGCTGCGATATTTCATCAACTCAGCAGAAAGCACTCAAAGCCAAATTAATTGCCACAGGCAAAATCAACGCATACAAACTAATATTCTGGACAGAGTTGCCAAGTAACTCAGTGAACTAGCTCTGGGTGGAAATTGACTCATGAAAAGTTATCAATTACAATCCATAAACTAAACAAGAAACAATTACATATTTAAGTCTTGGCTACATTTAAATTAATGCAAATTAATAGAAATAAATATATTTATTTTTTACAGAAATCAATAAAAATGTAGAAGATATATACATAATATATTTAAAAAATATGTAATATATTTATTACGGTAAATTTATGATTATGAAAATTACATTTGTCTACCAATCTGAAAGACTATTAAATCTATCCCAATTTCAAATGTATTTATCGTAGTATTTTACACATGCAATAAACAATTCTTGAGCACTTAAAGAGCTAAGCAATAGATTAAAGAAAATTCCCAAATCACATGTAGTTTCGGAACTAATGCCATCAGGAGGAAATTCTAAAGCCAACTTTCTTTCGAACCAAACAAGTGCCTCGTAATCCAGTAATTAAACGTATTCCCAACAGCTTTCTCATCTCTATTTGGGTAAACTGCTGAAAAAGTTTTTGAGCTGTTTTCTTATTTGTCGTGTAATTAAAAGGCCAGCACATTAATTTCGACTACAGAAGGACTTCTTGCGCAATGCAGACATGAAACTACAGAAATAGCTTAAAAAAAAACCCTACAAAGCATCCATGATAAATCCCTAGTATTTTAGCCAAGTCACAAAGCATGCCCACGGACAGTCCCAGCGACTTTTCGTTCATCTCGTTGAACTAAATTTTTGCAGTCGTATTTTATTTGTATTTTCAGTTTTTTGGCTGCCTGCACAAAGTCAACAAAGTGCCTGCAAAAGTCCGGCAAAAGGAAAGTCTCCGCTTGCAATTAGCGCTGGGGAAAAACTTCTTAGCAGTAATTGATTTGCCGTAAACCGTTTGACGCGCCCAACACCAGCGACCTCACTTGCAACTTCTTTAAAATTTAATGTGCCGCCCAGCGTTCGCACTAAAGTATGCAACACAATTGTTATTGAACACGTGCAACAGCAGCCAACAAGCGCAAGCAACCGTCAGTCAGCGCTGAATGGGGCAACCCCACAACTTCCCGTGCCACAGACCTTAGTGGCAACTCTGTCGGAGGAGGGCAGGGCAGGAAGGTCCTGCAACAACTGCGGCAACGGCAGCCATCGTCAAAAGCAAAACAAAGCGCTTTTTTTCGCCAACTCGACTGTTGCTTAAAAATGCTAAAACGCAAAGCGAAAACTTCGACACAGGACGGGGGCTGTAAATGAAAGTTCTCAATAAAAAAATTAGTTTTAGGTTAAATAAGGTTAAGTTAGCTAAAGTTCAATTAAGTTAAGATAGAGTGTTGGTTGGGTTAAGTTAGGCAGCTCAGGTCAAGTTAAATGGCTAAGCGATTTTTATTAAGCATTGAAAACAACAAAAACTAAATGCTTAATAATTCGTTTAAAATATTTAAAATAGTCAAATATATGTTTTAGCCATAACCACAGTTGACAGTCGCAGCTAATATTTTTTATGAATCGATTTCGGTTCGATTAATATCATTATGCAAATAATTCGTTAACGCACAACTAACCAAACAGATTTTAGGGCAAGTAAAAAGACTTTATATGTACCCAAGCAAACGGGTAGAACAGAGTATAATTAGTTTATGAAAAAGTATAAAGTAAAGTAATATATGAGAGCGTGCTACAAATAAAATAAAAAGTAAGAAGAACGATTGATTTGCACTTTGAATGACGTTGTTAAGCAAAAGATTCTATATACTTTTACATTTATATTTACTTTTAAACAACATTTACACTGAAACTTTAAATTTCACGTTTATATTTTAATTAATTATTTTTTTTAATTACCTTGTCGACTGCAATTAGTTGACAGTAAAATAAATAAATAATCCAAAACGTACTATATTTTAATGCTCACATTCAGAGCAACTCTTTAGTCAACCCTCTTTGTCGGGAAAGTGCAACAAAATGCACGGAAGCATGGCGAACAGCAACAGTAGCAGCTTTTGCAAATGGTTGCTCGGCGGACGATTTGAAAAATTCAATGCAAACAAACGTGCAACAACTACACCAACAAATGCAACAACAACAACAACAACGACAACAGGATTTGCACTTTGTTGTGCAGAGAGAAACTGCAACTGCAACTGCATTCTGCACTCTTGACGCTTTTCTTCGCCTGGCCCGCACTCATTGATGTTTTACAAAATCGCACAAAAGTTGCCAGTGAAAACAATAGCTAACACTGAAGCTCTGTTCGGAGAGTTCAATTGAACTGCGAAAGGCAGGTGCAAAAGACAAAGCGAAATTGAAGGAGATCGAAATAATTTACAGCTGCAAGTTGGGTAAAACTGAGCTAAATAATATCGTTCAACTCTGCATATCCATCTATTTTAAAGCAGACAAATAACAGCTTCCAGCCGCAAGCTGACACCTTGAAAAGTCAAAAGAGCAGAAAAACTCAGCCAAAAATAAAACAGCAAATAAAAGCATGACATGACAGCAAAAGAACCAAACGAATCCATCAAAAAATTAGCTCAGACCGACGCCCATGCCTCGGGGGCTACGAAAACCCCCGCGTTAAAACTCATTTTGGCCACTTGGAGGCATAGCGTTGTCAAGTGACGCGTCCTCGACCAGCCAAGTAATGAACGCCAGAGGGCGCCAGCCATTCCAAGAAAAAATGTGGGAAAGTGCCAGTAGGGAATGCCTGACAAGCATAAGGAGAGACACTTTTCTTAATACGGCATTTGACATTTCGTTAAAAAGTTTTATAGTCTTGAATGTATCATAAAATTTAAATTATCTTAACTTACGCCTTATTGTGTCTAAATCAATATCAAGAATTGTTAACCAATTAATGTCGAATATGGTTAATGATAGGAGTTACCAGAATATAAAAATATGCTTTACAGAATTTACCAAAATTTATTTGATTAATTTAATTTACAGAAGTATGTATGTTTAACCCAATATATAGTACATACCAAACACTAAATCAACAGGCCTTCGAATTTAGTTTATAAATACTTAAAGAAACTAAAAAAGAAGATTTACATTATTTTGTTTTTAAATACAATATTCTATTTTTAAATTCAGTGTTGGAAAACAGCAGATATAATAACCAAAAACAGAAAATTAAACCAAAACGCTTACCCGTTATAGCTTACATCTATATTTTCTATGGTATCGACATTAAATGATCTTCAGCCAAATACTCCCCATCACGTAGAAAAAGGTAGGGTATAGAAAAAATTCTGCATGGATGTTTAGCCAAATACTGCAAAATAGGCTAGCGACTGACAGGCAAGTGGTTAGGTTAAGCGAGTTACAGTTAAAGCTATGCCGACGCCTTTGACACGCATGGCGGCACGAGGCTTTGATGTTGCCATGAGTTGAAGTTGGAGGCGGAGGTGGAGGCGGAGGTGGAGGTGGAGGTGAAGATGGAGGTGGAGTCAGAGTAGAGTCATGGGCGACATGGGTAAGATGGAGTCCGTTGGGGAGTGGGCGAGGGTGCCAACAAATATTTGCTAAATGCAAATTACTTTTGACGCTTTTGCGGCATGAAAATGTTGGTGAAATGATTGGCTCAGAGCAAGTCTATGAGTGTCAGACAATCAAATACGTGTATATGAAAAATACATAAGTCCACAGAAAGGAACCCAAGCTAAATAAGCAGCTTGAGAGATCACAGAAAAGGCAGACAACTCTGCAGGGTGACAGATTTATCCAGAATTTCAGCCCGACTGTCTTTGGCTGCCTGGAGATGCCCTTTTGATGATTACTCTTAACATTCGCTTGCTTTTCCTAAGAACTTCATAAAATTGTAACGCAGAAGAAAGCTGCTTTGCTTATTTTTATTCCACAATATTTAACAGTCTGTTAACTTGTTGTTTAATTGCTCAGTTTCTCTGAAATATCATTAATTACATAAAGAAATAGAAGCCATAATCGACAGAACGTCGGTCTTTCATTTACATACACAGATGAAAGCTAATTCTGCGCCCTCGAGCAAATTGTCTGTTGCACATCTTCGTTGGTTCTAATTAGATGGTAATGAAATTTACTGATTCGATTGAGAATGCCGAATACAATTCAGTAGCGGAAGGTATCAGAATTTAAAAACAAGCTTTTTCAGTATAGGATAGAACCCATGAGATACTTAATATTATTGATAGTGTCTCTAGCTTTTTCAGTTTGTCAGTCAGCCAGATAACGACAGACGACCATTACTATACCGACTCAACGCCTCCTCCTGATCAGGATTAGTTTATGGGGTCTACCACGCGTCATTTACCACACAAATTTGAAATATGCACTAAATAGAAACTATAGGTCTTTTTTAACTAACAAAATCCCTATGTTTGAAATGGTTTCTATGGTAAATTTAACTCTGTTGCTACTTCAAGCACATCGTTTGCAACTGTA
Source organism: Hypselothyrea guttata (assembly GCA_035045125.1). NCBI lineage: Eukaryota > Metazoa > Arthropoda > Insecta > Diptera > Drosophilidae > Hypselothyrea > Hypselothyrea guttata. The sequence continues at coordinate 851,984 of JAWNNJ010001275.1, read as the reverse complement.
ATCGTAGCAAGTTATTAATTCCCTTAAAGGTGCTCCAGAGCCTAGACATTTCGGTAGTTGAAGTTGCAGCATCTGTTCCCAATTGCTCTCTTAGTCAACTCGTGTACCTTTGCACCCCTCTACTCGCTTCGCCCACTGGCAGCTTCATTGCATCTACAAACACATGTTGTCGAGCTGCCATCAAAAATGCAACTTCATTGCAATTAAACACTCAATTTGCAGTCCCTCTCTCGGAATGTTTATAAATGAAATTTGGGCAAAGGTAAAGTTTGTGTGCCAACGGCGACACTCTCTGAGAAGAGTGGCTGGGTGAGGTCGATGAGAGGAGAGGGGAAGAAGAGCAGACACATGCAGGAACAGGCGGATCTGAAAGACTGGAGACAACGTCAACAGAAGTCGCAAAACAAATAGCAAACGCAAAATGGCGCCCAAGAACTTTGGACCCTTACCAGCGGCCAAAGACGCTGACGATGCGCATTTGCTGTAGATTATTACAAAAGTTTAAATACACAGACAGACATGGAGATGGCTTGAAGATGAAGAGAGAAGGTGGGGGCAGCTGGAAACAGGGACGGAGATTGAGTTGGAGACCCAGCAACTTGTATTGAGCCCTCAGGTGTTTTGAGTTTTGCTTGTCGACGACGACCACAAACGAGACGGAGATACTCCGACAAAGCAAGACACGGATGAGTCGCAGCTTCCAGCAAGTTCAGCTGAGTTCCAGTTTCAAGTTGCAGTTTGAAGCCTCTTAAATAGCCTTGGCATTTACAATTGCACGTTGCACACAGTTTGAAGTTCTCAAAGAGTTTCTGCATCCAGCGTATGTCATCAGACTGTAAATGGTTTGGCCAACAGTTTAGAGAAGGCCCCAAAAACCAACAATTGAAGTGCTAGCACAACTGAACCTGATATCGAGAGACTTTCGCATTGCAGTTCAATTGACAGCTTAATGCATGAGCCGAGTGTGGAGCTCTGTTAGATAATGGAATGTGTCAAACTATTTAACCACATTACTTCAGTTCAAAATATCCAAAATAATTATTTTCCAAATTTAAAGTTCATTAACATTGTGCTTTCTGCGGGAACTTTGCACAATTTATTTCATAATAAAAAAACTTGAATTTAAATACAGAATACCAATTTATTAATTTTAAAATTTACTTAAAATATTAAATACCAACAATTTCTTTTAGTGATCAGTGAATTGTTGGCTCAGAACTGATTATTATTATTTTCAAATTTGTTTTGTTAGTTACTCCTAAACTTGTTAACCGAATTCAATGCTCTTTTTAGGATAATTGAATGTAGTATAAGAGAGTATATGTTTCAAATAACAACATTCTTTGTTGAATATTACGCCTGTTATTTAACTTTTTATATTAAAAAATACGAGGTTGTGGGGGTTTAATTGGTTTTTGGGCGTAAAGGGGGCGTGGGATCAAAGATTGCAAATAAATTTGATTTGCATATTGAATACATCTATCATTAGCAACCAACACGGCTTCTCTAGCTTTTGTAGTTACCGAGATCAACGCACCCATCCAGACGGACAGACACACAGAAAGACATGGCTAAAGCGAGTCAGCGTGTCTTCCTGATCAAGAATATATATATATAAATATGTGTGTTATACACATTTCCTCTTTGCACTAAGTTAATAAACCCTTTTGTACTTTTTTAAATTACAGGATCTAAATATATATAATATATTGTTTCTCAAATTAACATTGAAGAAAATTTATAAAAATAAACTTCAAAAGCTTTTTTAAATTAGTAAAAATTAACAAATTCGTAACAAATAATTAGTTATAAATTTGTAAAATACGCTTCCATTTAAACGAAATTTAATTTTTAAAACATCCTATAAAAACTCCAGCGTTTATACAAAAATAGTTTTAAATAAAAGTTAATACTAATTGCTTTCGCAGAAGATAAATTGAAATTCAGGCAACTTCCGGGTGGAGCATGTCTACTTTTCAGCTAATTTTCAGCAGCTTGCACACACACACACACACGTACACATCATCGCGCACACACTCTCATACACTCGACTATACACACACGCACACACGTCGAAGCGAATTCTTTTGTGTATCTTTTGGAGATGTCTGGTTATTTCCGGTCTAAGTCTGTTGCTGGCTTTTACTTTTAGTTTTAATTCGACAGCCCGCATAATTTTGCTATGATTTGCACTTCTTAATTAATTATTTTTCGCTCTGTAACTTAATGCGAGAGATCGGAGCTGTGTCAGCATATAGGATGTCTGGCAACCCTTTTAAGCCCCACCGCTCCACGTCTCCCAAAGTCTGGCAACCTAAGCAAAATAAACTTCGACAAAATAAAATTCCGTCTGTTAGGTAGACGTACGTATTCTGCAAATGTATACTGAAACAAAAACTTAAATCAATACTTAATGAATGCTTTAAATTTAACTGAGTTCAAAACATGTTTTGGTTTATATGACACACGTTTATAATAACAGTTTAAGTCAATTCTGTTAGTTTATCAATTAATTTTAAAATAAATAGTTAAAATATCAGCAAGTTGGTTATTGCAAAAAAGCACACAAAGCTTTTTTTCAGTGTAGCTCAAAAAATTTTAATTTTCTCCTTTTCAAGCAAAGCATGTGGAAAATGTGTGTGAAAGATTTCCCAAATGCAGTGGAAAACTTGCTGCGGCACCTCTGTCACATGCGGCGTATGCGTAATGTTCGAAAGCAAAATCAATGCACTAATCCCGTTTGTATAGGAAGGCTTACCCAGTAAATTCCGCCAAGGCTTACGCCAATTGACAGGCAGCGATGCAGACACGGCCATTGCCTTATTGTGTTTCATTTAAATATGGCTGTGATTTCAATTTTTTCGCTTTTTCTCTCACGCTTCTAATACTTTTTATTGCTCTTTGGCAGCTGGCTGATTGTTAAGCTGCTCCGCCTGCCATCTGCTCCCCGCTCCCCCCTTTCCACTGGAGTATTGACATCTGCGTGCCATGTCAATTGCATTTCAGCTGGCAAATGCAAATTGGCGGAGCGTTTGCCATTTTCCGTTTCCGGCAACTGACGGCGACAGGCTGCTCATTATTTAGACGCTTAACAACGAGCGCGATTCGCTTTGTATTAGGTGATTAAGTTTTGCAGCGCCACCTGGCGGTCTCTATTGAAATTACGCTTTGTGCCTTTCCAACGATTGGCATTTAGTGCCGTTCACCATATGCATGAGTATGTGTGTGGAGCAATGTGGTTTTGTTTTCGTTTCCAATTGCCGCTCGGTCCCCACACTACAGACCACAAATTCACATTTCCTTTTTTTCAGATTTCCAACTTCAACCTTCCCTTTTAAAGCGGGTATATTAGCTTCAGCATGTGTTCTTTGCTGAGAGTCTAATTACTGATATTATTGATAGATAACTAGATATTGTAGAGAAGAAAGTTTATAGATGGCGAAAGTACTTTATAGTATTGATTTTATAAAGAGCCTTTTTAACTAGAGCATTAAATCATTAATAAAAAATATTTATTATCTATGCAGGTTGGAAGTTCCTTGTCTATCTGAAAGGATTAAAACCCTAACTTGATTAAAAGGGCAGAGTTATCATCTTCACCTAAAACTAATTTGTAGACAATTAAAATGTTAAAAACAGTTCTACGAGTGCTTTTATTGAAAGCAATTAAGTTTATTAAGAAGCTATCAAAGTACGACGATAAACGATGATTAGGATCACAAGCTAATTCATAAAAAATATTCTTTTAGCGAAATTTGGACTTTGTTGTTGATTATACGAATAAAGTAACTGGCATTAAATTTTAGGGTTCAATAGAAAATATGCTACTAAGATATCAAACTAAAACAAGCCTTAAATGTTTTTGCACAATAAACTGTATAGTATAAATGATCACATCAATTCTACAGTTAGTTCTCACAATTTTTCCAATTTCTTTAATATTCTTTCCACGATTTCAGTTCGGATGTAATGTAAAATTCAAAATTTACGCAACTCAAACGATAACGATAAATAAATTAAATTTCTTTATGCCCTATCTTTAACGACAACTAGCATTTTGTATCTGTATGACTCGCGACTGCAGCTTTCTCTTGCTCTTTTATTCTGCGGAATGGAATACTTAGCTGTGGGTGCCAAATGGCAGAGAGGTGGCAACACCCGCACACGCACACGCACACAGCAATACTGATACCAACACAAGGGCACACAATTACACGTACACGGAGAGGCACGCTGTTGTCATCTCATCCATGGCCCTGGCATGTAAATTGCTCGGGCAAACAAATCACGTAGTCGGTGTAGGAAGCCTCTATGCAGGGCTTGCATGTCGTCGTCATATCAAAAGCCAGAAGGCAGCTAAATTTTTGCGGTTTTACTGCTGAAAAAGCTAAAAGCAGCAGGATTTACCCTGTCCCGCTCTTACACTTGCTGCCACTCGTCAATAGCTCAAAAATTTCGGCTTGGAATGAGAAATCTACTAAACAACCGCAACGAAGCTGTCATCATTGTGTTTTCTCCTCGTCTGGAAATTTTAAGCAACAACTGCATGGTCGCTATAAGAGAACATAGTTATGTGTAGGTATAGTATTACTTGTATCCATAAAATATCCGAACTAGTACGTATATGGTTTAAGTAATTTTAGAAAATAAACTATTATTGGCTATGAAATTGATTAGCAGCATTATTGCAATATCCTGAAATCGATAAATAAATAGTCCAGTAATGTCATAGTCAGAAGCAATCGAGTGTATAGATCCTTAGGGTCATGATTACAAGTGAGAGATAAATCATGGTAGAAACTTATACCGTTAATAAATTCTGTCGACAGCATGCCGTCCTGATCAATTTAACTATGGAATCTGCCATGCCTTCTGCTTCTTTTTATATACATACTTTGCTATACGCTTTTTCATCTATTTTTAGGTACAAGATATTTTTGTTTTTGTATTATTCTCCTTTAAGAAAAATAACACTTTATTACTCCATCTTGAACAAGCAGTGCACACCATTAAAAAATAGAAGCTTACATTTAACTTAAGTAAAGTGTGAACAAAAATGCTGAAGGTAAACCGTAATTGCAACAATAAATTTCTACCTTTTTAAAAAATTCCAATTATACCTTAATGTGCATAAAAAAGGGAAAAGTTTACACAAGATGTTGATGTGAAATCAATTACCAAAGAGGAAAGGCAAAATGAAAAAAAAGAGGGGAAGTCGACAACGCAATGATGCAACAAATTAAAACGCATGTGAAGGCAAAGCTAATGAAATGTTGTAGAGTATCTAAATTGCCCAAAGACAAGGATGTGCACTCAAAGAAATAATTAGATAATGTAAAGAGCTTTTTGAATTGATATTAAACTTAGTTGTAGCTTAATTAAAGTATAATATTAATTATGGTATAATATACTATATTTATTTATTGTTTGTAGATTAGTTAATATTTGTATTTTAAGTATAGAACTGCCAGTTAAAATTAAAAAATTAAATAATAATATTTAATTTGCTTTTTGAACGGGTATGCTAAATATTGCACTCTGAAACTTGTTAAAAATTTTGTTAACCATTTTTATAAATTTAGTTAGGTGTGCCCATAGTTTTAAAATTTAAAATACATGCAAGTATTAAATGAATACCAACATGAGTAAGCTTTGAATTTCAATTTGCATATTGAAGAGAAATATATCTTAGTGTGGGATATTGGCTTAGGGTTAGGAGCAGGTGAACCACTCACAGAATATGCTAAAGTTTTAAGATTTTTTTCGTTTTTTTTTTTTGAGTACTGACTTAAGGGCGGAAATTGCCAAAAATGTGCCAAGTGCAACAACAACAAAGAGAACGAGAAAAACAACAATAAACTTTGAGCGAAAATTAAGGCAAGTGGAGTTAAAAGTTAAGCCAACAAATGAAGATGATGTTGGAATAGGATACAAACATCCGCACACACACACACGTGGGCGTGACGTATGGCCTATCACAAACATGCACCCAGAGTATGAGATGGATAGATAGATAGACAGAATAAGAGGATGAGTTAGAGCAGAAACTGAACCCGGGCGCAATTTTACGCAACAACAAAAAGTTTAATTGAGGATAAACTTTGCTGCGTTCAAAATCAACCTAGCGTCGACATGGAAGCAAAAGAAGTAGCAAAAAAGGAGGGAGTGGAAAATGATGAGTGGAGAGAGGAGGGTGGATGATGGTAGAAGAAGGGAGTTGGGATGAGAATGCTCCTAGTGGGCAAAGCACATAGGCATACACTTATCTTAGGCTGTTGAAGTTTTCGCTTTCCACTTTGCATTAGTTTTGACTTCAATAAAAAGCACATCTTTAAGATGAAAAAAAAAACAGATTACTGGATTTAAAACCTTTGAAACATTAATAAAAACGCGGACGGGGCAGATCAGTCGGACGTGCCCGACTGCACAATACATTGTACCCTATATTCCAAATATAATTTTATGAAACTGTCACACGAAGCGTAGCAGCAATGCTTATTCTTCTAACTTTTTTATGTGAGCTACATTTAACGGCAGCTTGAATTATTATATATAATATATAAATAATTATTATAATAAGCACACTCTCCACTCTACTTAAGCGCCCTTGACTCGTTCTAACTACTTGCCATGGTCACACTCCAGATCCACAAACTTATAAGCACACTCGCCACTCCATTTAAAAGCCCTCGACACGTCCTAACTACTTGACTTCACTGCACTGTGATCAGCAGCTCTGCAGCAGCCGTATTTATAGTGCTTGCAGGCTGCGCAGTCGCTGTCTCTTATCAGTTTCCGAGAAAGAGAAAAAGAAAGAGTCACAGAAAACCCACCCACCAATCTGCAGCTGTGGTGAGATCGACCGATCTCTATGCATAAGCTGCTAGGCAGCGCTTCGCCGCACTCCATGCTAGCTCTCCAAGCATACCTCCTGCATTACAAGTAATGCAGCGGGTAGCTGGCTCGCCTCCAAGGCAGCGCTCAGCCATTCTCCTCTCTGCTCGATCGCTCTTGCCGGCTCTCAAAGCATACCTTCTGCATTACTGTGTAGCCGGCTCGCCTCCAAGCATCGCTTAGCCATTCTCCTCTCTGATCGCTCGCTCTTGCTGGCTCACCAAGCATACCTTCTGCATTACATGTAGCCGGCTCGCTTCCTAGGCAGCGCTTAGCCATTCTCCTCTCTGCTCGATCGGTTTTGGTGGCTCTCCAAGCATACCGTCTGCTTTACAAGTAATGCAGCGGGTAGCCGGCTCGCCTCCTAGGCAGCGCTTAGCCGCTCTCCTCTCTGCTCGCTCGCTTTTGCTGGCTCTCCAAGCATACCGTCTTCATAACAAGTAATGCAGCGGGTAGCCGGCTCGCCTCCTAGGCAGCGCTAATTCATTCTCCCACTGCTCGCTCGCTTTTGTTGGCTCTCCAAGCATACCTTCTGCATTACATGTAGCCGGCTCGCCTTCAAGGCAGCGCTTAGTCACTCTCCTCTCTGCTCGCTCGCTTTTGCTGGCTCTCCAAGCATACCGTCTGCATTACAAGTAATGCAGCGGGTAGCCGGCTCGCCTCCAAGGCAGCGCTTAGCCTCTCTCCTCTCTGCTCGCTCGCTTTTGCTGGCTCTCCAAGCATACCTCCTGCATTATAAGTAATGCAGCGGGTAGCCGGCTCGCCCCCTAGGCAGCGCTTAGTCACTCTCCTCTCTGCTCGCTCGCTTTTGTTGGCTCTCCAAGCATACCTCCTGCTTTACAAGTAATGCAGCGGGTAGCCGGCTCGCCCCCTATGCAGCGCTTAGTCACTCTCCTCTCTGCTCGCTCGCTTTTGCTGGCTTTCCAAGCATACCTCCTGCCTACAAACCAACCGACATACTGCACTGGGTGGACTAGAGCATGGAGAGCGCTCCCCCATAAGCGGAGTGGTGGGTTTTTTTTTTTTTTGACGGGAACTGATCAAGACAGTGATTACTATAAATACTGCTGCTGAAGTGCTGCTAATCACAGTGTAGTGTGTGCAGTCAAGTGGTTAAGGGCGCTTCGGCAAGGGGAAAATAAACTTCATTGCAGAACTTGATTTACGCGTGGTTTACACATCCATACACAAATAGGCAAAAGTATTTGGACAATACATTATCTTTTTTCAAATTTCGTTTATTTCTGAGTTTAACTAAAAATATTAGGTTTATTAATATTAATGATTAGATACATTGTATTTGTATATAAAAATACGAATTTTGATATTTTAGACATTTTTTTTTATACATTTTTTTATTATACCTGAAATTGTCGCTTTCAAGGGTGGCATAAGTACTTGGACAAAAACATTTACTTAACATTTCAATGTGAAATTGCAATATCTTAGTACACATTATGCTTTAAAATAATAAATTAAAAATTTTCCATAGCATTTAAGCTATTTTGGAATAGATTTGGAACTGAATCACCCAAGGATTTGGCCAAATCCTTTGAAATACTGCACCATGCAATTGCATTCAAATTTCTGATGTTATCCTTCGTCCTTGTGAAATCGGGACATTGATTTCGCTTCATAAGCATGCACAGGATAATAATAACACAATAACTCGGATTTTAAAAATAAATAACCTAACATTTTTACTTAAACTCAGAAATAACCGAAATTTGAACAAAGACAATGTTATGTTAAAATACTTGTGAATTTAAGACTCGGTATAGTAATCGTTTGGGTTAGCTCGACGCCCAGTTTCTACCAACTAGGACTGCATTTAACTGAAGTGTTGTATAACTACAGTAATACAGCACTCGTTCTGTACACTTAGAAATATATCAAATAAACAGCTAATAGCTATAAACCTGTACTTTAAACGATCGAACGAAATGCACTAAATAAATCCCACTGAACTCAAATATCCCCATTAATAACAATTGAAGTTAAATTCGAATCTATTTTAATTCTGACGATCAGTTCTTACAGCAGAACAGGAGCAGCAGCTGCGGAGTAGGTCAAAGGCGAGGTGTAAGCCAAAGGAGCAGCCAATGGAGCAGCCAAAGGAGCAGCCACATATGGAGATGCCACAGGGGCAGCCACATACTTGGCAACCACTGGAGCAGCAACTGGCGCAATCACTGGAGCCGTGGCAATCCCATTGTAGTTGCGGGCAAACACTTGGCTACTCGTGGCAGTCACATATGGGGCAGGGGCAGCCACAACTGTAGCTGTGTAGGCCAAGTGATCGCCAAGGAGAACTCCAGGCTTGGCAGCAGCGCAGGCGAAGATGGCGAAGACGACAACGGCCTGCAGATGGAGACAGTTTGATAGTTTTATAATTTGATAAGAAGTTCAAATTTAGTTTCTTACGTATTTGAACATGTTGAGGAGTTGGAGGAGTTTGTTGCTTGTAGGCTGAGCTGTGCTGTTTGCTGTTTAATATCCAACTGGAGTAAACTACACGTATTTATACCCAAAACCATCCAAAATAATCAAATTGTGAGTCATGTAGTTCATTGAAATGCGTGGACAGTTTGCAAGACCAGTTAATGGCTAAAAGTGCACAGTTTGCAGTTTGTTTGGTTTATAGATTCGCCGTTTAAGTTATTTCCCACTGTTTAATGCATAACGCGTACAAATTATAAATAGACAATTGTTATAATGCTGTCTTGAGGTCAAGTCTTATGGACACGGCTTAGGATATAAATAATTTAGGTGGAGTTTCACAATGGCATCAAATGATTGTAAATTTGCATATACTTATTGTAATAAGCATCATTGGTATTTTAGTCATCATTGGAGAAAATTGTTGATATGCTAATGCCAAAAACAGGATTCTACAACTTTATTTTGTTCGGCATTAAACCAAATTCAAATATAAACTTACAACGTTATACATATATCAACTTGACAGCAACTGTAAAAAAAAACAGGTTGAGTCATTAGTATTATTTCATTGATGTATATATACAATATTTACTATATTGTCTCATAAATATAATCGGTTTCATGTTAATTCATTGAAATTATACGATTGTAAGAATTTATGAGCATTGCTAAAATATTTTAAAGATATTTAACTGTTATATCCATTATTGGTACGATAATGAATAATTAAACAAGTTGTTACATTTGTTTAAAGTTCCAGTCCAGAGCGTAGGTTACACTAAAACTTATAATTAAAACTATATTGGTGGTGTAGAAATGTATGATTTCCAAACACATCGATTGCCTTGCATATATGCAATTGGAGAAGTTAACCTTGTGTTCGTTATGAGTACAACGCTTTAGATGAAGCTGTTCCAACTATAAGATATAAAACAAAAAATGCATTTTTTAGTCTATATCCTTAGAATTTTATCGTTAACTCACTTTTAAGAGGCGCCAGTTTCGAGTTCCCCTAACTACTTTATTTGAAACGAACAACTCTAGTTCGTACAGGGAATTCAGAATCTTTCTCTCCATTCGATAGATATGGGACGCCAATATAACTATGGGAAACATATTGGATAGAAGTAAGCAAAAGCCAATAACTGTCAGCAGACTCCATGCCTCCAACTGCCTATGGTTTTGCAACAGAGATGAAAGTAGAACTAAAAATTCATTGTTAAGTCTACTGATGTAGACAGGCCAACACAATAGCTGCATGTTTTTTCGTAGCTTAAGCAGATTTTCAAAGTAATTATAGCAGCGATAACGAGCGGATCCACTGTAATTATGATGCTCCTTCAGCTGTTTCCACATGGATTGGGTAAATGTGAAATGAAGCAACATTGCCACGTCTGTCAAGATGTTTTGGGCAAGACACCGAAGGAAAAGTATGATTATAAACCAATCCGATTTTGCGGTTCCGAATGGATTCCAGAGCTTACACTCGCGAATAAAATGAACGATGATGAGTATCCATGGCAGAGGTAAGGGTCTTCCGAAGAGTACTTTATGTTGCTGAAGCATTGTTCCAAAGAGATTCAACAATTGCAGCAAACTATCACGATGTCTTAGTAATTTGAAACTTGTCAATCCAATGGCAAAGATTAGGATTATGCATGACATATACGACATGTGGAAAGCAACCGGCAAATACTTGTGTTTGTCGTTTTCAAAATGCCAGTTTTTGCTCAGAGCTATCAGTACTAATAGGTACAAAGGCGTCATTACTATCCAGTGCCATATCCAGATATAGTAATGCCAGAATCTAGAAGCCACGAATTGTTTTTTCCTTGAATCAAATCTAAATTCAATTAATGCGAAAATATTGCTCAACTTGCACAATAATTGCACCAAATGTAATGCGATTCTGGCCATGGAAAATGCTTACTGAAAGTATTTTACCTGACAAAAGTAATATGAAACGACTGTTTTGACCATGAACCATAGAATCCATCAAGCTAATTGAATTTTCGGTTTAACTTATGCGCATCGATATATTTCCATTATTTCCTATTTTTTGATTCCATTTGTGTTTTGGCAGTGGCTTTTTCACCGCAGTGCAATCCGCACTATTTGCGGAAGAAATACCTTTTAGATTCTTTATTTCGACTTAATGACGATATTAGAAGAATCATCACCAATGCTGAAATGTAAGTAAAAATTAAATTTTTTTAATCTGTATCTCAGAAATGCCCTATAGACTGTTGGTTTCATTTCAGGTGGAATCTATTTTTATTTCATTTTATTTTAAGTCGATGCACTACAGACCTTCAAGTTAAAACCTTTTCTATAAAAGGGGCCGAAATATTGAATAAACGAAGCTCTTACTGCGGCCTAGGGAAACAATGAAAACCGTTTTTTTTACCATTTTGTAAGATTTTTATTAAAGGCTATCAGTCGGGGAATACACGTGCACACGATGTTAATCCTTTCCAGCAGTTGGAGCGCTTACCACAAAGCGGGTGCTGCGGCATAGCTTAACGGAGCGGGTCCAAAAGCCAATGGAGCTGAGTATTTGGCAAAGGCAGGTGCTGCGTAGGGATGGGCGAAGGGAGCCGCAAGGGGTGCAGCAAACGGAGTTGCAACTGGTGCCACTGCTCTTATAATGGGAGCTGCCACAGGGCGGAAAACTGGAGCAGCCAAAGGTGCAGCCAGAGGGGCAGCCAGAGGGGCAGCCAGAGGAGCAGCTAGAGGGGCAGCCAGAGGAGCAGCCAGAGGGGCATGTAGATGGGCAGCCAGAGGAGCAGCCAGAGGGGCACCAAGAGGAGCAGCCAGAGGTGCAGCAAGCGGGGCATGTAGATGGGCAGCCAGAGGAGCAGCAAATGGAGTAGCCAATGGAGCAGCAAACGGAGCAGCTAGAGGGGCAGCGACTGGAGCGACAGCACGAACGATAGGAGCGGAAATTGGTGCAACTGGAGCGATGATCGGAGCAGTGGCAATGCCGTTGTAGGTTCTGGCCACCACTTGGCTGCTGGCGGCGGTGACGACTGGAGCAGGAACCGCCAAGACTGGGGCTGGGGCAGCCACCACGGCAGCTGGAGCGGCCAACGGAGCATGCAGAAATCCGGGCTTGGCGGCGGCACAGGCAATCAGAGCACAAATGACGACAGCCTGAAAGAGATCAAGTAGTTTAAATCAACAAGGCCTTGGCTAAAAGTCACTCTTTGTATACTAACGTATTTGAACATGTTGAATTAATTTGATGGTTTACTGGACTGTGAAAACTAGTACTGGTTAAGGCTGATTGAAAGCAGACTGCTAACTGATGTCTAGCCTCAAGCAAGCCAAGCATATTTATACAAAAACCTAAAGCCCAAGAGCGGGCGCCTACTTAACATGCGCCCTGCGTGGTTCACATTGGCCCATTATAAGTGTCGGCATTATAATTGGTGGTATTGGCTTACTTCTGCTTCCAGCAAAGTCTTTGTGGGTTCGCTGACAAAACCCGAAGGGCGGCCAAGTGCCAAATGGAGGCGCGTAATTAATTCAGAAATTTGAAAAAAAAAAAATCCTAATGCACGAAATTGCTTACCATTATTAAGAAATGTTAAAAATGATTTGATTTGATTACCCCGATATGGAAATAAAAATAAAACATACAAATAAATTGATTTATTTAGTAGATTTAAGACGCTTTCTATTTTATAGATCACATACTATATACTAGTATCTTAATATATCCACATTTAATTCCGTATTTTTGCTAAGACAAAACAATTTTGTATATATGAATTTGTTAAATTTTTTCCCTAACCAAAAATAACCTAGATTACGGAATAGTTGTAATACAATATCTAAATAGAAAGGTTTGAAAAATGTATTGTGTAATTATTTATGGATTTCCAATTGAAGAGACAAAATAAAGAACTCCATGTAATGATATTTTTTTATTTAGCTCGTAACGCTTAATAAGCTCTTATTAATGTATATAAATTTTAACAATTTAAGAGCGTCTTTGACCCAGTCTGAAAATCAAAATGACAACTGAATGCAATATTTTATTCAACTGACTAACAGCCCTTTATCACCTGCTGGCTCTAGGCGGTGACCCCATGACCCCTGCAGAGTTGAGAGGGAAGAGTCCAGAGGGAACACCAGGAGCAATTAAACATTTTAAGCACGTACATAGCGGGTCAAAGCGAACTTAAAATTATTGCCCACAGCCGAATAACTGTTCGGGTCAGCAAATAGCAAACACTTACACACTCACACACATACTCACACATACCCACATTCACACCCGTACAGTGGGTACGTTTGTTGACACTATTTTTCTGTTTTATGGCCAGTATTTTGGGTCAAGGGTAATGCAATCTGAGCTTCACTTTGGTTTTTTAAAGGTTGAGTGACTTTTGGCACATGGACAATATAGCATATATATATTTATGCATATATATATTTGTTTGCACAGATTGACACAAGTACTAGAGGACAATCACTGGTGAATAAATTCGGATTAACATATCTACAGGAATATGCTAAAAATTCGCGGATTTTGTGAAAATATTTGCATATTTCAATATTACGGATTTGGCTGTTGAATTTCTGACAAAGCATTAGAAGGGATTTTAATGTAATTTTTGTAAATAAATTAAATACACATCCAATTGGGAAATAATACATGCAAACCAGCAACAGCTCTACATTTATTATTAACATTAAAGGCATTTCATTTTACTTAGAACTATATTATGAAAGAGGCTACAAAAAAATGTGGAAGCACTACAGCAAGTTATGCAGCGGGTAGCCGGCTCTGCTACAAAGAACACATCGACCGCTCTCTATGCATAAGCTCCGAGGCAGCGCTTAGCTGCTCTGCTTACTGGCTCTCCAAGCATACCTCCTGCATTACAAGTAATGCAGCGGGTAGCCGGCTTGCCTATAAAGAACACATCGACCGCTCTCTATGCATAAGCTCCAAGGCAGCGCATAGCCGCTCTCCTTGCCGGCTCTCCAAGCATACCACCTGCATTACAAGTAATGCAGCGGGTAGCCGGCTCGCATATAAAAAAACATCGACCGCTCTCTATGCATAAGATCTGAGGCAGCGTTTAGCTTCTTGGTGTCTCTCCAAGCATACCTCCTGCATTACAAGTAATGCAGCGGGTAGCCGGCTTTCGATTATTTCCATCTACATTAGAATGATTATAAAGAACTCTACAAAAAAAAAGCCTTAATTGCAAGCGCAAACCAAGCTGGTGAGCAATAAATCAACATACTTAGTACTGTTATGGTTAGTCCAACGGTTTGTTTTGATTTTCCTGTATTTTTTCACTTTGGTATACTTTACTGGTGCGCTGTGCATGCTAATTTCGTGTTGTTTTTTTGTAACGCTTTCGTTTTCATTTCGATTTGTTATTGTGAGTTCGTCACGTTCATTTTGATTTGCTATAAAAATAAATCGAAAACGAAGACATGTCATCAAACACAATTCTGCTCTTCAAGTGACAAATCCAAAACCGAAACAAAATCCAATCAAAATGTTTAAATATGTAGGTATCCATCCTGTTGTGTTCTTCTACTTTTTATGTGCCACTCACCACCTGCTTATACATATATCTTTCTCTCTCCAGATTGTTGTACTTGCTCTGATTGCTTGCGCTGCTGGCAAACCAGGATTGCTGCATGCCCCATTGGCAGCTGTTCCCCTTCCCGTGCCTGTTCCAGCTGCCGTTGTAACTGCCACTAGCAGTCAGGTGGTCGCCAGAAACTACAATGGCATCGCCGCTGCACCTGTTGTTGCAAGTCTTCCAGTTGCCCCTGTGGCACCCGCCGCTGCTCCCCTGCCGACCCCAACGTTCTCCCATCCGCTGGCTGCTCCTGTCATTGCCAATTACGCCTCTGCCGTTTCGATTGCTCTGCCTTTGGGTAACAGAGTTGCCACTGTTCCCGTGTCCCCGGGCTATGCGGCGGCACCTTCTCCACTCTATGTTTAAATAATTGCACCCTTCAACTGTGATACCCTATAATAATAATTTAACTACAATTAAACACAAATTTAACTATCAATTACCGAAAAAATTTGTATATTTTATGAAAGATTTTATTAAAATATTTTATTATACGTTAAATTTATAAAATATTTTTATTACGTTCTAGACAAATTAAAAGAAATAATTTCGATATGTCGTATTTTAACACAGAATGGTATTTATTTTATATTTTCCCTCGAGTAAATGAATGTCAAAACTTCGTGTCGAGAATAATAAGTTCCAATATTGATCTATATGGCAACACTGGTTGACACTGCTAAATGACGCACTTATGTTAAGACATCTGTTAATGTTAACGTAACGAGCATACGTAACAGAACTTGCGTATCTCGTTCTTCTTTGCCGATGAATAGAGAACACACGGTTTTAATTTTTTATTATTTGTTGCGTTACTGTGAATTATTACAAATACCTTACTACATTGTTATAATTTTTTAAAGTATGAAAATTGTATATTAATCTGTATAACAAAAAATGTTGTCTAGTTTCTTTTCAGAAATTTTTGTTTATTTTGTTGAAAACACATATGAATAAGCGAATTACGAAATGCATTTTGGTTATACTCAGATCCAATCATTCAACAAAATTCAAACATTCTGAACCTGACCTATTTAACCTCATTGCATTGTCGAATGTTTTATTTACCAATTAAATTGACTCCCATGCATTGGTCTAATTAATCCATTTATTATGCTTACAAAGAACGGTTTCATCGCTCCACAGTTGACCTTCACCCAATTAGCAATCTTTTATTAAACCAAACATGAACTCAACAGTTCGAACACTTTAAAGTCACGCAATGTGCAGCCATTGGGCGCAGTGGCCAACGACTATGATGGAAACGACAGCAGCCGGTGTTGACAATAATTTTTACGCGTCCTACGTGACTTGCAATTTAATGCGCCCTGCGCTGGTCACATTTGCAGATTCAACTTGGTCTGCGCCGCATGAAATAGCGGTGAATCCAATTAGCAGAACCCAAGCCCAGCCGGAGATAAGTGAAGCTTAAGATAAGTTCTTATTGTTGATTTTTATTTTCAGTTACGCATCTCCAAAGTTCTCACAACAGAACTGGAGCTGCAGCAGCAACCGTATGTGCATCATAGGCCAAAGGGGAACTGTAAGCCAAAGGAGCAGCCACATATGGAGATGCCACAGGGGCAGCCACATACTTGGCAACCACTGGAGCAGCAACTGGCGCAATCACTGGAGCCGTGGCAATCCCATTGTAGTTGCGGGCAAACACCTGGCTACTCGTGGCAGTCACATATGGGGCAGGGGCAGCCACAACTGGAGCTGTGTAGGCCAAGTGATCGCCAAGGAGAACTCCAGGCTGGGCAGCAGCGCAGGCGAAAATGGCGAAAACGACAACAACCTGTGCAAAGAACGGATTTAGTTATGAGTGAAAGCAATATTATACAACTTATCAACTTACGAATTTGAACATTTTAAAATTTTATATTTTGATGTGCTTGCAGCTCGACAAGTGGGATTAGTTTGATGCCATTGTGGCACTCCACCTGCATTATTTATACCCTGAGCCGTGTCAATAAGACTTGACCTCTAAAGAGCAATATTACAATTGTCTATTTAAAATTTGTACGCGTTATACATTAAACAGTGGGAAATAACTTCACAAATGCAAACTGTGCACTTTTGGCCATTAACTGGACTTGCAAACTGTCCACGCATTTCAATGAACTACATGACTCACAATTCGATAATTTTGGATGGTTTTGGGTATAAATACCTGTTGCTTACTCCAGTTGGATATTAAACAGCAAACAGCTCAGCTCAGCCTACAAGCAACAAACTCCTCCAACTCCTCAACATGTTCAAATACGTAAGAAACTGATATTTGAGCTTCTTATCAAATTATCAAAATGCTTATCTAACCATCTCTATCTGTCTGCAGGCCGTTGTCGTCTTCGCCATCTTCGCCTGCGCTGCTGCCAAGCCTGGAGTTCTCCTTGGCGATCACTTGGCCTACACAGCTACAGTTGTGGCTGCCCCTGCCCCATATGTGACTGCCACGAGTAGCCAAGTGTTTGCCCGCAACTACAATGGGATTGCCACGGCTCCAGTGATTGCGCCAGTTGCTGCTCCAGTGGTTGCCAAGTATGTGGCTGCCCCTGTGGCATCTCCATATGTGGCTGCTCCTTTGGCTGCTCCATTGGCTGCTCCTTTGGCTTACACCTCGCCTTTGACCTACTCCGCAGCTGCTGCTCCTGTTCTGCTGTAAGAACTGATCGTCAGAATTAAAATATATTCGAATTTAACTTCTATTCGTACGTCATATTGTTGTTAATGGGGATATTTGAGTTAAGCGGGATTTATTTAGTGCGTTTCGTTCGATCGTTTAAAGTACAGGTTTAAAGCTATTAGCTGTTTATTTGCTAAATTTATAAGCTTTGCCAATTCAAAATATGCTAAATATAGCTTCTAATAAAATAGTTTGCTAATGCTAAATTCGAATTCCCAATTCGAAATATGCTGTATCCCTGGTAAGTGTATAGAACGAGTGCTGTATTACTGATGTATTACTGTATTACACTTCAGTTAAGTGCAGTCCTAGTTGGCAGTAGACAGCTTCAAAAATTAATTGCTCAGTTCTTTTCTTTGGGTGAACATTTTTATTCTTTAATAATACTTCGAACAATGGAAAATTATTCTAAATACAATCGTATGAGTAATGTAACCGGTGTATTAGTTACATCTATTCAAGTAATAGCAAAAATCATTGGATTCGCTCCTCTAAACAAAGATGTTGCCAAACATTAACGCGAAAGGATTTCCCTCATGTTGAGCGATATAATAATAGCGGGAGAGTTAGTTATGCAAAATGCTAAGCGAGAGAAGCTTAGTATAGAAGACGTTGAAATAGCCTTGACAAATCTTAAATACAGCCACAGGATGTAGTATATCAGTGAAAAGATTTTGTGTCGTCGCAAGTCAGTTCAATTCAAGGCGACAAATATACATGTAGATGAAGAAACCGGCAAGACTTTCCTAACACCATCTGGCACGATCTTCGAGGGCGTTCAGCCCGAGTTTCCAGAGAATCCGCCATGTTTATTGAACTCACATGAGACTCATAACAAAGTCGAGTCGGCTATCATGCACGTGGTAAGCGAGGAACGACAATTCTGGCTTCCTTCAAATAATCGCACTTTGATTCGTCTTTTTTTGTTTTGTACATTTTAAGTATTTCAGACACAACACGTAGACTGTTTAAAAGTAGAAAAATATTGAATTTTTTTTAAATGGTCTCGATGCCAAATTCCGTATTTTTCTTACCTTCGCCATGGTGGGTTGGACTTGGACATAATTATTTGAATATCTTCAATATGAAATCAGTTTCGGATCTCATCTTGACTGACAGCCTTCGTAGCTTGACCACAGCGAGCCACACTTCAGAACCCAAAAACCCGTAGTCTCTCCCATACTCTAAGGAAACGTCGGGCCCCAAACGCATTTCCATCAATACGGAAGGACAACATTTGTTAAACTTTATGCGTAACCGATTGGCTGGATTATTCGTACATTCCGAGATGAATTTAAGACTCGGTATAGTAATCGTTGGGGTTAGCTCGACGCCCAGTTTCGTCAGTCATAAATGCAGCCGTATAAAGATGTCAAATCTGGTTCTTTTTTGTGCAGAATACCGGCAATGACCCTGTGAGGAATTTTATATTTAGACTAGTAATAATTTTAAACGATTTAATTAGCTTGCTCACCCACTCACACAACTCTGCAAATTATTTTTGTCCGCGTTGAAGCGAATCCCAATGATCGTCCACTTCAGGAACTACGGAGATCTGCTTGCACACAACACAGGTTATCACAGAGGCCATCAGGAGCTGCAGCTGAGAAGAAAGTAAATGGTTTTCATTTCAATTTTGACTTCAGTCTGGGCAAGTCTTACGTATTCTTCCAAATTCACCGAACTATTTTTAAGCAAGGCGAACACCATGCGCATTAGGTGCCTCAATAAATGAGTATTCCATTGAATGACATTAACTTTGACTCCTTCGGCTATGAAGATGCATACGTCAGGCAGTACTTTTAATCCAGGTTCGGAGCAGTGCGACTGAAGTGCCTTTTCACGACACGTGTCACTCTCTCCTAAACAAGCTCTCAAAGTGCTACTTAGGTGGGATTGCTGTTCCTCACATACCACGTGCATGATGGCCGCCTCGAATTTATTATGCGTCTCATCTGAATTCAATAAACATGGCGGATTTTCTGGCAACTCGGGCTGAACGCCCTCGAAGATCGTGCCAGATGGTATTGTTGGGAACGTCTTGCCGGTTGCTTCATCTACTTATATGTATATTTGTCACCTTCAATGGAACTGACTTGAGACGACACAAAATCTTTTCACTGATATACCATATCCTGTGGCTGTATTTAAGATTTGTCAAGGCTATTTCAACGTCTTCTATACTAAGCTTCTCTCGCTTAGCATTTTGTATAACTTTCTCTTGCTCCATTATTATATCGTTCAACATGAGGGAAATGCTTTCGCCATACTGTTTGGCAACATCTTTGTTTAGAGGAGCGAATCCAATGCTTTTTGCTATTACTTGAATAGATGTGGTACACCACGTGCATTACTGATACGATTGTATTTAGAATAATTTTCATTGTTGTATTTTTAAAGAATGAAAATTTGCACCCAAAGAAAAGGACTGAGCAATTAATTTATGAAGCTGCCTACTGCCAACTAGGGCTGCACTTATGTGTGCAGTGTTGTATAACTACAGTAAGAAAGCACTTGTTCTGTACTCTTACCAGGGATACAGCATATTCTAGCAACCGGCAATCGAAAGCGCCTATCGATAGGTACAGATTGTGAATGGCAAAATGAGGGCCAAATTGGCAAAATTCGAATATGCGTATTTGATATAAGATAATTATTAATATTGTACATTTTATTTATTTTAGTATATTATTATACAAAATGTAAAATGTTTTTCTCCCCGTTATATTATAGAACAATATCAGTAATTAGTGATTAAGTAATTATTTAGCAAACGTTTGAATCCAGCGGGAAAGCGATCTAACGTTATGGCAACCGTTTTCGCTAAAATATATTTGAGCTGGTATATGTATGTGTGATTGTGTCTTACTGCTATACATATGTACACATACATATTTATTATTGGAAAACCTTTAAATCATCATAATTTTCTCATAATAATTTTTTTTTTTTTTTTTTGTGAAAATATAAAAATTTTTTATTGTACTATATTTTATGGTATACTATTACTGTTATGTGTAGTAATTTGCACCATAGTGATGTATAATATTTCAATTTATATATACAATTGTATATATTTACTCCTAAAGAATAGGGTTTTTACAAATATTAAGTTAGAGTTATATTCGTCTGTTTGGTAAGTCAGTTGGGTGTATTCTTTTCAGTCTTCTCCTCATCGATTATGCCGTGGTTTTCTTCTCGCTCGCAGGAGTCTTTTTGCTAGCTGGTTAGGGTGGTTTAATAGTTTAATCCGATATGCGGATACACGCAGTCAGAGGGGTAATGCCCAGTGGGCAGTTTATTTTTTTGAGTCTTGCTCACTCACCTCGCGATCCCTTACCAAAACTGTTAAATGCGATGTCCAAACTGGACAATGTGGAAGTGGGGAACCAAAAATATTTTTGAATGTTTTGATTTTTTTTAATTTAATTTAATTTTATTTATTTTTGACGAACGTTAGGAACGATACTGCTCGTTGATAATTTTTTTTACTCGACCAACTACTCAAGACAAAACTTATGTATTTAGATTCGTCTGTCTTTAATTGGTCAATCAATAATGTTTAAAATAAATACGCATATTTGAATTTTGCCAGTTTGCCAATTTGCGCTAATTTTTCCATTCACAATCTGCACCTATCGATAGGCGCTTTCGTTTGCAGGTTGCTAGAACGATTTGTGTGTTTCGTTTGATCGTTTAAAGTACAGGTTTAAAGCTATTAGCTGTTTGTTGGCTAATTTTATAAGTTTTTCCCAATTCGAAATATGCCAAATCTAGATTATAATAAAATAGTTATTTAATGCTGAATTCCAATTCCCAATGCGAAATATGCTGTATCCCTGGTAAGAGTACAGAACAAGTGCTTTCTTACTGTAGTTATACAACACTGCACACATAAGTGCAGCCCTAGTTGGCAATAGACAATTTCATAAATTAATTGCTCAGTTCTTTTCTTTGGGTGCAACTTTTCATTCTTTAAAAATACAACAATGAAATTTATTCTAAATACAATCGTTTGAATAGTGTAATCGGTGTATTAGTTGCATCAATTTAAATAATAGCAAAAAGCATTGGCATCCCTCCTTTAAAAGATATTGCCAAACAATTTGGCGAAAAGATTTCCCTCATGTTGAGCGATATAATAAAGGAAGGGAAAAAAGTTATGCAAAATGCTAAGCGAGAGAAGCTTAGTGTACAAGATGTTAATTTGGCAATGCAGAATCTTAAAATACAGCCACAGGATCTAGTATGTCAGTACAAAGATTTTGTGTTGTCGCAAGTTAGTTCAATTGAAGGTGACATACATATACAGTATGTCAAGAAACTGTTTACACACTGCAAAAACAAAATATTTTTGGACTTTGCATGGGAAAAATAGCGCTTTTGGTTAAGTTTTTTAAATTTTTTAAAATGCAGAACTGTTATACAGAGTATACTTAATAAGTATGTACAAAAATAAAAACAAAATAATGTATGGAACAATTTTTAAGCAACAAATTATGAGTTTACACATTTTTGACACTGTCAAGAAACTCTTTACACACTTCAGTTTTCGATTTTGTTTTGTTCTTTTCCAAGAAAAAACGGTACTTTGCAGTTAACTATGGTTATGCACGCTGTGCTATGATTGCATATCTTTAGATTTAATTTCAAAATCTGGCTAAATACGCATCAAATTGATCAAAATACCCTGTTTTTTTGTTAGTAAACATGACTGGAGCTAGATTGACCTTTAAAGTGACCCAACTGACTTATTATAATCCCCAAATGGGAAAATCCGTACCTGACCTAGTGGATATATTCCGTGTATCGCGAAAAACAATTTAAAATGTTTTAAATAGAGCCGAAAATGATGCCGGAGGGGGACGCAAAGTGTGGAAAAACAGGATTGAAGATCGGGCAGACCGCCTAATCATGCCTAAGGTCCGTCAAAACCCCCAAATCTTGACCAGAACCCTTGCTCAGGAGTTGGAGGAAGAGTGTGGCACAGTCGTTTCGCACGAAACCGTCCGCCAATCAATGCTACGGGACAATACTCTTCAAGAGTTACGCGGAAGAAGCCGGTGCTTTCGGAACCCAATATTGAAAAGCGGATAACTTTTGCTGTAAACATGAGCAGCAAGCCAGACAACTACTGGGATGACGTCATATTCTGTGACGAAACCAAAATAATAATGTATTACGACGATGGAACAATCAGAGTATGGCGCAAGCCGTTATCAGCCTTAGATCAGCCCAACATCATTCCGACAATAAAATTATTATTACCTGGCACGATTTCAGATGGCGTTCAGCCCGAGTTGCCAGAAAATCCGCCACGTCTATTGAATTAAGATGATAGCAAAGTCGAGTCGGATATCATGCACGTGGTGAGCGAGGAACACCAATTCTACCTTGGACTTGTTTAGGAGAGAGTGACACGTGTCGTGAAAAGGCACTTCAGTCGCTCTTCTCCGAACCTGGATTAAAAGTACTGCCTGACGTATGCATCTTCATAGCCGAAGGCTATTCATTCAATGGAATACTCATTTATTGACACACCTAATGCGCATGGTGTTCGCCTTGCTTAAGAATAGTTCGGTGAACCTGGAAGAATACGTAAGACAAGCCCTGACTGAAGTCAAAATTGAATTTAAACTATTGAATTGAAACCATTTGCTTTCTTCTGCAGCTCCTGAAGGCCCCTGTGATGACCTGTGTTGTGTGCAAGCAGCTTTCCATAGTTCCTGAAGTGGACGATCATTGGGGTTTGCGTGAGTTTGCCTCATCGCTATTGCCAATTATATGCCATCGCTTCAACATGGACAAAAATAATTTGCAGAATTGTGTGAGTGGGTGAGCAAGCTAATTAAATCGGTTAAAATTATTACTAGTCTAAATTGTAAATTCCTTACAGGGTCCTTGCCAGTATTCTGCACAAAAAAGAACCATATTTGACATCTTTATACGACTGCATTTAATTCTGGCGAAACTGGGCGTCGAGCTAACCCAAACGGTTACTATACCGAGTCTTAAATTCATCTCGGATTGCATTCAGCCACATCTACTGAATTCTGAGCAATATACGAATAATCCAGCCAGTCGTTTACGTATAAAGCTTAACAAATGTTGTCCTCCCGTATAGATGGAAATGCGTTCGGGGCCCGACGTCTCCTTAGAGTATGGGAGAGACTACGGGTTTTTTGGTTCTGAAGTGTGGCTCGCTGTGGTCAAGCTACGTAGGCTATCAGTCAAGATGAGATCCGAAACTGATTTCATCTTGAAGATATTCAAATAATTATGTCCAAGTCCAACCCACCATGGCGAAGGTAAGTAAAAACGGAATTTGGCATCGAGACCATTTGAAAATAATTCAATATTTTTCTATCTTCAAATAGTCCACGTGTTGTGTCTGAAATACCTCAAATATACAAAAGAGAAGACGAATCTAAGTGCGATTATTTGGAGGAAGCCAAAAAAGCAAATATTGCATGCTACTAAGGCAGAATTGGTGCTGGTCGCTTACCACGTACACGATAGCCGACTCGACTTTGCTATGCATCTCATCCAAATTCAATAGACGTGGCGGATTTTCTGGCAACTCGGGCTGAACGCCCTCTAAGATCGTGGTGTTGTTAGGGAAGTCTTGCCGGTTGCTTCATCTACTTATATATTTGTCACCTTCAATGGAACTGACTTGCGACGGCATAAAATCTTTGTACTGATATACTAGATCTTGCGGCTGTATTTTAAGATTCTGCATTGCCAAATTAACATCTTGTACACTAAGCTTCTCTCACTTAGCATTTTGCATAACTTTTTTCCCTTCCTTTATTATATCGCTCAACATAAGGGAAATCTTTTCGCCAAATTGTTTGGCAAGATCTTTCAAAGGAGGGATGCCAATGCTTTTTGCTATTATTTATATAGATGTTACTAATACACCGGTTACACTACTCATACGATTGTATTTAGAATTATTTTCCATTGTTAGAAGTATTTTTAAAGAATAAAAATTTGCACCCAAAGAAAATAACAGCAATTAATTTCTGAAGCTGTCTACTGCCAACTAGGGCCGCACCTAATTGCAGTGTTGTATAACTACAGTAATAAACCAATTGTTCTGTACTCTTACTGATTAAATAATTATTTAGCAAACGTTTGAATCTAGCGGAAAACCGATCTGACATTATGGCTCGACTCGACGTACGTACTTGCATAAATGTGGTGAAGATGAACATACGAAGATATATTCAAGAGCACTTGAGAGTTCGTTGATCTTAGCCCTACGGCCTTGACATACTAAATACAAACACACCTGAACAGTTGTGTATCATGCATAATTTCATATTCAAGTAAGTGGTAAAAACACGTCACTTTGTATCGGCTCAATGTGGCTAATAACGGCTAAAGCCAATTGTTTTTGTGCACTCTACGTGAGTTGGTTCCAAAGGGCTAACAAAAAATAACCAATTACCACTTCGAATTGCTTTCTTACCAGAGCTTGGCTTAGTTGAGCTAAATAGATCCCACTGAACTCAAATATCCCCATAAGCAACAATATGACATGTGTCGTATCAATAGAAGTTAAATTCGAATCTATTTTAATTCTGACGATCAGTTCTTACAGCAGAACAGGAGCAGCAGCTGCTGAGTAGGTCAAAGGCGAGGTGTAAGCCAAAGGAGCAGCCAATGGAGCAGCAAATGGAGCAGCAGCATACTTGGCTATAACTGGAGCAGCCAAAGGAGCAGCCACATATGGAGATGCCACAGGGGCAGCCACATACTTGGCAACCACTGGAGCAGCAACTGGCGCAATCACTGGAGCCGTGGCAATCCCATTGTAGTTGCGGGCAAACACCTGGCTACTCGTGGCAGTCACATATGGGGCAGGGGCAGCCACAACTGGAGCTGTGTAGGCCAAGTGATCGCCAAGGAGAACTCCAGGCTTGGCAGCAGCGCAGGCGAAGATGGCGAAGACGACAACGGCCTGCAGATGGAGACAGTTTGATAGTTTTATAATTTGATAAGAAGCTCAAATATCAGATTCTTACGTATTTGAACATGTTGAGGAGTTGGAGGAGTTTGTTGCTTGTAGGCTGAGCTGAGCTGTTTGCTGTTTGATATCCAACTGGAGTAAGCAACAGGTATTTATACCCAAAACCATCCAAAATAATCGAATTGTGAGTCATGTAGTTAATTGAAATGCGTGGACAGTCTTAAGTCCAGTTAATGGCTAAAAGAGCACAGTTTGCAATTTGTTTGTTTTATAGATTCGCCGTTTAAGTTTTTTCCCACTGTTTAATGTGTAACGCGTACAAATTTGAAATTTAAAATTGTAATATTGCTCTCTAGAGGTCAAGTCTTATAGACACGGTTCAGAGTATAAATAGATTGTTGGCCCACTCTTTCCCTCTGTTTCTGTGAAATGGCTTCAATATGCAGTTATACATAATTTGAAGCTAAATAAAAATCGCAGAGACTGATTATCCAGTAAGCTGGCGGAATGCCGCAGAATCCGTTGGAGCAGACACACATCAAGACACTTGG
The DNA here is from genome assembly GCA_035045125.1 of Hypselothyrea guttata. NCBI lineage: Eukaryota > Metazoa > Arthropoda > Insecta > Diptera > Drosophilidae > Hypselothyrea > Hypselothyrea guttata. The sequence goes on along the minus strand of JAWNNJ010001275.1, from coordinate 825,821 downwards.
ACACAGAGGGCGAGATACAAAGATGCGCACATGAAGCGGGAATTGGTGTCTTATCCGTTTTGACTGGTTTTTCCACATGGTTATTTGTTAGTTTCGCGTATTTATCTAAAATGCTTTCATGGCGCATTTCATGCATTGATGCACAATTTAAAAAGCCATTTTACGTACGCGCTTACTGCTGATAGACGATAAAAATGCTTTTTGCAGACGCGCGCTGGAAATGTCGAAAAAATCCTTGGCATATGTTATCGCCTGCCCCCCATGCTTGACTGCCGAGAGTGCCTGGATGTGGCAGGATTTGCGCCAGCCTGTGGATTTGGCTCTTAGTGCGGCATTTGCCCCTCTAATTTGATTAGTTGCAACTTGTAAAGTTGTTTGTAATTACAAAAACCACACAACAACAAGAATACCAATGCCAACAGCAACATAATTGAATTTACCTTTGCGAGCCAGCAGCCACGCCCCCCAAAAAAATAGGTGGCGTAACCAAAACTGCAACCGGAATTGTGTGAAAAACTATGCGACTTTCGCGTTCTCGTCTAAATAATTAAAAGTTTGCCCTGTCCTGCTCTGCTCTGTTCTGGCCAGGCCCAGTGCAGCGACACGCGTTTTTGTTTGCCATTTGTAATTGCTGTTAATGGCAAAAACAAGCAGCCAAACCAGCTATGGCGGACGGTACTAACTGGCATAAAATATACAGCTACTGCAACATGGAGTTCTCCGTTAAGCTACACGAATTTTGCATTAAAAAATCTGGCACCCATCTCTGAAACTTCACCAACTCGCAGAGGAATCCAGGACCTGTGCAGAGCAGAGCCAGGGAACATCATGTACACGAGTTGTATATGGTTTGTTTATTATGTTTGATGTTCATTGGCCTTGTAGACTCAGCGAGGCAAATTGTTAAATAATGATGGCGACATTTGTTGCCATGTCAACTGAAAGAGCCGCAATGTTCGGGCCTAATATACGTATGTCTACAGCGTGTAATACATACGGGAAAAATACCCATTAAGGAACAGAGTAACAAATCTCAAATCATTCACAAGAAATAAGAAAAATTCATCATTTGTAGAAAGGATAACATTAGGACAGATCTATGGAACTATTTACTTTATGCCTAAAGATTGAACTTTTGTTATAACTTATACTTTGAATAAGCACAAAAGTGCATATTAAATCAGTACAAATAGAAGCATGCGTGGCAGATCCAACAAAGATTATATATATTCTTGATCAGGAAGACGAGCTGAGTTGATTTATCCATGTACGCTCGTCCGTCTGTCTGTCCATATGAACACCTAGGTCTCGTAAGCTAAGTATAAGAGCTAGAGACACAATTTTTTGGTATTTAGGTTTTCCTATGCAGTAAGCATATCAATTTTGTTTTAGATTTCTTATACCTCCCGCCCTCTCCTGCTGAGCAAACATAAATAAATAATATAAATATGCTGCATTACCCAAGAGAATATAATCTGTTTTTATTATCCGCAAAGCATCTTTATCTAATTATTATCTTATACCAGAAAGATAAGTTTATAGATAACAAATTTGTAAAATCTTATCTTTCATTCATATTGTTATTAGATTATTTTCTTCTATATTTTCTGTATTGAGAACGTCTGCTTTGTGGGACATTCTTCTATGTCTAACTTCTCTGATGAAGTTGAAGCTGCTTTCATCTTGGCCAAATTCATCGGCGTCTTGCAAAGAAATGGCCAGTGGTTTGTTGCCTGTCTCAGGAAAGATGAAGCACAGATAAAGCGAGCACATGTAGAAAATACTCATTAAAAGCAAGGGAATGCCACTAAAATAAATATCAAGATGTTGTATAAATGGGGCAATCAATGCAGCCATATTTGCAGCCTCATAGAATACAGCCATGCCACGGGATCGCATTGAAGTGGGGAAAAGTTCGGCTACAACTAGTGCACCGGATTGATAATTCATGATAGCGCAAAATTGAAAGACTATGGCCAGAGCGACAATCAAATATATTTGATCCGGCAACCAAGTCAGGCATAAGCCCAGTGTAATTGAAAAGAAACTGCTGCCCATCATGGAACTAATCGATGCAGCCTTTCTTCCAAATCTGTGCTGCAAATATCCCAATAACAGGCTCGAGAGCAACACTGCCATACCGAACATACTGAAGAGTATAAACGGAGAGATGCCCAGACCTTGTAAAGCACGTGAAGTAATGCTAGCGGCCAAGGAGAGCATAATGCTAAAAAGTAGATTGGAAGGCATTGTTTATAGAAGATGAAAATAAAAGTAATGAACCTACCAGAAACATTGAATAGTGTAAAATCTACGTTTCAGTCGAGGATATTTGGAGATGGCTTTCAGCATTGTTTTTGGCGCATTCTTGTCGCTTCCATAGGTCTCCTCGCAGTGAAGTCGAAACGCCTTAAAATCATTCTCGCTGACACTGTGTCCATTGACTTTGGCCACCTGTTGCAAGCGTTGAATGGCTCCATCGACGTCATAGCAAGAGACCAACCATTGAGCACTCTCCTGCACCCAAAAATATGAGAATGCCACCAATAGCTTGGGCAAGGAGCCACAGAGCAGGAACGTGCGCCAACGACCAACGGTAACAGCCAGCCAAGAAGAAAAGATCAGGCTCGTGGATATGAAAGCGCCGGTTACAATGATGAAACCAATACTACGCAACTTGGGTGAGGCATATTCAATCACTAAACCAATTTAATTAGGCATCATAAGGTATTATTGGAGCTATTCACCTACCCAGTATAGTCATAAGATACACACTTGCAGCAGCTCCCAATCCTGACACGATGCGAGCAATGAAAAGTGTTGAAAGGCCTTGGCAGAAACTGGTGGCAACGTCACCTAGACAACATAACATATTGGCCAAGATCATGGCTCTTAGACGTCCAATGCTGTCGCCAAGTTTGCCAAAGATCGCGCTGCCGACTAAGTTGGCCAAAAAGAAGAGCGATTGGGCGATAAAAGCCTCTTGAACGCTGTCACAGACCCAGCTAAACTAAAAGAGATTGTTATTATCATATTGGTATGTGCAGAACTGTTATGGACATATCAAACCTCGGTGTTCATTCTTTTGAATCTAGAATCAAATTTGTAAGTCCATTGTTCATAGGATTCGCTGTTCGTTGTCATATTATCTACTTTATGACGATTGTATCGGGAAAAAGAAGGAGTGTCAAAACTTGAGAAAAAATCCGTAATTTTGTCAAGGCTGCCGTTTTTCAGCTGCTGGAGATAACACCAATGATCGGGCACAAAACCTATCAAGTTCTGTGAATAGAACTGCATTGTTTCCAAGAACCCGACGTAAAATAACAGGCCCAAAAGCATATATTGGTAGCGCCCACTATTCCCACATTTGAATAATATCTCCTCGAAATTCATGCTGCCGTAATGATCTTGACCGATGTAAGTCATCAACTGATGCTAGCACAACATTTTGTCATAAGAATATGCGTTATCAAACAACGTTAAATACCCTGCATAAAAAAAGCATGTTAAGAATGGTAGCTACAAGTGGGTATGCTATACTATTCTTAATACATTTGATTATATAATATACAGATAGTCAATTAAATGTGTGTGTGCTGTAATCTAACTACCAATTAATTATGCTTATATCTATTTTATTATTAAAATATATATTTTATTGTATTTAATGACGGTCTGTACTTAGTAGTGTAGGGTAACCACCTTTTGAGTGACCTAGTCGCAGTTCTACAATGTTAAAGATAATTAATCGCTTGGAATCTAAAAGTGCTAACAGAAGTTATATTTGTGGTACACATTGGATAATACCTCGTACTTCTTATCGCAACATAAAAACTTAAAAACAAATTACTTTGTTGATTCTTTTACCTAGATATCATCGACTACGTCAACTTATTCAGCTTCTTTGATACTTTTATTTTGTTAGTATGACGTGAATAAATCTGGTTACAAATTCACTAAAATATTAAATTGCGCAGAAAAATTTGATACGAGTATTAAATAATATTTAAGTTGTAAATTCAGCAGAAAATCACTTTCTTTTATACTAGATTTTTTTTGACCTTCTCGCAGTTTGGCGCCCATTGAACTTTTCCTAATGAGCCATTTCCCCGAATTAGCCCCAGCTTATCATATCTGGAGGAGTCCTGGCACTGTCTGTCTGGGTGTGAGTTTGTCGCTAATTAGGCTAAACAAATTATGAAATATGATTAATAGAGAGCACGGGAAAGCAATTAACTTTTTGCGATAAACTGTTATGAGTGGAACGAATATGCCCGCTGATTTATTGGTACCCACTGGCCGGGAGCTACACTGGGAGACCTTCACTTCCAGAGATTCGAAAGGCGTTGCGCTTTACAATACTGGAAATTTACAATTCATTTTGTTACATTTACATTTTTGATTACATCAATATGGCATTTGTTGCACTGCTATTGTGTTCCCAGCTAGCATGTGCTGGATATTCTGTGAATACATACACTATAGCAAACGATTTACTGCTGTACAATAGGTCTTATTAAGCACATAAATAAAATATATAAAAAGTGCTAGTACCTCCAACTCTATAATTCTAAGCTAAAGTCATATATAAGTATATTTATATTGAAATTAATTCATAACAAGCCCAACAGAGGCTATTTATATTTGAAACAGAAACTTTGCAGAAAAACAAATCATTTAAATCAAGATATTGATTAAAAGCCCCTGCTGCATCAGCAAAATAAAAGGGTATTTCGTGGTGTCACAGACAAAAGTTTTACTTGTTTTGTTTTGGTTTTTATTTCGTGCTGGGGATTTTGAAAACGTGTCGTGCAAATCAAGGGGTTCCACACAGGGTGCGCTGGCGTACGCGTCTATTTAAATTGTCTCATAAAAGGTCAGCTCGGTTAAAAAACTGTTACATTCAATGTTTGGGTTATTTGTTTTCATGCAAATCATGTTGGGGCAGAAGGGCGGCCTAACCAAGGTCTGATTATAATGTTTGTTGTTGGTCAACGGTTTCGGTTTTTGTCTTTGTCCTCGGTGTCATTTGTTTAATTTGTTTGTTGCGAAATAAAAAACAGAATTCAATCAAATGCCATTAGAGCTTGTGAAGACAATGGCGAAAAAAGCAGAGTTCATGTAACCCCAGACAATGCGCCATGTATTAAATTTCTAGGCAATTGTTTACGCTGCTGCTACAAAAAAATTCACAGGCGATTAATTGATGGTTTCATGACCGACCATGGGATGGAGATAGGGAGAAAAAGACAGCGGATAAAGTTTAGGGCATTCTAAGGGATACGCTTGTTTTTTACATTGTGGCAGCTGCCTTCAAAATCGTGCTCAAGCAGCAAAAACCCCACAAGAAGTATAATAAAGCTGGTCAATCCACACCTCCCCCTCTCCGCTCCATCCTGCAACTCCTACATGCCATTAGAGAGTAGGCGTAGGAGCCACAATCGACGCTGACGTGTTTCCCTCCTGCTGCTGCAACGAGCCTCACTTAACCTTGGCTGTATACGACCGAGGACACGCCACTTAACTTATGAATTAAATTCCCGCATGGCGCTCGGCAAATCCTGAAGCCCAAGCATGGCATATTTTTGCTCATAACTTTAAACCAGAAAGCTCTGTTCGGGCAGCTGCTCAAGCGAATGCGCTCCGAGAGAGCGCATGCTGAGCTTTTTCCATCAGCTTTCCATTCAGCACTCTCTTAGCACTGGCAGCTTTGCACAAATTCCACTCTTTGCACGCGCTTCTAAAGAGAAAGTCAAGTTCTTCAAGTTTATAAATGTTAAAAAGACTCCAGTCGAGTGTTACCGTCAGTAACAGAACCTGTAAACAGAAAGTCAGAGAAGTGAACAAGTTTCATTTGGTACAGTGCAAAATTCACAGGGAATTTTTATTATATTTACGTATATATAATACATACAAGAATATATGTAAATCTAGGAGGATTAATTGTAAATAAATGTGTATACTTTGAGGATTGTGCCCAATATGCATAATAATATTAAAAATAATACAATATAATATAATTTATTTAATAATATAATAAAAAATAATACAATATAATATAATTTATTATTTAAAAAGTTTCACAGCTAATTACAATAAATGCTTATCATTGTATTGTTTCCATTTAATTAGAGCTTGTACTTCAAAAAAGCACCAAATGGTCAATTAAGTTAGTGCAAATGTGAAATGTAAATAATGAATTTAAGCATTTCAAGCTTGCTTTATTTGAAAATAATAGAATAAATCTTTCAAAATCGGTGGTTAGATGATCCAGTTTCAAAAAAGTTAAGCTTTTGTTTACTTTTAAGCCTCTGTAGTGCAGCTTATACTATGATAGAAATTCAAATTATCTGTTAAACTCAAGTCTGTCTTGAATAAAGGAATCACAATTTCAAAAACAGTTTCATTTGATTTGCATAGGCAAGTACTTTTATAATATTAAATCAACATCTGATAAGCTAATAAATCAAATTTAACTAAATTAAAATATAAAACACTTGAATCACAAATATCTCGTATTTGTCATTACGAATAATCAGAATTTCGTACCGATAAATGCAAAAAAAGAGCTTGGTCTAAGCTCACATTACACATCACATCCGCGTGAAGCGAGGCTCAGCTTTATCTAATATAATAGTTATAATAATTAAAATATGTTGCAAGCTGCAATATCTTGAATATTATCAAATCAGACAGACCGAATTATACACTTTACGGCAAGCCCTAACGTACGCATTAAATTTGGTCACATTGAAAGTTTTTGAAAAAGAGCAAGAGCTTAGCTCTAAATTAGAAACTTTTTGGTCCCTGCTTCTGCACACATTTAAAACTGCAGCTGGCTTTTGATTGGAACAGTATTTCTTAGAGGCTTGTGCCGGGTTTCAGGCACAGACATAGCCAGGTAGTTAAAACTTTTAAATTGAGCCAGGGTGCTCGGGAATCATTTGTGGATTTTATTTCAATTTTTTGTAGTACTATTTCTGTTTGGGTTAGAGGAGCACACACATGTCTAACAAAAAGTTGGAGTAACAGCAAAAGTGCTCTGTCACTGCTCATTTGTTGCTAATAATTATAAAAGTTTACATAGTTCCCACAAGTGACAGACCTACATAGATACATATGTAGCTGCAGTAAAAAAGTTGCAGACAGTCTGTCCGTCCATCTGTCGGACTCTGGGAGCTGGGGAGCTGCAAGTCGAGAAGCAAAAGTTTAGCGCCGCTTGCAATTGTTTAGTTTAGCTACATTTGCTGTAGATCGAAATGTTTGTGAAGTTTTTCAACGAATGTCTAACAATAACTGCAGCCTCCGATAATGGCCGTTTGTGGATATGGGGAAAAATTGAGAATATGGCGGAACTCGACGGATTGTAACCTGAATAGATAGTTTCGAAGCAGCCTAAAAGCATGGAGTATTAAATTTTTATTTGCTTAGCCATAACAATTGTTAGCAGTTCGAAACGTGCTTTCTTTCTCTCTCATTCTCTCATTCTCTCTCTCTCTCTCTGTCTTTCGAATACAACTATTTTCTTGGTCATAAGTCATTTCGCTTTGGCTTTTGGCCAGGCTCAGGTTCCGCAAGTTTTTCGCAAACAAGTCCAACAAAGCCAGCGCCAAATTGCCTTAAAAGCCTTTTCAAGTCCAAGTTTTGCCTGTTTGCGCATAATTATTTAGTTGTGACAACACAAAGAAAATACAATATCCAAAACAAATAGAATCAAATGGAAAACTATTGAAAATTGTGCCAACAATTATAAAATACCTTCTAGAAAGTATAGAAAGTCCCTTTCAGAGCTTTTATTCATGTGAATCAAATGAATTTTTGTAATCTAAGTAAGTAGTTATTTCTGCTTATCATCCACTGCATTTTTCTTGCTCTTGTCGTCTTCCTCATCATCATAATCCGGACCATCTTCTTCTTCTTCTTCTTCCTCATCATAATAATCCGCAACATCTTCTTCTTCTTCCTCTTCACCAACTTCCTCTTCGCTTAGCTCATAGTCCGTTTGACCATCCATGTCTATTGTCATATCCCGTTGATTTGTGCTCTCCTTTGCCTGATCTTCTGGCTCATAATCGGATGTTTCTTTGAAATGTACATCTCCGGTTCTGTTTTCGCCATAACTCGGCTCTTGTGATTGAGTTTCTCCATGTGCTGCACCTGCCCCATTAGGTTTATCATCGGGATTATCTGCTTTCTGTTTGCGTTTTCGTTTGCGCTTTACTTTTTTGGGTTCAGGAAATAAGATGAGTTCCAGTATTTTAAGCTGGGTTTTCATAACGGCGGATACCGCTTGGACGCGTTCTACACGCTCTCTGTATTCGGCTTGTTTTGTTTCTTCGCTCTTGGGCGGAGTGGGCCTAGTAACGCTAGAACCTATAATAAAATGTTTCCTGTATTTGGTAGAGGGTTTCTTTGCAGATACTTCTTCATCTAACATAATTTGAATATTCTGTGCAACGGTGCGATTATTTCGCTTGTAGCCTCTTTTAAAGCACGGCAATTTGAGAAAGCGCGTTATGGTATTGTTGTATTCAACACGCAAAAATTCAAAGAAACTTATTTTTCTGATGTTCTGGGCATTACGTTCGGCTACCGCGGTATTGAAGTAATCGCTGATTAAACTTACAAACACATTGATGAGCAGAGTTGCAACTATAAATCCCAGCAGTGCATAGAGAATTATACCCAAAAGTTGGCCACCAAAAAAGAGCTCCTTCGGATTGATCTGAGAGCTGAAACCAAATGCGAAGCACACGGATGTGGTAATACTGGTGAGAACCCGCACGAAATGTGGCCCATTGTTTCCGTTGATTGTGGTGAAGGCATAGCCAAAGGCTATGAGAGTTATGACGATGACGACTAATGTAACGAGCAGGGCCTTCCAAGCCATAGCGAGTGTCCTGGTGAAGAGTTTGAACACATTGGAGAACTGCAAGACCTTCCAGAGTCGGAGCGTGTTTAGGCATATGAGAAAGCCAATCAAGATTGTGATCACTTGAGTCAGACGTGTCGGTCTGCGGAACTGGAGAAAGTCCAGTTTATTTGCGCCCTCCATTCGTCGGAGCATGGATGATACAATGGTTTCTCGGACGATTAATAAAATAATTATGATAATATTGAGAATTATAATAATCAAGTCCAGTTTATACCAAACGAGACGTATTTTAGTATTATCATACCAGAGTTGGTCGGCAAATGTGGCAACGAATTGCGCAAATATAATCAAGTAGATCATGAGTATAATCAGCGACCCGTAACTGCGGTGATTGAGGTCTTCGCTTAGAACCACACTGGTGCAATCCGCATCCGACAAAATAGTTCCAAATGCCGTACGTTCCACACGTAAGGTGCATACGCTGAAAATATTTGCATCCACATTGTATAGCGTAAAGTCCACGAATACCGCTGATGTGTTATACGTGAGCCAGTGGTAATTCGTTAGGAATTCCAATATCTTCATTGAATTGTGCTTATCGCGTGCCAACAGCGATACATACCCCTGCAGCTCTGGATAATTTTGATACTGACCGATGTGATTAAAATTCATTAAGATTTTATCGATGACATCAGCGTTGTCGGATATGGGCAGCCAGGGTTCATAGATGCGCCAGTATTTGTCCGAATAGTGCAGGGTTCTGTAAGGCAACTCCCAATCCGGCATGTATTTCTCCTTGGTAAATTCTGGACTATCCAGGCCATATTCTGGGGATACCATACGCAACTGGCGCATACGAGCCACGCCCAGCATTTTGGTGCCCTCCATGTGAACCCACGAATTCGTGCCGTAAGTATCTTCTTCGTAAGCAAAGGCATTGACTAGAGTTATTTGCACATAGTCGAAGAGTTGATGGAGCTCATTTATAGCTTCCAGACCCATATAAACCGAATGATTGTTCATGAAAAGCTTGTTCATCATCGTTGTGTTATAATACAACATCTGATTACGGGATACCAGCACCATACCCAGCAATACCAAAAAATATTTTCCAAAGAGTAGTAGATCCTGAACTATATTCTTGTACTCTTCATTCAGTTTTTGATTGCGAAAACGCTCATTGATAAGCACCTGAACTCTTAGGCTTCTTAGACGCTGTTTGAGGAATTCCAATTGGTTGTAGTTCTCATCCTCATCCTCATCAGAATTCTCTCTATCTTTTTCCACCAGAGGCTCTTTATCTGAAGTTGCCGGCCAAGTGGCATAGTCAATCGAAAGTAGAACAAATTTTATTGGGTCTGCGATTATAAGTTGGAAAAACATCACTATAACTATGCTTATAAACATGTTCTTAACATGCGCCGTCTCATGCTTGGTCCCCGCATAATAGATCGTTGAGGCTACAGTACTCACTATTACTGCAACTGTAAAGAAGAAGAACACCCAACGGCTTGTCTTTATTTTCTTCTTCATTTTGGTTTTCTTAGTTCCGAAATTTGAGAAAAAGCTGCTTATGAATAAATGAATTAAACATAGGCAAAGGGCAGATATTGAAATTATACAAAGCTGTCGATAATATCGATATATTGGATATATAACCACGACTTTTAATTCTAAGGCATATGTTCTAAAAATTTTACTTCTTTATATTATACACTCAAAATTATCGTTTAACGATTCGACAATTTGCACTTAAAAATCATAAGTCAACCATTGTTGTTCAAAAATTTATGATCTTACGACAACCAAAATATATTTATTACATAGTGGTATAAAGAAACTTGGCATACAATTACGGGCCCCCACGATCACGACGATCATCAACATCCCGATCACGACGACCATCAACACCACGATCACGATCACCAGCATAACGAGTGTCAACATCTTGATTGTCGCTGCTACTAGGACTACTCGATTCAGTTCCCGATTCAGAATATTCCGAAGAGCTACTTTCTAATGAAGCCCACATAAATTCGAACAGTTCCATTTGGGTTTGAAGAATAGCAGCCACCGTGAATAAACGCTCGACCCGTTCCTTATATTCCACATGTTTTTCACTGTCGGAGATTCTACCTGTCTTGGGCTCATTGTCCGTCGATAGGGCTTTGTATTTGCCCTTTCCAGATTTTGCATTTTGAACCATCATCTTACGTTTAATATTTTCGCCAACTGTGCGATTATGTCTCTTATAGGATCGATTGAAAAATGGCAGTTTCTGAACGAGTCTGAAAGCTCGGGCGTATTCCACACGTAAAAATTGTAGAAAACCAATGTAACGAACTTGTTTAGCATCTCGTGCAGCCTTTGCCAACTGAAAGTAGCTATTGATGGTTGAAACGAAAACATTTATCAATAATTGGGACAAAATAAAGGCCACAATCATATAAAGTATCAAACCCAATAATGTGCCGCCATAAAACAGATCCTTAGGCGTAATGTGCGACGCGAATCCAAAAGAGAAGCATAATGTTGAGATTATGCTCTTGAACAGTTGATGAAAACTCACCGCATTGTTGCCATTTATAATCACCACCGCATAACCATAAGCCACTAGAAAAATTAATATTATTAGACCAGTGCTGGCCAGCGCAGGCATGGCGGTATACAGAGCTGCTGAGAAGAGTTGACAAACACTGGCGAACTGCAGGACCTTCCACAATCTCAAGGTGGTCACACAAATGAGGAATCCAACGACCACGTAGGTCACTTCAACTAGTCGGGATGTCAGTCTAAAGTCGACAAACTCCAGTACGCTGGAACTCTCGACTTGCTTTAGCTGCTTCGCTACCGTTATCTCTTGTATTACCATCAATACAACAGTCGTTATATTGAGGATCACAATAAGCAAGTCCAACTTATTCCACATGCTCTTCCACTTGTAGGGCTCGTACCACAGCGTTACAACAAGTGACTTCGTGAACTGTATGAATATCAATATATATATGCTCAGGAGAAGCAACCCAACAATACCCATCTTATTGAACACCAGGAGGTTGATGCTGATTACATCGATACCTGGCACAATCGTACCAAAGGGTGTTTGCTCTATGAACAATGTGCATACGGTGAACATATGTGCGTCGGCGTTGTAGAGTGTGAAGTCTATAAATAATGCCACTGTGTCAGCATCCAACCAGCTATTGTTTCTCAGGTAGCCCACAACCTTTAAGCTGTTATTTCGGGTACGTGAAAGCATTGTTACGTAGCCGCCAAGCTCCGGATAGCTCTGCATGTACGCATTCCGATAATAGTTGTAGAATATCTTCTCAGCCGCATTATACGGAATAATCTGGGGAAGCCAAGGTGCATAGATACTCCAGTATTTATCCGTAAAGGGCATACGTTCGTGAGGCAACTGCCACTTGGGTTTATAATCGAGATTGGTGAAATCCGTGGAGCTCCAGCCAATGTGATGTTTTGCTTTCCGGCGCAACTGTCGCAGTCGAATAACTCCTAGTTTTTGCATCTGATCACCAAAGTAAAATGTGGTTTGTCCGGACTCTGAGACATTCGGATTGAAAGAGGTGATCAACGTAGACTCCAGGAACTCATACATTTGATGCAGGTTCTGTATGTTACTTAAACCTATGTGACGTGGCTGCTTCTTCCAAAACATTGTCTTCACATTATGCGTATTGAAATACAATAATTCATCTTGCAACAACAAAACCACACACATAAGCACCAAGTAGTATTTCCCATAGAGCCAAAAGTCTTTTGCGAGTAGTTGATACTTGAGGTTCAGATGTTCATTGCGATGTTTCTGTGTGATGATTAGCTGCGATTTCAAAGTGCTCAGTCGCAGTTTTAGATAGTCCAATCGGGTGTGAGCCTTTACATTATTAGCTGTGGTAATGACCTCCTGCTGACGTGGCCAAAATGCCGCGTCAATAGAGACCAAAATGAACTTAATTGTATCTGTAATGATAAAGAGTCCAATAACACACACGAAGAAAGTTCCCAATATCGACTGGATTTTCACCACCTCATGGTTAAATCCCGAGAACATTGCTATGGCTAATGCGCACAATATCCCAATAATAATTGTCACAAAGAAAAAGGAGTATTTCATCAAAGTCTTTGGTATACGGTTCTTCATTTGTGCGCCTGTCTGATATATCTATTTGAAAGTTTTACTTTTGAATGTCCGAATAAATTTAAAGAATTGACTGAGAATTCGATTTTGGGTGTACTTCATGTAGTATGAACTTTTTCTAATATACAAAATTTCTAATAATGATTATTTTGACATAATTAGCAGGGCGAACCAAATCAAATTTGGAACCTGTTCATCTAATACAATAATACCTACATTATTTCGATGAGCGTCATCGCAAATGACACAAGATGTACCTGCATTTTGCGCTCGTGGAAATCGGCTATAAATCAATAACTCATGTGGGCTAAAGATCAGCATGGACACGAACCAAGGGAAATTTTGCAGCTGAGACACACTCCTCAGTGTGGCGTTACTTTGCCTAATGCTCGAAAACAATATTAAACTAGTATTTTAAGGAAGTAATTTATCTTGTGCTTTCAATAGAAAGTTGCTTGGTTTTATTCTGGGTTGGCTTAAATTGATTTTTCAGTCTTTGGTCTAAAACTTTGTATATTTATTAGCCTTATTATTTGTGCCATTATGCAGCTACTTTATGAGGTGGAGCAAACGCCCATCGCCCATCGAGGGCATTTTTTAGCTGAGAACATATGGCTGGGCAAACAAATCTACTTAGGGAAACCAGAGCGACAAGCCCAAGTCAGAGAAAACTTTTGGCGAAGAGCAAAACTTTCGAGTCTAAGTGCAAGTCTTTGGATAAACTTAAATTTTTTCAGAGTGTCAAGACGACTGCAACTAAGACCTAATACCTTTGACTGGTTAACTTGCCTCAGAACATCACATCTAGCCCACATTCCAGGGCTTTTTCTTGCCGCTTTCTTCTGTTTTTTGTTTTTTTTTTGTCTTGTGGTCAGCTTACTAACGACTTTTCGATAGCAAGCGAAAAACTTTGCACTTGGCCCAGTAGATAAAATTTGTCGATTGCAGCAGCCACAACCAATGCCACACCTGGCACTGACCTAATCCCCTGGAGGTCTGCTCTGCTGGCCGGGATGCAACTGAGATAGGATGCATATTAATAAGCTGTACAAATGTTTGCGCCTGCCAGGCTCCGAGTGCAGTTGAGTTCAGTCTATTAAGAGGCACAATGGAGTTGCACTTCTGCTGCTTCAATTGCCTGTCTGTCTGTCCAGCTTTCTGCTATCCAGCAGGCCCATGCAAAACATGTTGGCCCGGCCAAAAGCAGCCGCTGTCATGGCTGACTTCCGTTAGCCGTTAAGGCCAAAGGCGGTCCCAGTGTGCCTTTCCTCACTCACGACTGCTTGCCGTTTAGTTTCGCATAAAACCAAGACCTCCAGACCCAGCTAAAATGCATAAATCTTTTGTTGGCATTGGCCAAGTTCTCACTGCGTTGCCTGGCTCTGACTCTGGCTCTAACTCTGGCCAGATCCCGCTCGGGCTCTGCCTTGGCGTCTTGTTTGTTGCACGTTTCATTTGTCAAAAAAGCTTGTGGAATTTTATTGCTGGCTCTGAGTGCAGCCAGCACAAAAAACTAGAAGCATAGACATTCAGATGCGCTCCACTTGTAGTTAAATTTAAGCGAATACTGGCTGTTCGCCTTACGTTGTGCTTTTTTAATTTCAAAATTAAAAATTCTATTTTAACATCTGCTTACAAAAAGCGAACATTTAAAGCTGTAGATTTTTATTAAAGCTATTTTTTGTATATTGTATATCTAGAAATCGCTAACACGTACACAGCTCAGCACGCACACAAATCAGAGAACATTTGTAGAGTTTAAAAAGGATATAAGTACCATGCAATTAAAACATTGGAAAAATTACATTTTAAATACAAAAACCGCTTAAAAAATAATCAAAAATTCTAAATTTTATACTTTCAAACTAAATGAGAATGGATAAAACAGACTTAAACTTCTTTGGATATGTAAGAAACTTACCTAGCTTAGACACGAACCACAGATTGTCTTTTGTATATATGCAGCAGCATTTCATTGCCTACTTTTAGAATCAGCATAAAATTTATGGAAAACGACCTAAGATTATGCAACATTTAACAGGCAATTCAAAAAAGTTTTCGTAAATCTTGAAATATGAAACGAAATGAAACTTTAAATTTTCGCTTTGCACATTTCGAGTGCACCCAACGCTTTATCATTAATCACGGAAACAAGTTGTAATCTACATAAATGTATTTTGTATGGTATATTAAGCATTCTGGTATGCTTACACTACACATGCAGCGCAGAAGAAGAGAAACACAGAATATATCCCTTCAGTGTGCACTAAGAGAGCCACGAAAATCAAATTAAGCAAAATTAAACGCAACAGCAAACAGACAAGAGACAAGCGACAGAGATAGAGACAGAGATGGAGACAGAGAAAGGGACAAGAGAGAACGATAACGAGGAGTACATGATATGATTGTCTTGTTTTATATTATTTTTATTATTATTACAACTATTTTGTTTCTGTTTTATTAGCACTTTTTTGGCAAGCGCCGAGCATATGCGTCCCGTTGACAAATAAACTTTACAGATATGTGCAAAAAACAAACAGTCAGAGGGGGCAGACAGAGCGGAGAGGGGAGCAGAGACACACATAGAGAGACAGATGGGCAACGCACACGAGTAAACAATGGCAAAACTGTCTCGACCGAGTTGGTGGGGTGAGGGGTGAGGGGTGAGAAGTGTGGAGCGGGGAGGGGGGAGCCTGTGCTAATGTACACAGACAACAACTCCCCAATGAAATAGTTTATGGTAAACCGCAATGCGAAAAATGTCACCTCTTGGCAAAAATGAGCAAAGCCAAAGGGCGGGCGAGATTCAAAACAGACAGAGCCCATACACACATGCGAAGAAGGGCAGGCAGACCCAGAGAAGAGCAAAGAGATACAAAGAGAGCGAGAAAGAGAGAAAGAGATAGACCGAGTTAGCTGTTGAAACAAGTGCGGAAGTTGTTTGCGGAGCTGGCAAAAATGGCAAAACGGAAGCGGCCTATTGGCCAATGGCGGCGCCACAAACGGAAATGAGCCAACTTGGCTGCCATATGAGGCTTCATTCCTGTCAACGGGTCGTGGACTTGATTTTTGCTGATTGTTAAGCCTTCAAGTAGGAAACGAACTTGGCTATGATTGCAGCACAAACCAACAAAGGGAGAATGGGTGGAGAATGTATGATTTGTACTTAAATAGATAAACACTTACAATTAACAATTACTTTAGCTATTTTTAAAATTATTTTGACTATTATCTTATTCATTTTATTAATTTAGTTTAGATTTTAAAAAACTTTATTTTGAAGATGTAGACCATTTGGTCCATTAAGTTGGTGCAAATTTAAAATATGCGTAACACCCAGAAAAAGGTGCGGCAGACTCCACAAAGTATACATATTCTAGGGTTTTCCTACGCAATAAGCAAATATAGTTTATGGTGATACCTCCCCATTCCTCCAGTATCCGCAAAAAACTATAGCTTACGGCAATCTTCATCGGCAGCAGAGATATTCAAGAAACAATTTGCTCAACTTGGCAGGAAAATATAAAATTTTTTTGTTTGCAAGCGCTTAGTGTAATCGAATCGAAATCGAATCACAAAGGGACTTATACGACCTATTGAATTAGTTTTTATACCATCGTCTCTTCACCCTCCCAGCATTAAATACTTGTAAACTTGACATACAATTCCCTTTAATTGTTACAAAAACTTATACTCTAGAATTAAATTGACTATTTTGTAGCTCCCTGAGTTGTAGCACCTGTACGATTCCAGCACAAAAGAATAGGTTTTCTGTTGCTCTGTTGAAGTTCTATGGTCCTCGTAGTGGGGGTTCTGTGAACTGTTCATTTTGGGCATCACAGCGATGGGCATCGGCCTCAGTGGGCACCACGTCCTTTGCCAGTTCGAGCAATTTGTCCAAGGGGCACTGGAACTCACAGCCGGGTACGGTTAATTTTTGAGCTGGCGCTTTGGGATTATTACGGAAGTATATCTCAACCCAGTACTCTCCGGTGTCTTTGTTTTTGTGCAGTTCGAAGAGCGTCATGACAGAGTAACGTGGCAATTGGCGTTCCCAGATCTTTAGAGCAGATAGTATATTGACCACTGTGGTATCGTGTCCCGTATAGATGAAGAGCTTGCGCTTCTCAGGCTTCAGAGTTGCATTGCGTCTCTGTTGCATTTCGTCGAACATCTTCTTGAGGAAGGGACCAGCCTTGATCTTTTGCATTTCTGGTGTATAGACATTATACACATAACTTTGTTCAGTCAGGAATTGCAATTTTTCGGGAAAATATTCCTTGGTCCAATCGGGTAAATCCAGTCCAAATTCTTGCTCTGCCAGCAACGTTAAGTATAGCGATTGCACATCTTCTGGTTCCTTGAAACTCAGACCCGTGTGAACTGCCAACTCTTTGAACATATCCAGATATGGTGCGATTTCCGCCTTCACCTCGGGCTTATCATAGACCTCATGCAGGGCTTCGAAATAGCGTGGGCAAGGAGTGCGAACGAGAAGCAACTGAAGAAAACAAAGATGTTAATTAATAAATATAAAGGTGTAATATTATAAACAACAATTAATAATAATTTACAAGGTTTAATTTATACAATTTCAATTCTTGTTTTCTCGCAACTAACTATCTGCTAAATACAGAAATAGTTTGATTATTTCAAGACGAATTTGTGGGCTTAATGACAAATTGGATAATCGAGATTGAAAAGTGTGTGTGAATTGGGGAAAAGGTGAAGTGAGTTATAAATCAATTCGGGCAGATGAAACGGCATCATTATTGATAGGTTCGACTCACCGTATCCTCGTTCAGCTCCTGTGAGAAAACCGGAATCGGCTGCCAATTGTACTTGCTGTTCCACTCCATGGCGGTGCCCTTCGGAGGGAAGAAACTGGCCAAGACCGTTTGCATGGTCATGTGTGTGCGTGAAACTCCCGTTGCCTGTGCGTGCACCAGCTGAGCGAGCGGGAAGCAGAAGCAGGGAGAAACAGAGAAGGAGAGAGTGAAAACATAGCAGAAGAGTGAAAAAGGAATTGAGTGATGAGGCAAGCGCGCTTGAGCTTTGCAATTTCTAAACGTCCGCACTATCAGACACCCGTCCACTGAGTCCGCCTCCCTCCTGGAGAGGAGAAGGGATAGGGTATCCGAGTATCTGAGTATCTGTGGTGGTTCGTTAGCGTGCTTGCTAGGGTTACTCGTACTCACATCGGGACTGTAGTAGGGTGCCAGGAATTTGCCATAACGCTTACGCAGCCAACTACCAATGTTGAACAGTTCGCGTTTGCCATTCTGCGCGTTGATTTATTGCATGGCATGGGGCCGGATGGCACGTGAGACAACAGCCGGAGAGCGTACGCCGAAAATGGAAACATGGAGAAACGGAGAGAAGAGAAACGGGGAAGGAAATGTTATAAAATAATAAATGCCTTGCATTTTTGCAATTGCATAAGCATATGCATGTGTATATGTTAATGTTACAGCAGCCATGCCTCCCGCTCCTCTGGCCACGACAATCATTTGCATTTCAATTTATTTAAATGCTCTGCTCTGTGGTTTTCGGGTTGAATGAGAAGCTGCTGGGTTCTCTTATTTATTTTTATATATTTTGCTTGTTGCCAAAAAGTTTCCACTGCAAACTTGTTCTCGTCTACTCACATTTGTTACTTGTCCCCAGCCGAATGGATAGAAGGTTTCATTTACATGGGGATCCTTGGGATATGTGTCTGCCGGTGTGCGTGGACCATGCCGGAAGACCTGTAAACAGTTTGCCAAATACATATTCAGTGTTAGTTACGAGCTTATTCCCATGTAAATTCCTTTCCTATCATATGTTGCTTTAATTAGTTTGGACGCGGCGTGAAGCATTTTGAAATTGCTAACAATGATGCCTCTCTTGCCCGAAGGCTTTGAAAGTACTACACCCAATAAACATTAACTTATATGTGGTTTATTCAAAATATGATTTGTTTACCTTAGAAACAAGGAATTACCATTTGAAAAATTAATTCTATTCTAATTTAATTCTAGTGTTTATTAACCGATTTCAATGCGCTTTTCAGGATAGTTACATATAATAGAAGAGAGTATATATTTCGAATAAAAACCTATATTCAATATTTTGCTTGTTATTTGATTCTTAGTTATAAGGCTTTAAGCACATAACATTCAAAAGTGTGACAACAGCCAAAGGAATGAAATTTAGAGCCAGCACGCGATTCTGATAAGAAAAAAAAAACCCCGACACATTACGGCCCACAATGCGGTCAAACATGTGCCATTATGTGACTCAACCGAAGCCCATTGTCCCAGTCCCATTCCCAGTTCCAGTTTCAGAGCAACATTGCACGTTTTCGCTGGCATTGCAATTAGAGTTTAGCGGAAGTTTTCCAGGCACTTTTATTTGCTATTTGATTTGAATTGCGCGTGGCCAATTTTTCTGATAAGCTCAAATGCCTCGTCACGTCTCCCGCCCTGTCCGCTTTTCCAGTCTGAAGGTCAGCAGCCCTGAACTAGACTGAACTGGACTATCAGTTAAATAGGTTTTCAGTGCAGCAATATTGAATGTTGTTTGAGCATTTGCAGTTACGAATAGACATTTAATGGCTATTTATATAATAAAAGTGCGTCGCAGTTTGGCTTGAATTATCAGCTCAGATGTTCCTAGACTGGTTTGTTTTTTGTAAATTACTTGCTTTTGTTTGTCGAAACGAGTAGCATAAGTTGTAATTAGTCACAAATCCGGTTTTAAGTTTGTTTCCTTTTGGTATTTAACACAAATGACGCGCACAATTGATTTATAATCAGAACTCAGCTCCCAACCTGTAGACCGAACCAAAGTTGGAAACTGATCTATTAAAATTATTTTTAATTGAGCACAATAGAGTCTGAGATTTTGTATTGCAATATATATTGCTCTATACAAAAACTATTTATAGTAAACTATTGTAATTATAATTTTACTTTATGCCGATTTCAGATATTTATTTTCAGATTACACGTGCACTTGCCACCCACAAGGGAAAATGTATTTTGTTTCATGCTTGAATGCAATTTCAACCAGAAGTAATTACCTGTAATATTTATTTATCTAGTATAATTATTATCTCTAGACACGGTGTGTATTAAAACAAATCTTGAAGCACTCACATCACTTGTCATCAACTGCACATCTCGTATATATTACGTTATTTTTAGCTCGTATCATTTGAATTAACTAATTTTCCATCTGAGTAAAATAGCTATTATCAAACATTCACTTTCAATTCCGCCAATACTGTTGCATGCATTTTTTCGCGCCATTCTTATCACTTGACAATCGTCTATTGTCGGAGCTTGTGAGGTACTGAATAGATGGAATTCCATGCATTAATTAAACGCTAATCTACACTCGCCTACACAAATGCGACTAGCGAGTGGTCTAGTAAACGCTATCAAATAAATTGGTTTTGTATTGTAGTTTTTATGCGTTTGCCTAAACTGTTTATGTAAATGCCATACGTTGTCAATGTCAAGTTTTTACATAGTTTAAGGTCAGCCCGAAATTGTTATGCTTTATCAGCTGTTTTATTGGGTAACTTTTATAGGGTAACTATACAAAGTGAGCATATTGTTTTGGTTCGTTGGATTAATTATTTATAATGACATGAAAAAACATAAAATAATAATAACAAAGTTAAAAATAACAAATATGGTATTGATTAAATATGATGCTAGAAATGTATATATGTATATTATATTTTGTTTATATTACATTCTTTTGCTAATTACAAATAAGAGTACAATAATTTTTAACTTTGATACTTACTTTGCGGTGTATCTCTAATCATTATCTTTCTTTCTTTATTTTTCTCCACATTTTAAAATTCTCTGGCTAAATTGTTTGCTTTTCTCTTATATTTTTTATTTTCAAGAAATCTATAATATTAGTGGTTAATCTGTAGACATTTTGTTATGTTTAGAATGTACTCATTGAGATAAAAAATAAATATTTTCTTAGTGCTGTTGAAAAGTTAATATACCCAGTGTAGAATGTTGTAATAAATACATTAACCTATATGTCAAGGTCGTCTCTTTGTATATAGTTTAATAATTTTATATTTGCAATATATATTTTAAATAATTCCCTAGTCAAATTATAGCATTTATATCATTTTATGCAAAAAAAAAAAAAAAAAAAAAAAACCAGCTCAAAAGTATAGAGATTATCTTAATCCAACAATTAGTAAGACTGTTAAGCTATTTATAACAGCATTCGCATTGTATTATAGTAGAAGCTACAATAATTTAAAGCTCATCAGAAAAACACATTCGCAGACTGATTTAATTAATTTAAAAGTTTATGAACCTTTCAGTTTAGATTACTTGGCATTAGTTTGAGATAGGGCTGTAGAATACTTTGAAAAATATCTCTTGTACTCAATCAGCCTATAACGACAACTTAGTCTGTCATTTGATAAATATATATGCAGAAGTACATATAGTACTATATTTGAATTCACGTCTATTTTGCCCATCTAACTAAGCACTGAGCTGTCTGCATAATTCAGAGTAATCAATGTAAAAAATCATAAAATATACTTACATAAAAAAAAGTTTATGTGGATAAAAATATAGGGACGGGGCAGATCAGTGGGACGGTGGCTACAGTCGGACGTAACCGACCGTAGGAGACCCTTTACTTTGAGTACATGTACACACAAACACAATCAGACGCACACACACTACGCTACCCGCGTATACAAGGCACACCACCCCCCCTCTGCCTAGTGCGGTAAATTGTCTGTGGCATATGTTCGCTGTTTCTTATCCGATCGAAACAAAATTCACAGCGTCGATAGAGAATGTCATAAACTAGTTAAATACCAAATTACAAATCAATAGCTTGGAAACTGTGACTACAGCAGCTTTTCGTGGTTTTCGGGGGAAGGGGGGGAGGTATCCAAAATCTAAAACAAACTCGTGCTGCTTACTGAATCCCGAATATGGTGTCTCTAGCTCTTATAGTTGCTGAGATCTAGGTGTTCATACAGACAGACAGATAGACAGGCAGACGGACAGACGGACAGACGGACATGGCTTTATCGACTCGGCTTGTCGTCCTGATCAAGAATATATATACTTTGTGGGGTCTGCCACGCCTTCTTCTGGGTGTTACACACATTTCCTCTTTGCACTAAACTAATAGACCCTTTTCACTTTTTTAAAGTAAAGGGTCTAAATAATATCCTGTTATTGATTTATTGATATTAAGACAACCCTGGTTTCAGCTGCAGTCAAAGTTAATCTGAAGAAAATCTCATGCCGTGTGTCACAGTGTAAGTGCAGCTGTTTTGCTCTTGCACATGCCGATCGTGTGCGGGTTCGTTAGGCTTCGGCTAATCCACGTAGTACTTACCACATGGAGCAGCTCCAGGGTAGACTCATCAGTGCCCGGATCCGTGATTTTCGCGGAGATGAGCGGGGAGTGTGTAAAACACAAGATCACGAACACAAATGCAATTAAAGCGCCCGTCATTGCCAGACAATGTTTTCTAGTGAAATGCGATCGCGGCATTTTGGTAGACGAGCTTTATATTGGTTCAGCCGATGGGGCTTGAGCTGATGCCGCTGCTGCTGCCGCTCTTTGCAGGGGGGGTACTCGGTTTATAGTATGATAATAACGCTGTATACTCGCTTTGGATGGAGCTAAGAGCGGAGCGAGAGCCGTGAAGCGTACGGAGCGACCACAAGCACACAAATCAGAAGAAATATAGAAACCTTTATTCTTTTTTTTCGGTTTTTTTATTTGGTTATTTGCGCGCTTCGTTTTGATTTTGTTTTTCGGCGCGTTTAATTATGCTGCTCATAAAACAAAACAATAACAAATACACAACAACAAAGCAACTAAACAAAAACATACAACGTAATATTGCTAATTTGCAAACAGGTTTTGGGGGCGCCTTTCTTTCAGACAGGCCTTTGAATACGGGTATTTCGAGTCGCTTTTTCGGTTATCATTCCATATACAAACGACTTGACTTTATGTATTATTTGCCTTGGGTAAACCGTAGGCCCATTCGCAGCTGTAAGTGCAGCTATATCAATTTGATTGCTGATAAGCATACGGATAATTCAGCCTATCAACGTAGCTAACTTACGGCGGACTAACAGAAGTGCGATGCGTCGACCCAGAAAGCCAGTAATAATATGATATTCCAGTGCAAAACATATGTCTCTTTTATCGTTTCATTATTGCCAAAAGGCTTTCGTCATCGTCGCCCATTATTATTATTTGTACTACTTTTACTATTCTGATTGCCTTGTTGTTGTTGTGAGTCTTTTGTGTGCGCAACTGATCGTACATTGAGCAGCTGGCATAACAATGCTCCTAAATTCAGGGGGCTTTAAGTCACACACTCATACACACTCATACACACACACTCTTGCACACTCTGATCTCGTGCGTCTTCTGGCGCCTCCTTCATTCACGACCCCCCAAATTCATCAGCTGTTTCTCTCTGCTTCCGTTGTAATTAATCCCCACAATTAGTTTATCAAAAATATTTTAATTATTAATTATTTACATTACGGCTGTTGTTTTTTAATTGATGTCAGCGTTGCTTTAACTTTCGTATTTAGGCAAAAAAAAATATTAATTTAAATATAACTTTATTTCGCCTGCCTTTCGAAATTTGTTTGGGTTTTGTTGCTAATTTTACTTTTTAATTGAATTGCTTTTATTAATGACTGTTTGGCTTAATATCCCGTCAATACTGTTTAAACATAATAATCTTTATATATAAAATAAAGCTTTGTCCTTCAAGTGTCAGTTCTTTTACTTTACTTCGATGTACGCTCATACATCGACTATCTCGTAGATAGGTTAGGTTATATACCGGGGGATAACATAGATAGTATGAAGTATTGTTTATGTGTGTATCTTGATTTCGCGATCTATATTGTTTTATTTGTTTTTTTACGGACCGACAATTGGTTGATTGATGTATCTGGAGCACTTGAATAAATTATACTTGCATATTCATACAAACATATGATCCTACAATTATTCCGATTTAAATTTTATTGAATATATTTATTATATTTTGTTGTTGTGTTCGAATATTTGCTTATTAATTACTAATTTAAGTGTTATTGCATATATACATTTTTTTTAGCTTAACAAACTAATGTAAGTTTAGCAAAGTTATGACAGGGAAAGCGCCTAGCTCGTATTTAATAAAAATAATGTTACAAGGTATACATACAATCGGGGCTGTTCAGCATAATATCACAATAATTTTCTTAAATATACCGTATTTAACTTATTTTGTATAAATTCACAAATTCAATCAATCCTGTATGTTTTCCTAATGGTAGCTGACACGGTGGCTGCCTTGACCCTTACAGACCTGATCATAGGGCGCATCTGGTATTATATCCCTGGTCAACGCCAATAACTGGTTGACAGGACACCGTTTAGCGCAGCCAGGTAGCTGCAACAGTTGTGGTTGTTTTTTGGGATCATTTTGGAAATACACCTCCACAAAGTACTCGCCAGTAAGTTTGCTCTTGTGCAGTTCTATGGCAATGAGGGCAGAGAAACGGGGCATCCAGGAATCCCGCCAGAGATTCAATGCACTCAGCACATTCGATATGGACCAATCATGTGCACAGTAGATAAACATTTTTCTGTCTGTAGGCTGAAGCTCTCCAGCTATTTTTACCTGCATTTGCTTCAACATGTCATCAAGTAGATATCCGCCTTTGAGCTTCCGTTGCTCCACAGTATACGCATCGTAGGAATAGGCTTTGGCAGCCAGGGGCCGCATCTTATCGGGATAATAATCCTTGGCCCATGCAGGTAATTCCAATCCAAGAGCTTGCTGCGACAACAGCGAAATGTATAAATCGGTTATATGATGGGCATAGCTCACATTGAAGCCCGTCAGCTCAGTAAGGTTCTGCATTAGCTCCGCGTTTTGTTCATGTAATGCCACGACTTCCGGCAGATGCAGCACCTCCCAAACCGCGTCGTCATAGCGAGGACAGGGCACATTCTGCCGCAGGCGCTGCAAAGAATGAATTTCTATTATTTTAATAAGGTCTAATTAAACCAGAAAGGACCGAGCAGATTAGGAGACCCATTAATTTCGCTGTGCGCAAAATCACAAACTCCTTCCTCTATCACTGACTTGTAGAGTAAACTGTCTAATACATATCTTCATTGTTTTTTATCCGATCTGTATTGATGAAGATCGGCATATGTACATAAAATTGTAGTTGCTGTAGTTTCTATACCCTTTAGTTTATAAACGTAAAAAGCAGACCTCACAAAGTATATATATTCTTGATCAGGGCGACAAGCCGAGTCAATATAGCCATGTCCGTTTGTTCGTCGGTCTGTCTGTTCGTCTGTCGGACTGTTCGTCTTTCTGTCTGTTTGCCTGTCTTTCCTAGATCTCAGCAACTATAAGAGCTAGAAACATCATATTCGGGATTTAGGTTCCCCTATTCAGTAAACAAAATGAGTTTGTTTCAGATTTTGGATACCTCCACCATTTTCACCGACAATCGAAATTTGGTAACAAAAATTTGAAAAAAAAAAAAAAAACTACATTTAAAGCTACATACTAAATTCCGAGACTTATGTGTCGGACTGACAGACAGACAGACATGGTTGTATCAAATCAGCTCGTCGTCCTGATAGAGAATAAATTTTCTGGGTGTTACACACATTTTTAATTTGCACTAACATAACAAACCCTTTAGTAGATTTTTAATTGAAGGGACCACAAACTGCAGTTACTTACAAGATCGGTACGCTCAGGCTCCATGTAGATGGGTATGGGCTGCCAGTTCAGCATCATGTTCCACTCCAGCGGTGTGTTCTGCGGCGGAAAGAGACCTGCCAGCACCATCTGGAGGGACATAATAGTGCGTGATGATTCCGTGGCCTGAGCGTGAAGTGCCTAAATTGACAAAATAATAATTATACAGTAGGTGCACAATTATTACTATTATATACTACTGACATCTGGCTGAAAGTAAGACGGCAGGATGTTTCTATAACGCTTGCGCAACTGCTTGCCAATCTGGAAGAGTTCCACCTTAGCTGCCTGTTGGTTCAGAATTTACGTAATAATATGCAGGGTATCTATTAGTGCGTGTCAACTTACATTGGTGAGCTGTCCCCAGCCGTATGGCTGGTAGGTGTAATTCAGATGCGGATCCTTGGGATAGGTACGGACAGGGGTTCGTGGGCCATGACGAAAGAGCTAGAATGCAATAATTTGGTGCATCAATGCAAATGTTGTTTCGACCTATTCTGTAAGATTACGGCAGAAGGCATAATAAAAACATGCATTTGAAATTTCGTAACAAACGCCAGGGCGATAACGCAAACGCGGCTTAATTATCACACGTGTCTTTGTTATCAATTCTAATTTGTTTTCCCATAAACAACTTGCAGCTTATCAGCTTCCAATTACTCGCAAAACTTGCAGCGAAACATTTGTGGGCCCATTTAAAATGTGCATACCTTCAGTTTAACCAGACGATTATTTGCTTCATGTCGTAATTATTCATTAGATTTTTTATAACGTGCGCGAAATATGTAAATAGGACAAAATTTTTTTAAGTAACAACCGTTTTATATAAGTTTCAAAAAAAATGTTTGTACAATCTATACGAATGTGTTAATTAAAGACAATAAAACAAACAATAAACTGCACATTTAAACAAATAAACTAAACTCTAAAATTTTATGTTTAATAAAAAATACGGAATAATATGTATTGTAATTTATTGGATTGAGATATATAATATTGTATTAATTAAATAATATACCTATATCTAATCTAACTTTCAGTCGAGACTATTGGCGATAAATTATATTACAAATGTGCAAACATTTAGATACAAAGTTTTACTCGTGCAGTGAACCGGTTGCCTTGCCTTTATTGTTGTATTCGCTTGGTTAACCGCATTAAGTATACGTCAAGTGGCTCAAACTGGTCAACTTCAAACTTCCTATACTGTGTAAAAAACTACATGCTAACGGGTATTTAAACAATTCAATTGATTTTTTTACAACATTTCATGCCAATTTGTTAGTAATTTAATTTTAATTATGTATGTATATTTAATGTTTATTTTATGTACATTATTTCAACCTTGACACTCTTAACATAATTAATTTTATTATCTGGACATAAATGTTTGCATTGTCCGTTAGATTTTTGAAACCCAAGCAAAAGTGAATTCAGTTCCTTTTATATTTTTATTCTCTTATTTGTTTGTTCAAAATAAAAACTGACATGACAAATTTATATATACGTATTATCTCGGATACACAGTTTATTGCTTTTAGGTAATTACTCTAAATTTGGCATTTTTAAATGCGAGTAGTGCTTTGTTATTAATATATAGAATTTATTTTTACCACATGAACTAACTCCAGTGTGGAATCACTTTCATTAAGATTCCTGCGATCAATTTCGACTCCCTGCTCTGGCAGTATTGCGGATCTAGCCAGTAAACAGCACAACAGTAGCCCGGCAATTTGTTTGAGATACATGTTTTTATTGTAGAACGTTTCAATTCGCGTACTTCCAGCTGCGCCGAGACTCACGCGTTTAATGACTGCCTTAATAGAGGCCGAGTTGCTTTTTAAGTCGCGATTATGTAGAACAAAATAGAGAGAGAATTGACATTTTGACTGAGCAGATAGTGCAAAAGCGAGAGATATACGAACCACACAACGATGACTGGCAAACATCAGTGACCGCAGCCAAGATAACAATAAAACCACAAAACACTTTAACAACACCCAAAAGTAAGTATAATTTACTTTGACTTTAGGTCTCATATGATTGACAAATTACTCTGCAAATGCGTAGAGAAAATGAGAGGAAATGTGAGAGTGATAGTGTATTTTATTTTAATATTTCTATTTTATTTGTACTTTTTTAATATTTTTCCTTTAGAATATAAATCGCGAAAATAATATATAATATTTTTATTTTTCTAAGCGTACTTAGCCAAAGCATCAAAGAACACATAACTTGAAATGCCAAAAGGAAGCTGTTATATAATTATAATTTGGAAAAGAATTAACTATACTTATTTATGCACTTAGTTTTATACAGCTTCTTTAATAATTAATTGATTTTTACCTTCGTTTTTTTACAGCACATGGAAACTATATACTGAAGCCATATCAGCTGAGCAGCTAAGCGAAAACTGGTAAATAATTCTTAAAGGACTTTTAATGGATTATTTCAGGCTATAAATATTGAATAATGAACTGTAGGTTGAGTAGATGTACAGTTGAATCATAGTTCACATTAAGACATATCTATATATCATAACATAACATTTCAATAAATCATAACATATACATAAGATGTTTTTATTAGATTCTTGCCCTTTTATATTTTCGCTAAATCACAACCAGCTGCCACTGCCTAATACTGAGTTCTAACTAAAATGTTATGGAATTATTATTGATCTATTTTGCGAGGCGGTGGTTCCATAAAATCAGGGTTATGGGCTCTACAGCGTTGCTCCATGGGCTCATTGGGTAAAACATTTTCGCTGAGTTCGATGAGACGATGCAATGGACATTGAAGATCGCAGTGCTCCATTTTAAGCTGCTCCAGACAGCCATACTTATCATTTCGCAGAAAGATCTAATGAGAGATCAGAGGATTCATTTACAAACCCACAAACAAAGTTTATTCACTGTCATACCTCTACATAATGCTCCCCCGTCTCGGCATGGCGATGCGTTTCAAAGATGGCCATGACAGCGAAGCGGGGCATTTGACGCTTCCAAATTCCTAGGGCAGAGAGAATGTTGCCCACGGTCCAATCATGCCCTGTGTAGATGAACATGCCCCGGTCCTTGGGCTTGAGAGTGCCGTCCCGTTTGGCCAGCATTTCATCATACATCTTACGCAAAAAAGGTCCTCCCTTGATCTTCTGCATCTCCGGGGTATACGCATTATAGATGTAACTTTGCTCTGCCAAAAACTGCATTCTTTCGGGAAAATAATCTTTCGTCCACTCGGGCAGCTTATAGCCGAAATCCTTTTCGGCCAAAAGTGTTATGTACAGAGAGTTGACATCTTCGGCATTCCTCATAGCCATGCCAGTCAGGTTCGATAGTTCTCTGAGCATATCCGTATAGTTTGCCTGTTCGGCCACAACCTCTGCCCTTTGAAACACCTCATCTCGAGCCTCGAAGTAACGTGGACAGGATGTTCGTACCAGCAAAAGCTAAACATTTAAAATATTCTGTTTTAATTGTTTATGAGCAATTGTCGTTTGTTCCTACCGAATCCTGTTCCAAGGGCTCTGATAAAATGGGTATGGGTTGCCAGTTGAGCTGTTTGTGCCATTCCATGGCAGTACCGCGTGGCTCAAACATGCTGGCTAGTGTAGTTTGCAGCGACATCATGGCTCTGGGCGATGCCGTTGATTGGGCATGGAGGCGCTGGATAATAATAAATAAATTCATATGAATTCTTCATTTGAAAATTTTTATTTTTAAAACTTTACGCTTCAAAGTATTTATAAATAATTCCTTAATAAATGTATTCAATTTAAAACTTACATCTGGCCTATAAAAGGGTCCCATAAAGTCTCCATAACGGCGGTGCAGCCATCGTCCCATCTCATAAAGCTCCTTTTTGCCGCGCTGTAAATTTATTATTGATAAATAAACCCAAATTAGTCATTAATAGAATAAATTTTGTTCTTGTTAATTTTTATGACACTGAAATGTTTACATTTGCTTGTGATAGTGTAATATACTTTGATTGATAATTGCTTTAAATTCAAGAAATTAATCAAAAAAAATAAATTATTGAAAAAATTAATTTATTTGACTAAAGTTTTTAAACAAAATGTATTAAACAAGAAAATAGAAAGGATGGGAGCCGTTAATTTGTTCACTTAGCGAATCTATGGCACATAATATATAAAAAATTAAATTAGTAAATTAATATTTAGTTTAACTTTTATTGTTGATAATTTGTATTTAATCGATTCTTGGCTCAAGAACCGTTTAAATACGTTAACCGTTTTAAATATTATTTTAAAATAAACACATTGATTTTAATTGTTGTAGCACATTGTAATTTTTCTATGCTTTTATCGAACTCTCGATATACTAGATTTATAAAAAATATTCACCACTTAACAATCACTTCACTATTATACCCTGTACACATTGAAAAATGGGAAAATACGGTTATTAACTTAGCTTATATTAATATTTTCCAAATTGATTAATGGAATTGTATTGCAAAAATGTTTAAGAAAGTTTTGTTTTAAAAACTTTGGTGTGCTACTGTATTTACAATAAAATTATTTTCTAAAATGTATTATTTAACACAGAAATATTTGTTACACTGACGTGATATTGTATTAATCAATTCTATCTTAAGTCCATTTCTCGCCATAGTTTCGAATCTACTCACATTTGTCACATGTCCCCAGCCAGTGGGCTTGAAGCTGTCCTTAATATAGGGATCATTGGGATAGGTATCCACAGGGGTGCGTGCGCCATGCCTGAAGACAATGTGCACTAGCTCCAATGTGGAGGCTGTGGTATTGGGTAGGGTCTTGTAGCACTTGTTAACAGTTCGATGGGCCCAAGGCGACTTCTTGGGCTCCACCTGGCTGAAGACACTGATGGCGACAATGGCCAGGACAATACCCGCCGTAAGAGCACCCAATGTGAGTACTTGATTGCGCGTACAGCGACCGAATATCATTTTGCTCCTTTCGTGGCTTATACAAACGGAGAATGCGGACGTAATGCCCGGTGATATATTAAATTCGACAGTTTAGGTATCGGCAAAGAATTGTTGATTACAGTTTTGGATGATCTGCAACACAGAATCGGGAATCAAGAACCGAAAATCTGGAATCGAGAACCGAGATTTGATTACCGAACTCCGAGTATCGAGCACTTAGCTCCTACTGAAGTGCGTGTTTTGGCGCGTGCTTTTGCTAGCGCTGCCGAGAGTCGAATAAAACCCAGACAGGTGGATATGGAGAACTTAAATCGAGATAAATCAGCGTTTGCTCGTTCGCATTGTTGTTGCAGTCTTACTCACACTCAAATTGCGGTAGTTGGCAAAACATTGAACAAACCTGGCTAACTGTAATTGTAACTATAGTTGTAGCAAAAAGCAGACTTTCCACTGCACCAATTAATTTACTAATTCATATTTAACTCTTGTTATTATTATGGGCTTACAGACTGTAATACCCTAGAAATCTGCACTTTCGGTATCAATAGACTTGTCAGAGACAAGCCTCTTTCCAGTTCAT
The DNA here is from genome assembly GCA_035045125.1 of Hypselothyrea guttata. Lineage (NCBI taxonomy): Eukaryota > Metazoa > Arthropoda > Insecta > Diptera > Drosophilidae > Hypselothyrea > Hypselothyrea guttata. The sequence continues at coordinate 794,470 of JAWNNJ010001275.1, read as the reverse complement.
TTTCGTGTGATTCAATTATATCAAACTTTTCTTACTTATTTTTCATGCACATCCTATATTTATTATCGTATCTCTGTACCAGTTTCAAGTGGTTTCACTGTGGTTTATGACTCTTAATTATGAGAAGATCTTTGTTGGCAAATTCATGCAAATTATTTCAATTATTTGTTCAACAACAATGTGGCATATTCATATCAGTTGCTGGGAAATTGAATTGATTTGATTACATGCTAATTACTTCATCTTGATGTGTTCGTTTATGTGAATCAGGAAAATCCAGAAATTGTTTGTAGCACCAAATGAGTACAGTTTAAAGTGCTTACTTATACCGATTGAAAAACATTTCTGTTTAAATTTTGATACACATTTTAATAGAAATCGTATTTGTTTAGTAGGCAATTAAATCAAGGGAAAATTTTTCATTTTTCAAATACATAATTGTTTAATGTTTATTTGTTTCAGATTTAAGTACTAAAATTTCAAATTCTAAAACGAAATTGTATACGTAAATCATTTGTATGTAAATTATTATTATTATTATTTATATTCATTGTATAATTTAATATATTGAAAACTCGGTTAAATGAATTTGTAATGCATGGTGCAGGGTATTCTACAGTCGGTTGCGTCCGACTGTAGCTGCTCTGAATTAATTTTACACCAATTATTTGGTCGAACACGCATTGTTTGATATGGCTATGGTTGCGAATATTGTTTTTGTTGTTGTATTTTTACTGTTGACACTGGCCAACAAGTCATAATTATTTGTCTGTCTGGCGGTCCGAACATTGTTTAAACAAGTTGTTTGGCTTTTTGTGGCTAAGCCAGAGCAATGACAGTCATAGACAAGCAAAAGTGTGATATACTACGAGTACAATGCGCCCATATACTCTATACTAAGTGATTTTATACACTATATGTTTGTGTAGTAGGGGATATCATAAAGTTGGGTTAATTTGCAGCTATCTTCCAGACTGCAAGGCAATTGCCTGCAAACAGCCGTAGATAAATTGTGTATTAGCTAACACAGAGTTTGTTTGTTAACCATAAAATATACCAATATTGTTCAAATTATTAAAGCGCTTAGGTAAAATTCAACTGAGAAGAGCGCAATAGATCAGCTGAACTGTAATTCAACGATGCAAAATTACATTTATTTTTGGTAAGAAATACGGCAAGTCTACAGTCAGACGGAACCAAAAGAACAGCAACCTTTTTTATCAATTAGTGCTTAAAGGGGCGTCATATCCAATATTTAATCTGCTATCTACTATATCTACATTCAAATTAGTTCATACACTTACGAATATGGCTAGACCGAATTTAAAATATACGTTGGGGGGTCTGTCATGCCTCCTTTGGTACATATGCACATAATTAGTAGTTAACAGTATTTGGATTTAATGCTTCCATTGCGTAGTTATTTTACATCCATCAGCACACCCGACTACAGTCTACTGGACTTTCAAGATCAGTTTTTGCTTATACGGCCATTCACAATTTTCGTGGGGATCTCGGAATGTATCTAATTAGCTCAAAGCACTCGCTAATGCACTCATAGCTCCCCCCGCTCTACAACAACAACAATTACTGCATCTAACGGATTTTTTAATGGCTAATTAATACATCGCAATCTGTCAACGTCAATGTCTTTGGTAGTAGAACTTCCGAAATATGCAATTAGCAGCAACAAAAACAATTTTGCTCTGAATAGCTTGAATTGGTGACGGACAGACGGACAGACTGACAGACAGCTCGTGACATGTGTCTGGCTTGACTTGACTTGAACTTTTGTCTAGTCTTGAGTTTGTTTAATTTCATAATTGATCAGCATACCTGAATTAAAGTCAATATCAATATGAACAGGGATCAGCAATAGATCAATAGATCAATACATCTATGAAACTGACATTTGAATTGCATCAGCTAAAGTCTTAAATTAGATTAGCACTAATGCAATTATATTTAATTTTTAATAACCTTGTGGGAATATTGAAACGGGAAACTTGACACTTTTTTTTTAAATGTTTATTAAGGTAGAGTACAAATTTACATAGTTTGTTTGGAGTAATAATTTGCAATTATGTTAAAAATATCTTTCAATAATAAACAGAAACTACACCGAACGAAAAATCAAGATTTTGTACACTTGAATTCATTTTGAGTGTCATTGATTTTTGAATTAATTCACGGTGTCAAAAGTAAACTCTTAATCCTCAAAGAAAATTTATAAAATTTCCATTTATATTTTAATGAACTTTTTAAATTAAAACACAAATCAAACATCATACAATCTTTTCACTTTATTAGAACTCAATCCCATTTCTAGCCCCAATTAATCTGAATTCGTTCACTATTATACTCAGAATTGTATTTGAATTCTAAAAAAAATCTAGATTCATTAAAGAGTTTTTTTTTATTTATATGCATTAATGATTTATTAATATTAAAGCAATCATCTGACTAGCACAAAGATTTCAATAGTTATAGAAAATTAAACGAATCAATGTCTGCTAACCTACCACTCTCTAGGGTATTATCTATTTTTTTAGTTTTCTTTGAATGTTTTGCACAATTGCGAGTCACACCAATTGAAGTTTAATCGCTGTGACTTTTGTCGTTGGCGCATATATCGTTAGGGCGACAAGACGACCTGCCACTCCCCCTGGCCCTTATGAACAATTGCCAAAAAAAAAAATAGATATAGTGTGTCCAGGGGCTGGAAGTCGCGGATGTAATCCCAACATCCCGACATTCCGGACTGATGCGCGCTTTGTCTCATTGAATAGCCAATGCCACGCCCACTTTATAACCAGACCATCATGTATGTGTGTATGCGTGTGTGTGTGTGTGTTTTGTATGGGTGTTTAACAACGCGTGTGCGAATTTTTATGCGCGTCTGTTGGAATTTTCAGCTATTTCAGCGAAAAGACATGGCCAAAAAAACAGGGAAGAAAATAAAAAGAGCAAAAGCCGGCGCTAAATTTGTCGTACAAATCTTTGAAATGGCTCCATTGAGAACTATTTCAATGCGTCGAATCAATAAATTTTGTTAGACAATCGTATCGCGTTTGTCTGACAATTTGGCTGGCATGTTTTCGGGCGATTATTCTTGGGTCGAGTCAATAGTTTGCTCTCTGCCCTCTAATCGTAATTGCACGCCTGATAAATATTAATACCATGTTGTTGCGCCTCTTAGTCCTCAGCTCTGAGTCCTTTCCTTCTTTCGTCTTCCTCTCGATTGTATGCTTTGTTTGCCTAATGGCAGCGCTTTTTCCTCCCTCCACTCTTTTCTCCTAATGTGCATTTTATGGCAACTTAGCACGTGGCCTGCACACTCAGTTCCTCTTCAACTGCGCTTTTCCATTTTCAATCCCCGAAAGCAAATAACAAACACTCACGAACAAATAATTTTACTTGTTTGCTCTCTTACAACGAATTCCAAATGGCACAGTGTCGTCAATTAAAGTGAAAGTCATTTTGTAAATTGTTATATGAGCACCCTATAATGCCGGTTATTCTGGGCGTTGACATACTACCGGCAGCATGTTCAAGTGGTCCAGCGACACCAAGCATGTGCTTGTTAACGCGCGAACCCAAGCCAATACGCAGCCCACCACCCGCCCATCCGACCGAGGGGCGCACCGCGCATCGAGCGGAAAAAAAAATACGATAGATCGCGGAATAAAGCTACAAACAATATACGAATTTAAACGAAACTAAGTATTATCTACGAGAAAGGTGTTGCAGAAGCGTCCATCTTAGTAGAGGCACTGAGGTGGCACTAGAAATAATGTTAAAAAGGCTATTGTACTCACTACAAAGAACTCTAAATGGGTTATGAATAGAATAATTAGTACTACAGCGAGAAAGAGATAAGGGAATAAAGTTTCTAGTATTTCTAACCGGAATAGTAAGTTTCTAGTATTTCTAACCGGAATAGTAATAGGGCAACAATGTTGGACGAACTTTCAAATAGATTTTGATAAAACATAAACGGACGGACAGAGCAGCGTGTCGAACACTTTTGGCTGTCTAAAAAACTTTGTAGGAGAAATAAAATTTTAAAATTTTGAAATAGGTTCAAGAGCCATAAATATTTTAATTATTAATTATGTTATCTGTTCAAATTTTTAACTTAAATAAGGACATATTATTGTTTGCTAAACTGCGTCAGTATTAATAGCTTAATTTAAAATTTTAGGTGATTGTAAAAACAATTTCTGGACTATGTACTTTGAAAAAGAATAAAGGGTTTACAATTGTAGTGCAATTGAGAAATATGTGTGTACATATATGTAATATCTTGATCAGGACGACAAGCTAAATCGATTTGGCCCTGTCCGTCTATCTCTCTTTCCCTCTATGAACGTTCCAAAAGGAAACTATGAGAGCTAAACAAGCCATTTTTGGAATGTAAAGGAATTTCAAGTTTATTTCAAAGCTTCATACTCCTTCAATTTAGATATATCCATGAAAATATAAAAAATAAATCGATCGATACAGAAAGGGAAAAAAACAAAGATGCCAATAAAATTTTAAAACGACTTTAAGAATGTAGCAAATAATTGCGACTTATAAACCTTGATACTTTTTCGCAAACCTTCCTTGTTGAGTCTTGTAATTATGACAGGGTGTATCATGAGCATCAATATAAGCGCAGTTATATGCAAAACTTATTTGCAGCTGTCTGGCTTAATGTGATGAATACAATACTCGTCAGTTCGGGATAATCGCATATTAATGAGTTGATTTAACTTTTGGCTCAGGTTAATCGCGCTGATTTTATGTGCTTCACAGCAAATTACAACAAATTATACACATAATTGCGCTTTAATGCGCTTGTACTAGCCACGCCCCCACTCCCACAACGCCCACGCCCAACTCCATCTCCTCTTGCCCTCGTCTTGATGTCCATGTAACACGCATCAATGCAAAGTAAAATTGTGTGTAAAAAATGTGATAATTAACTTAAGTCCTCTGGGAATCGGCGGACGGGTTGAAGTTGTTGTTTCCCCACTCCCGTCTTTCCCTCTCTCTCTCTCTCTTTCTCTAAGTGCTCTTTTTGACTACCTTTCATACACACACACACATACACAGTCAAAGGGCTGCTCGTGTATACTTTAATGTGGATGTTTGTGTTTATACGAATACGCATACGACTGGGTGTACGGGGACAAGTACGAACTCCCGCTTCTACAGAAATACGAATACATAAACTCATTGTCAGTTAATTATGTAAAATGTCCGGGGCGTATATTTTCATTTTATTCCAAACAACGACAACATCATCAGCATCAACAGCAGCCACACTTCTACATAAAAAGAACTTTCTTTTCATTTTAAATACACACACGCGCACAGATTTTCAACAGACTCATTTACATTCTTCTACAAACAAATACATTTATATACATGTATATGGCTATATATGTATGTATATGACTGCGTGTGTGTGCGAATTAGAGATGAGCACGACAGAACTAGAGATGGGCAAATGTCTCAGGGCATAACCCAATAGGCCACTACGTAGTACTAAACAAAAACTACGATACAAATAAATATTATTTACTTAACATTTTTTATTCTTGAACATAATTGTAAAATATTTTTGTAGAAAAAAACTTAACAGGTCCAAGTTCTGTTTTTTCTGATTCTCCAGTTCTCCTTTTATTAAGAATTATACCAGGAGATGGTTGGCTAGTTGAATTTCTTAAATAAATAGTTTTTTTTTTTCAATTTTAAAATACACGATTTTACTGAATTTTTATTGTATTTATCATTTGGAATAATCTTGATCCGTTTGGGGTATACATTATGAGTTTCAGTCTTACAAGTGGAGCTAGACAAATATGACAAAGATCGACTTTCTGATCAAGAATATACATAGTAAACACTTAGCTTATAAGATATAAGATATGCTTAAACTATAAAATATATTATTTTAAATATAAAGCTATCAACGCCAAATAAACAACTAAATTGTAAATATTTTAACATTTTCAACTCAATATTTGGATTTAATTAAAAACAAATAATATTGTCCACAAAGAATATATAAAAATTATTATATTATATAATTATACAGTAGAATCCGGTTATAGCGACATTCAAGGGACCGACGATTTTACGTCGTTATATCCGGCAGACGCACTATCCGAAAGGAGCAAAAAAAAAAATTTTTTTTTTATATTATGGATGCCATGTTCGTAATAGGTTTTAAAATAAAACAAATTAATTTTTTAATCAAAACAAAAAATTTAATACAGTAGAATCCGGTTATAGCGACTTTCAAGGGACCGACGTCGTTATATCCGGAAGACAAAATCCATGATTTTGTTTCTTTTTCGTATTGAAAAAACACAAAATCCATGATTTTGTTTGCTTCTTTTAGCATTGTTAAAGAAATCAAATTTTCCTCTTTAAAGTTTTTTTTTTGTTCGGCACGTCGCAATATCCGGTTGAATTAAAATGAAAAATTGAATTAAAATTGAAAAATCTCGTCGTTATAAGCGGTTTGTCGCTAAAAGCGGAGTCGTTATAAGCGGAGGCCGTTTCATATAAGTTTGTATGGGGACCAACCAAACCATCGAGTTTTCGTCGCAATAACCGGTCGGACGCTATAAGCGGCGTCGTTATAACCGGATTCTACTGTATTATAATCGTAAAATCTATCTGTTTACTATAAATATGCTATAAGTACTTTTAAAATTAAATCAAATACATCTGAAATGCAAGCACCTTGACTTCGATTACGTTAATAGCTTTTTATTCATTATTTAACAGCGATATCCTACATAAAAGTAACATTACGTTGCAAGTACATTACAGTACATATAACATTGATTTAACATAAAAAGATGTTTGATTTAAAAAGATGTTCGATTTATTTGCAATTGATTGTGGAATGTCACGCGGTCATCTCTATAGATATGGCCTAATTGTCTCACTGTGTTGTGCTGTAATTGTTATTGTTGTTGTTGTGGTTTTATAAATTAAAATGATGTTTACACACACAACAGTTGTGCAGGTGTCTGCCTTATTTAGAAAGGCTTAGCTGCAGGAAAGGGGGAGGGGGCAGGAAGAAGGGAAAGTGCGTGAGACCTTATCCTGTCATTTTGCCTTGCACATTTGACTTTCTTCATTTGCTCTGTTAATGAGCGTCTCATAATGCATATAATTAAAAACAACAACAATGGAGACATATACACGCACACTCAAACACACATTAGGCAAACACAGACATAGACACAGTCACAGACACAGACACAGGCACAAAGAGACCCATATTCACATGAAAGAGGGCAATTAGTAATTCTCGTTAGACGAAGGTTTTCCTGTTCCTGTTTTCCTGTTTTGCGCCGTCTTCCGCTTTTCGGATGTATGACAGTTGCTCTATGTGCTAATCCTTTATAAATAATGCATTATAGAGTGTGAGCGAAAGTGAAGGGAGGGAGGAAGGGAGTCAGTCAAAAGAAAGCTAGCTGATTGTCTGTTGTCCTGCCAGGAAGCCAGACCAAACGAGCTAGATCCTCAGCTCTCAGCTCTTAGCTCTGAGCTCTCCATAGTGAGCTCTTGGCTGTGCGCTGAGCTGAGCTCCATTTAATTCAATTTGCATAAAGTGCTTGGCATTTTATTAACCCACTAAACGTAATTTAGTACCCAGTACCCAGCCAGTAACCTGAGCCCAGCCCACACGCTTCAATTGCGCCTGCTGATGAAGTGCCTGGTCCTCCTTCTGCTTCTTTTTTCGGTGTATGTGTGAGTGTCGTCCCTCTCCTGGACCCTACGGGACCAGGCCCAATTATCGAAAGTCCGCAGCGCAGCTTTTGTTGATTTTACCGACCTTGTGCCTAGTCGAGCGTTAAGTGGAGCATTTGCGGTGAGCCTAACGACGGATACGGCCAGAGCCAACAGCATCCTACGGTCACACTTCCCACCCCTCCCCCTACTGCCCCTTCCCACCTGGCAATTTGGCCAAGATTTCTCTGTAGCACTTATGCAAAATTCGACTTTGCCGCATCTTGGCCACTTGAGCTGACTAAGCTCTGGGCTCATGCTTGGCATTAAAAAATAATATGACCTAACAATACGGTGCTCTTTGTATGTAGATGCTAATGGTTGTTTCTACCTCTTATCTTGGAAGAGGACTGGAGAATCCATTCATATTAAAAATCAGTCTACCAACCAGCTCATAAAATAGATAATTATAAATTCATGTATTGCCTATATTATATTTACATATATCAAATAATACATATATATCCTATTAAACCATTTTGTATGAAAATTCTTCAAACGAGTTTAGTGGGATTTACGGTTCCTAATAGTTTATTAATATATATTTTGTTCAAAAATTCAATATATGATTTTATATCTGAACGGTTTGTATTGCAATTAATAAACTATTTTATTCAGAATAATTTCTAGCTAGCTGCATTTTTCTAGAGATAGGTGATGATTAATAGGATGTTTGTAGGTAATTTCTATAGGAGAGAGAGAGAGCTGGAGGTGTAGGCAGTTTTGAATGGGACAGTTCGCACAAGTTTCATCAGTCGCAGTAGTTTGAGGAGTCGCTTTGTGTCGTTTTGGAACTGCCATTAGGAATGTTTATGTTTCTTTCATTTTCAGTAATAATAATAACAACAACAGATGTTTGGCCACAATTAAAGCACTTAAATGACCACAAAGCGTCGCCATTGAGAACGGTCGACCTTCATGGGAATCTCAGACAAGACTACATAAATATAATATAATACATATAATTTGGGTTAATTGCGCAAAATAATCATAATTTTTCTGTGGCAGCTTGGCCGCAAGGCAGCAGCAGTGACAGCAACAACAAACAGCAGCAGCAGCAGCAGCAGCAGCAACCTAATTCCTTTGATGGGTGGCAGTTTTTGGCAGAGAAAACCGAAGCCAGGGGATAGGGAGGGGCACAGGAAGGGCCTCGGGAAGGGGCAGAGGAAGTGTGGGTTGCTGTTTTGGCGTACACTTTTGACCTGCTTTTGTTATCGTCAAATGTTGGCCAACAGCAGCACCACCAACACCACCAGCACCACCAACACCACCAGCATCAGCAGCATCAGCAGCACATGTGTTTGCTTTGCACAAAGTTTTCGGCCGCGCTGTCGACACATTAAATGAAATTTAATTCCTGCTGGCATCATAAGCAGGCGAGTCAAGGCAGCACAGGCGTAGCCAGTGCCTCGCTTAGAGGGGGTTTACCACAGCAACCCACAATGTTTTAAATTAGTATTATAATTGATGAAACCAAACTATAAACAAATTTTCTCTCTGTGAACTGCTTGAGTGGATGGTTATGTGCTGCACTGCTTGAAGATCTGCACATCTGTGAACTGCTTGAGTGTGAGTTCTGTTTTATGTCGCAAGCACCGATGCTATAACGCAGCTATAAAGCAGTGGCGAAGTGTGAAATAATGTCGCCTATTAAATTAATAAGAGTTAAAGGGCTTTCAAGGTTTAATTCATAATAACTTTTAAAATTAGTATTATAAATAATGAAAAACCAAACTGAAAACTAACGTCCTTTTGGTACACTGCTTGAGTTGACTGTTATGGATTGCACTGCTTGAAGATCTGCATATCAGTGAACTGCTTGAGTGCATACGATCAGTGTAAGCAGTAGACAACTCTGGAACAATGTCGTCAATATTAAATGAAGTTAATTAAAAAAATTCAATTAAAAACCAGAATGGGCGGAGCATATCAGTCGGACGGGCCCGACTGTCTTATACCCTGTGCCAAAGCTCGCGCTGCGCGCTCGCAAATACAGTATATAATTTAATAAAATATTTTAAATATAATTTAATTTATTTATAAAGAATAGTGTGGGCGCGCATCGTTTCGTTTATATCTTTTGTGTTTATTATCCAATTTCAATGCGCCTTTCAAGATAGTTAAATATAATAGAAGAGAGCTTTTGTTCCAAATAACAACATTCTATGTTCAATATTACGCTTGCTGTTTAACTTTGTATGTTCAAATGTTCTCACAATCGCACAATTGCCCAGCAGCGTGCTTGGTATCGCCATCTCGCTCGCACACTATTTCCAAGCGTAAGGTTGCTGAGCTGCAACGGCGTGTGCATGCAGTATTCCGTCGCTTATATCTCCTTTGTTTATTAACCGATTTCAATGCGCTTTTCAGGACAGTTAAATATAATATAAGAGAATATATATTCAACAATAACAACATTCTATGATTAATATTACGCTTGTTTTTGAACTTTTAAGTTCAACTATTGTGAAGCTTATATCTCCTGTGTTTCTTAACCGATTTCAATGCGCTTTTCATGATAGTTAAATATCATACAAGAGAGCTTACGTTCCAAATAACAACCTACTATGTTTAATATTACGCTTGTTATTCAACTTTTTAAGTTAAAAAACACGAGGTTGTTTGGGTTTTATTGATTTTTGGGCGTCAAGGGGGCGTGGCGTCCAATTTTCGAAATAAACTTGATCTGCGTAAGATAACTACCTATCTATAGAAACCAAAACGGCATCTCTAGCTTTTGTAGTTGCTGAGAACGACGCGTTCATACAGACAGACAGACAGACGGACAGACGGACAGACGGACAGACGGACAGACGGACAGACAGACGGACATCGCTAAATCGACTCAGCTCGTCTCCCTGATCAAGAATATATATACTTTGTGGGGTTTGCCACGCCTCCTTCTGCCTGTTACATACATTCTGACAAAGTTATTAACCCTGTTTTCCCATTTTTCAATGGGCACAGGGTATAACCAGTAAGCCGATCAGTCGAAGGTGACCGGCTGTAAAATACCTGCCTCCCAATACATTACAAATAATTTTAAAATATTTATTAACAAAATAATAACAAACAAACGTTAATATAACTGCTATTTCAAGGTTCTTTTATATTCTGAAAATAGGTTCAATGAAATAGATAAATAGAAGGTTTAAAACACTGTGGAAATGCAAGTATATATATTCTTAATCAGAACTATTAGCTGATTACAACTCGTTAAAAAATAAGTCTGAAAAAACGACTGATTTCGGAAACTGTGTATGCCAGACGCACCAGATTTGAAATAAAAGTGTGAAGATCCCATGTATTCAAAGATTTGGAGAATATTTGAAAATATTAGTTTAATACATATGCAATAAACATCTAACATCTAAACGTCTTTCAGAAATAGTCAGATCTATTGACATTAACAAATAAGCAATCCACCATAGCTGTAAGATGGTCCAGAGCGTCAAAATATAGAAGCTATAGCGCAAACTGAACGGTCGAAAGTACATTAGGGGGGGAGGAGCACACTGGTAGAACAACGAGAGTCTACGCCCATGGTCCTTATGCGGCTGGCGCGATGGCGTTAGCTTTCTGGTCAGGACGGCAGCTGGACAGGCTAGAAGTGATGTGAGACCACACCAAATACCTAAAACTGGCTGCCAAGACTTTGCTTGCCACATGTTGTAGAATTTCCCCGCACTCCCCGCTCCGCACGCCCCTCACTTCTTGCACTCCACGGCAGTTGGCCACTTTTACCACGCCTGAACGTGTTGTGCCTCTATTTAAATGTTATTTAATGCTGACCCCAAAATATTGGACTGCTCGTGTATGCTGTATGGTATATGGTGTATGGTGTATGGTATGTGGGCGTGTAGGCGTGGCAATGGCGCTCATAAAACGTCGCAAAGGCAAATTCCAAATTATGACATGAAACGCTTATCCGTTTAGTTTAAAGCCAGAGCCAGAAAAATTTCACGCTCATCTGACTAAATGGTTTTATCGCTTTTGATATTTGCTCATTTGTGTGGAGCTGCAAAAAGTGCGTTGATTTCATGGCCTGCCCAATGTTATTGCTGTTATCCTGGTTATTCTGGTTATTCGGTTGTTGCTGTAATTTATGAGCGGTCACTTTTCGGGACAAAGTGCCCTTCGTTCGCTTCGTTAGCCCTTTGCCAGGGCCTCCCAAGCAGAATGCATAAACCGAACCAAAAACCAATCATATCAAATTTGTGTACCCTACTTTGGGACGCCTTTGCCCGTCTGCCTTGCTAACGTTGGCTATATTTCTCAGCTTTTCGGTCAGGCTTTTGTTTCTACCACTCTTTTTTTTTTAGATTTGTATGTCTTAATCATATTTTATGTTTCATATTTTGCGCTTCAACTATTTGATGGCTGACTAGACCCAAAGCTACAAAAAAATCGCAGACTTTACTTTTTGCAAGCGTTATGTGAGCCAGACCCGGCACCCTTAGGCACATAATTTGTGGCATTACTCAGCTGTCCAAAAAGCCGTGAAGGGGCAGCCAAATGAGCGAACTGTCTTGTACTCGTAAGAGAAGGTAGAGCCCTCGAGGGGCCAGTTCAGGACATAGGAGTCATGTGCGGTCACCAATTAGTGTTTATGTGAGCATTAATCTTCATATTCACGAAATGATAACGCCCTATGTTAAATACTATGCTATCAAAGAGCAAGGAAGGCTCATAGGATATAATTTTTTAGCTATTTGCCAGTTTTGGACATACCTGCATACTAGTCGAAGAGCTTATAAGTCAGCGCTAGACTTCAATGGAATATGATTGAATTATCGACCATTCAAACATTAAAATTTTAGACGGCTTAACGCTCTATTTTGAAATATATACAAAACTCTCTTGTCCAATTCATTGCCGGAGCTTATTCATAGAGAGCGCGTTGATGTGTTCTTTATAGGCGAGCCGGCTATGAGGGTGCGCGAAGCGCGAGCTGTTTAAAGCAAAATGGTGAAAGGTATAGTACATGTTTAACACGCAGAGCGAGATTTTTTGTGGTTATAAATGGTTTAACTTTAAAAAACATATTCTAACTGTACACATATGTACATATTCGTTCGGCCAACTTGGTTAAGGCATAATACGCTCAAGCTCGATTGCAGCAATTTATTTATATTTTTTATGTGTGAGCCAATGTTTTATCCCGGCACTCGACTTTGCGTGCGATTCGTGCACCCGGAATTTACTCTAGACTCAGTTGACTCTTTAGTTGATGCGACAGTTAGCCCACTTTTACTACAGTGCTCGACCTCATTGCCTCAGCGATTTCCCGTACCGTCTTTGCGCTGTCCCAGGCGGCGTATGCGCAATATTTCAGTTTTTCGCTTGTTGCTTGTGTCGCCCCGTCGTCAACGTCATAATGATCATAATCAGCATAATCATCAGCGCTGCCTCAGCTCTGCATCATCTCCATCATCGTCATATTCACAATTTAACGTCCACTTCTCCGTCAAACAGGCCGTAAAGTGGCATTTCCGTTGTCGCTCTTCCTTCGCTTCACTCTGCTCGTATACGTGTTGGCTCTTTGCCTCAGCCTTTTTGTATGCAGCATAAAATTAAATTATTTGTTGCATAAGCCGGCCAACCATCAAGCTGCCCACGCTTCCGCTTCGCCTGGCACTTCATTTCCCTGCCCCAAGCCCCAAGTCCAAAGCTCCACTCCCCACCCCCTGCTTTCACAGCAAAAGCCAGCGAGCTATGCTTCAAAGTGCTAAGCCATGAGAAAGTGTGCACTTGAAGCGGCACAAGCCACACGCCACGCCCATCTTTTTGGGCGGCAACTCCCACTTGCACTTGCAACGTGCCAGTTGTCCTTGCTGTTGTCGTTGTCGTTGTCGTTGTCGGTGGCAGCACATTATTATACTTTGAACGTTGCCGAAATCAGGCAAAACTTTCCGTTTCCCCTCTGTAGATGTTGCCGTTCCTTTGCCTACAGTTGTTGCTCTTGCCTCCTCAACTGCATTTCTTATTTACTCTTAGTCCCCGTTTTCTTTTGGATTTGTCATAAGAGCAGGCAAAAGGCGCCTGAAAGAGGGCAACAGTTTTTCCACGCATTGCACTTGTCGACGTAAAAGTCGCCATCGCACTATGGTTTTTTTGCCGTTTTTTTTGGCATAAACTCTAATTTTAAACCTATTGAATTGAAATTTGGTTTGAATACATTTTTTAAGCTCCCAAGATGACCTACCAAATTTCAAACGATTTGGGGCACTATTTCATATAGCTGCCATATAACCGATCTGGCCGATTTGCCCCAACTTTTTTGTTTATCAAGCTATTGCCTTGAAATTTGGTTTGAATACATTTTTTAAGCTCCCAAGATGACCTACCAAATTTCAAACGATTTGGGGCACTATTTCATATAGCTGCCATATAACCGATCTGGACGACATGCAAAAAAGCTCCATTAAACATTTTTATTTCTTATTTTCTTTATATTTAATGACAAAAAAAAAACAATTATCCAAGATCACATTTAAGTATTCATCTCCATTAGTAGTGCTTCATTCTAAAAGTAAAGATATAAAATTACAAAATTTTATATAAGTTTGTTTATGTTACTTACCATAGAAGTTACTCAATTTTCAATTAGATTTTTTCAAAAACGTGTGGATTCGGACAAAAAGGGTTAATTTCTCATTAATCTGCACACTTTGGCTAATAGTTTCCCGTTTACAACTTTTTGCAACTCTTTGCCATGCAAAAGTACCTGATCCACGATACACAACTACACTTGTTAAGCTCGTTCTAAAAATACACATAAACAAAACACGGTACAATTGGACAAAAACACACAACAACAACACAAACATTGGTAAATTTTAGTTTTACATACCTGGACAATCGTTTTCCATATTTTTTCAAATAACTTTTTCGTAAACTTTTCCCACAACAAACGATCAAAGTCGCACAATTATTCGCGCCAATTTCATACGAAACAGGTGGTACATAATCAGCTGACTTTAACAGCTCGCCAACAGAACAGTGTTGCCATATATGTAAAAGTTTCATATTTTTTTATCTGTCTAGGGTATTTAAAAATTAAAAATAAAAAAAATTTTAAGATACAAAAAAAAAATTTTTTTGACTTTATGCCAAAAAAAACGGCAAAAAAACCATAGTGCATCGTCGTTTTCATTACAATTCCTTCATTCATTTACATTCGCTCGCTTGCTGCGTTCATTTACTTCGGACTTGGCGATTTAATTCGACTTTCGACTCTTTCCCTCTTTTCTCACTCACGCTGTTCTCTCTCTCTCTCTCTTTTTCTCTGCTCTTTCGGTCATTCTTTCATTTGGCTCACTCACTATTTTTTCGGATGCTCTTCTATCGTTGCATCTGTTCTTGCAATGCAAAAGCAACAATATAAAATAGCAACAAGATCAAGTCTACAAGCTGCAGGTTAAATACGCTTACGAAATAAACAGGTTCATATATTATATATTATTTAAGACATTTTTTATCATTTATCTCTGCAGCAGCCCTATTTATAGTGCTTGCAGGCTGTGCAGTTGCTGTCTCTTATCAATGCCCGAGAAAGAGAACAAGAAAGAGCCAAGAAAACCCACCCACGAATCTGCAGCTGTGGTGAGATCGACAGCTCTTTCTAAATAAGCTTTTAGGCAGCCGCTCTTCTTGCTGACTCTCCAAGCATACCTCCTGCATTACAAGTAATGCAGATGGTAGCCGGCTTGCCCCCTAGGCAGCGCTTAGCCGTTCTTCTCTCTGCTTGCTCGCTCTTGCGGCTCTCCAAGCATACCTCCTGCATTACAAGTAATGCAGCGGGTAGCCGGCTCGCCTCTTAGGCAGCGCTTAGCCGTTCTCCTCTCTGCTCGCTCGCTCTTGCTGGCTCTCCAAGCATACTTCCTGCATTACAAGTAATGCAGCGGGTAGCCGGCTCGCCACTTAGGCAGCGCTTAGCCGTTCTCCTCTCTGCGCGCTCGCTCTAGCTGGCTCTCCAAGCATACCCCTGCATTACAAGTAATGCAGCGGGTAGTCGGCTCGCCTCCTAGGCAGCGCTTAGCCGTTCTTCTCTCTGCTCGCTCGCTCTTGCTGGCTCTCCAAGCATACTTCCTGCATTACAAGTAATGCAGCGGGTAGCCGGCTCGCCTCCTAGGCAGCGCTTGGCCGTTCTCCTCTCTGCTCGCTCGCTCTTGCGGCTCTCCAAGCATACCTCCTGCATTACAAGTAATGCAGCGGGTAGCCGGCTCGCCTCTTAGGCAGCGCTTAGCCGTTCTCCTCTCTGCTCGCTCGCTCTTGCTGGCTCTCCAAGCATACTTCCTGCATTACAAGTAATGCAGCGGGTAGCCGGCTCGCCACTTAGGCAGCGCTTAGCCGTTCTCCTCTCTGCGCGCTCGCTCTAGCTGGCTCTCCAAGCATTCCTTCTGCGTTACAAATAATGCAGCGGGTAGCCGGCTCGCCTCTTAGGCAGCGCTTAGCCGTTCTCCTCTCTGCTCGCTCGCTCTTGCTGGCTCTCCAAGCATACCTCCTGCATTACAAGTAATGCAGCGGGTAGCCGGCTCGCCTCTTAGGCAGCGCTTGGCCGTTCTCCTCTCTGCTCGCTCGCTCGTGCTGGATCTCAGACAGCGAGCACTATAAATACTGCTGCTACAGTGCTGCTAATCTCAGTGTAGTTTGTGCAGTCAAGTGGTTAAGATGTGTTAAAGGCGCTTAAGTGACAAGAATTCTTGTTATAATAAATATATATAACATTTATTATAATATAAAGTGACAGAAGTTTGTGCAGATGGCCATGGTCTAGCCAATTGTGTCGACAAGACGAATGAGTTTTCTAATCAAGATTATATGTATATAATTTGTGGGGTCTGCCACGTCTCTTTCTGCCTGTTACATACAATCGCACAAATCTTTTAACCCTGTTTTTTCCCATTTTTCAACGGGTACACGGTATAAAAATATTAAATAAATAGTATAATCAAAATAAAACATACCTTGATTTTAGACTCCATTCATGTGCCATAGCTTGTCTATAGTTGCTCAATAGAGCAAGGGTATCTGCTAGTAAATTCAGCAACTGTAAAGGCGAACTCTTTGTATAAATTTCACGGCTCGCCTGACGGGTCTTCAGCATTCAGAGTCCTGTACATCTGCTCGTCTGGTCTTTGGTCTCAGGTCTCGCTTTTTGTCTCGTTTGTTTTATTTGTTCGCTTTTAGCTCACCTGAGCACCGCACCTTGGCAATACTCTATCTGTTTTTTCGTTGAAGCGGCCGCAATTTCCACTGCTCATTTGCATTTTTAATGAGACCATATAAACGCAAGCCAGAGGGAAGATACACGCGGACGATGGCGAATTATGGGGCTGAAAGCAATGTATTTTATTCACATGTCGGGCGAGTATATATACGATTTGACCTTATCCAGGAGCAGGTCCTGTGGCAGCGCTGTCAACAAATCGTTGGCAATCGTACAATGGCAATGGCAAATGCTTGATAACCAATAAAATGTTTCACATCATTTACATAGGCAGGACTTATGGGCTTATTCCATTCCGGCCGCGGCCCTTCATTCATTTTGACCATCTGCCGGATTCAACAAGACACTCTTTGTCTCTCACTTGCGGTCCAGATGCAGATTTATGTGACCGCAAAACTTCACTGCATAGCATAAATTAATGCTTAATTAAAGAATTTATATGAGTCTGCGGTTTTCGCAAAGTTTTGCTCGTTTATCAGAATTCTTAATGATGTTTGGGGATTGAGTGATTGAAATTCTACGAATTGAAAGCAGCAAATAAGTTGAAACTCTTCAATTCATTTCAAATTTGAGTTTCAATTTATTTATTTTAATTTAATGCGTGCAATATAATGCTTGCTTTAATTAATTTTAATTTTAATTTTAATCGTAATATAATTTTAACATAATTGTAGTTTAACTGATTTCAATTATAATTTAATATTCCTTTTAAATATAAATACTATTTAATATAGCCAATCTGAATCATAAATCATCACTTGTTGCTCAGTTTTATTATGTTAATTCAAATAAACCGCGCAAGCAGTGCGCAGTTTGAACTGCTTCGCTCATGCAAGCAGCGCACAGCTAAGCAGTTCAGCTTTTCACAATGCTTCTAAAACCTGTTAAATTAAATATAGCCCCAAGAGTGTGCAACACTACACTGCTACCAAAAAAAAATTAAAACAAATAAAAAAAATACTTCTAATTAGAATTAATTATCGTTAATTACTACCAAAAATCCAAAAAAAAATTCTCAATATAAAATAAATAAAAAAATTGACTTGTTGCATACTTTCGAGGGAGTGTTGTTGTTGTTAAAAAATTAAAACAAAATAAAAAAAATACTTCTGTTATTATTATTGTTATGAAATTTTCACCAAAAATGCAGAAAAATAATCTGAATATGAAATAAATAAAATTGGCTGCATTATAACCGAATTCACGGAAATATTGACAAATTTAGCAAAATAAAATTTCAGCCACATGTGTGATTCAAAAACTTGCAACCACCTGTGGAGTCAAAAAACAGGGCAAAACCACTTGTTGATTTAAAGACCAGCTTAAAAGTATGCTGCATTTATGTCCCGGCAACATGCAACCTGTGCGAGTCGAACACGCAACCGAACAGCCGCCTTGAAAATGTATAGAAATGGTTGCAAGCGAGCTCGCTACGAACGCGCTTCAAACGCACGTCAGTCGACTGCCGACATTTGAACTGAGAGCACGGACTTATTCGTGTTCTCCGTCCCATGCGCTGTTGTCCGTTTTCAATGCTAGGCATAAAAAATTATAATAAATAAAAACAAAATAAAAAAATACTTCTATTATTATTATTATTGTTATGAAATTTTCGCCAAAACTGCAGAAAAATAATCTAAATATAAAATAAAAAAAATTGGCTGACTTATTGTGAATTTACAAAAATATTAACAAATTTAGCAACTTGGAAAACCACCTATTGAGTCAAAAAACAGGGCAAACCACTTGTTAAGTCAAAAAACTGCGCCATAAATACTTCTAGTAGAGTTATCGTGCCCTGATCAAAAATATGTATACTTAAAGGGTCTGCCACGCCTTCTTCCGTCTGTTTTATAAATTTAGTAATTATCTCTTTCAAATGCACAAAAAGTCTTTCAAGTACATGGTGTACGAATATCCTTAATTTTAAAGCTCTTTAATATAAAGTATTTTTGTTTTTCCACAAATTTATGGATTGACAGATGTTGCCCTTATTCATAATACACTGAGATTATTCTCTGAGTAAAATCATCATTTATTTTGATTACCAAAATGTGTAGAGCTGGCGATAAGTTACATCTATCTTTCTGTATACGACTTCAAAAGTTGGTAGGCAATGTTTATCTTTTATGTAAGCAAACTACTTGATGTTTTAGTTTATCGCATTTTATGCATTCTGCTAGATTTATTTACATAGTACATTTGAGGTGTATCGTTTTCTACAGGGTATTTGAAACATGCATCCAGAGTCAACGGTTCCGGCTTCTCTTACCACCACTTGCCCGTATCCTGCTTGACATCCACGTAGCTGGTGGCATGTCCATGTCCATGTCCGTAGGCGTGACCGTGTCCATGGGCTGGGTAGCCATGATCGTAGGCGGCGTGCTCCACTGGATGGGCGTGGCCGATGTGCTTGACAACAGCCTGGAAGCCGTGGTGGTCATCGGCGGTGTACTCCACCACACGGGTGCGTCCGTCGGCCTCCTTCATGGAGTAGCCTCCCTTGACCTTGTCGCCATCGCGGGTCTCCCACTGGTTCTTGATGTCGCCAGTTTTGGTGTCCTTAACGCCGTAGTCGAACTGGTACTTGGGGTGATGATGGGGCTCCTCGTGGTGGTGGCCATGTGGCGCCCACTGGTGGCTGGGCTGTGGGGCATGATGGTACTGCTGTGGTGCTGCCCAGTGGTGATCGTGCCACTGCTTGGGCGCCTCGTGGTGGGTCTGAATGCTGAAGCCGGAGCCATGACCATGGCCATGTTCGTAGTCGCCATGGGGTATGTAGCTGGCGGCCGTAACTCCGAGCAGAGCGCAGCAGATTAGGGTCAGCTTGAATGCCATGATGTGGAGAAGGATTGGATGCTTGTTGCTTGGCCTGAAACGCAAATGGAACTGTGATGCCAAACCAACGGGCCCTAGCCTTTTTATAGCTCAGTGAACATTCTAAACCACGAAGACTATGACTATGAATATGAATTAATTACTTATCTGGAGGTTAAATAGGCTAGAAAAGGTAAACTAAAGCATAGAAGAAAAAATGCTTCGAATATTTGTGCAAATTTCCATCCACATTTCCACATTCGGTTTGGTTTTTAGTTTTGAGTTTTTGTTTTTAGCTTTAGTTTTTGAATTACCTGATGCCCATTGCCCAATTAAAAGCTGCTCGAAGACCAACAACAACCGCTGATAAATGGGGCGTTAACAGACCAAAAGCAACGCTTGAACAATCGTTGTTATAATTGTTATTGTTGTAGTCGCTGCACTTGTTGTTGTTGATTTTATTTTGACTTTGTTGTTAGTAGAAATCAATCAACAAGTGTGGCCCGCTTTCAAATTAACCAAATGCCGCGCCTCGCTGCATTTTCAAGCCAAAAACAGAAACAACAAAAACTCCAAAGTGTATTTTTGTAATTTTTTGGTAAACCACAGCTCCAAATTGACCTTGAGACGCAGTGCAGCCCTCGCCCTGTCTGGAGGGGGCAGGGGCAGGGAAAAGGGGAAGGGGAGCCCAATCGATTTGCCCATTAATTAATACGTATATGCTCAGTGGGAGGCCCATGGGCCCAACTGCTTCCGAATTGCCGCCAAACTAAATACTTGTTAATGTTTTCCATTAACGGTGCAAATTAAACGCAGTTGTTTCGGGTTTTTGAACATTTGATTTATTGCTTGTTCCCCTATTTATCGCTTGATTTAATGTGTTTTCGTAGTGCGCAGAGAGCAGAGTGCAGAGCGCTGGATGACCCGTACTACTAGCACTACCAGAATCAAGAATAGGCTCGTTAGACGCATTGAAGGTCGGCCAATCCAATTCTAAGTAAATTAAAAGACACTCAAATTGTATTGGAAGTACAAATCCCAGATGGTCTGCTCTTGTTTTTCGTTAATTAAAGTTGTTGGAAGTAAATGGAAACATGTTACCTTATGGGATGCTAATTGAGCGGTCTCCATACCTGTCTAGACAATGTTGAGGTATTCGATTGAACACTCGGTGGGGAGACCAGTTAGTGCACATTCACAATCACTGTTTTAAACATCAATAATATAACAAAGGATAACAAACATGATCATTAATAATTTTCAAATATATTTAATTGTTAACAAAAAGGCGTAGCTAATAAATAAATAGGGATATATTCAGAGAATAACAAATAGGGAACCCAAAACAAATTTACTTTTAGGGTTATTACCCATCAAATGGGTAATACCAGGGTTATTAGCTTTGTGACAATGTATGTGTTCTTTATAGGCGAGCCGGCTACCCGCTGCATTACTTGTAATGCAGGAGGTATGCTTGGAAAGTCAGCAAGGAGATCGGATATTTTCAGTACTTTTAGGAGATCAATAAATCTATCAATACTGTACATTTCATCAAAACTAATCCATAACTAAGAGAGATATGATGCATCAAAGTATTGCCCTTCTATATTATCTAACCAACAACGAACAACGAACAACATTCATATATGTGTGTATTTATTTATACACGTACACTGGCCCAATCATATAAACATACAATTAATCTGATTTACATTTTAAATTATATTTAATACATATATCAATTATATATTGTTTGCCAATAATAATAATAATAATAATAATTAAAATCATTAATATAAAATATATTTATAAACACAAAATAGTTAACTTAAATATAATTAAAATAATTAAACTGCACAATTTACTTACTATTATTGAGCCTACAATAGACCTCTTGGATTGCAGTACGAAGACCTAAGACCAGCCATAATAATTTAGATTGTAAATAAAATTACGCTAATAATTGTAAGAGTTAATGATCAATAATAGTTGTTATTATTGTTTAAAAATACAATTTTTGATATATTAACATTGTATCCTATAAAAAAATGTTTAAATACACATGAAGTAATATATTTTTTGTTTCCAAAGAATTCACTTTCCATTATTCCACCATTAGCAATTTCTATTTCTCATATGAACAGCCTTGAGCTTAAGTTAAAAGCAACTGAACTTTATGGAATTCCAAAAGATCATTCGTCTTTGGCGGGAACCCTTGAATCTTGAACTCGACCAACAAGGTATTCATTCTCTTTGCATAATCATTACTCAAAGTATTGATTCTTTTTGCATAATACGTATTTGTACAATATTCTCGAAAACACAAAAACAAATGCCCTCCAATTTGATTTTTCAACAATTTAATTGTGGTGTTGGCGCTGAAAAATAATTTATTAAATTTTCTATGCAGCTCAGCGCTGAAATACCAAACACTGAAAACTAAAGCAGACAATTATAAGCAACTAATTAGGTAATCGCGTATCGAAGGCAGGTGAATGGCGCTGACCACCCGATGGGCCGACGCGTCAGACTGACTATAAAAACAGTAAGTGCTACCATCTAGAACCAACAGACATCAGCCAACCTCAGTAAATATGCAGACATTCTTTGGAGTTGTTCTACTCGCCATCCTAGGCTTTGCCCTGGCGGCGCCTCATCCACCTGCCACCAGCTACAGTGTCCTGACCAAGCACGAGGAGCCGGTTCACAAGGTCTACTCCCACGGACATGACCACGGATACGAGCAGGCGCATCATGGATACGTGGACCATGGACATGACGCTGTGGTCTATGCCACCTACGGCCACGGCTACGACAAGTACGAGCCCCATCATTACCCCAAGTACCAGTTCGACTATGGCGTCAAGGATGCCCACACCGGTGACCACAAGAGCCAGTGGGAGGCACGGGATGGCGACAAGGTCCATGGCAGCTACTCCCTGAAGGAAGCCGATGGCACCACCCGCGTCGTGGAGTACACAGCCGACGATCACAATGGCTTCAATGCCGTCGTCAAGAAGATCGGACACGCCCATCACCCACAGGTGTACAAGAACTACGGACACGGCGATGTCTACGGCGCTGGCTACGGCTACGGACACGACGTGGCCCACTACGGGGGCTACGATCACGGACACGGACATGGACATGGACACGATCATGGACACGGACATGGACACGGCCATGCCAGCAGCTATGTGAGTGTGAAGCAGCTGCATTAAGCGTCTGTTTCTACTCCCGAATCCTAACTGACGATGCGGATGACGCAAGAGTAATAATTGTGAATATAGAACCTGATCTGAACTTACTTATATAGACCGCACTGTACGTATAAGTAATGTATATTAATAACATAATGAGCTTTGACCAGTATTTGTACTAATAGAATCTGCAATTAAAACACGAAGTAAAATTTGATATAATGGGGGATTTTTTATTTGCAGCTAGTGGATTAAGCGGGTAATTATTCCACTTGTATAATAGTGGATCATTAATTAAATCACAGCTTTTGAATATAAACATATTAAAATTTAAACAATGACTTATTTAGTCATAAATTCATTGCACTTCATGGCTTAAAAATGCAGAGGACAGACACCGTTTGCAATAGAAACGTTACGAACATCCAATTCAAAAAAAATAACTCTTAACAAAAATTGTGATGGTATAAATCTATAGGATTGGAAGCTCCCCTTGATGGATATTCCAAAAATGGTATACATTTTTTAAATTATTATTATTTATTATTTATTATTGATTTGTAACTCGATCACAAAAAGATAAAAGAAACTATTTTACTATTTAATTTTACTTTGTCAAAAAAAACGATCTCAATTAACCTAAGCACTCATTAAAGCACCTTAAACATTGACTGTACGCAGAATTATAGAAAGAAGAGTAAGTCAAGAACTTTTAACGATAAGGAAATGTCATAAGTATTTGCAAATTTAATAATTTCAAATTTAACAACTTGAAAGTATTTTGAAGTCTGAATCTATTTTATCCCCTAAGCTACTGGAAAATATGCAGGACATAAAGAGCAGCGTATTAATCAGGATCTTGAGCTAACCTCTGTTATTGACAGTTTTATTCTATATTCAATTATATTAGACTTCGAAGCCTAGGCTACGTATTTGCAAACAGCGGACAGTTATTTGACTCAAATGAACATTATCACTGTCCATTATTATCTATTCATAAGATTACCATTTTTAAAAGTAGTTAATGACCTTTTGCATGCATTTGAGCATACGGATTGTCTCATAATGAGTATTTGAGATAAGCTTGTAAGTGGTGGAATTTCTGTCATGTGCCTGGAATTAATGTTCAGCTTTAATGACACGCTTCAGCGAATCTGAATTCTGAAACGGTTTCCCATGCATTGCGGCTTTAAGATACTATTGCTGGCAAATTGGCATGGCAATCGCTATTAATTTATGTTAATTCCCAACGTAATCCTGCCTCATATAAATTTTATAATGTCCACTCAACAGCTGCAATTGCAGCCACGACGACTTTTACTCGCAGCAGCTGAAACCAAAAGTGGAGACAGCTAAATTGGTGTTGGAGCTACTTCAGCTGCCGCCTGCCTGGTGATAGCGAAACGTGTTTTCCACGCCAACCAATGCACATTGGGCGATTTTCCCAAAAAAGCGGCATAAGCTTAATAATATTATATACCATAATTGGCCAAAGGCACTAATAGCCAGTGCTATCCAAAACCCCAATAGGCTATACATTTTATTTATAACCTTCCTGTATAATAAATATATAAATAATATACTGCAATTATAATAAAAACAATTTTATGTATATTTGACTGAATGGTAGCTCTTCTTGTACCCAATCTGAAGAGTCAGCTGAGAAAATTGGCGGTAAAATTATATTGCTGTTTCAAAGCTTAATAAAAATAACAAATGAAATATAAAAGTTAAAAGTATTAAAATTTATATTTATTTTCTTTAGTAGTTATCGTTAACACTTTAGGCAGTAAGTTAAACAATTCAATTCTGTTATGTAGATGAGAAAACTGGTTAATTGTTTGTTAACGTTTAAAGTGGTTTAAGGCATCATTAACATAATTTGGCTTTTTTGCAGGTTTTTTTAATCATTTTTAAACAAATTCACAGTTACGTTTGAGCTTTTGAACGAAGCTCTGCTTGATATTCTAATAATACAATTAAGAATCAGTTTATTTATATAGGTATTTATAATTTTTCTAACACAAAGGAGGTAGGTTTTGATCAATATTTATAAATCATGAGATATAAATTGCAGTTTAAGATTAATACAATCTTAATAATAATATTAATTATAACAAAAAACTTTATACAAGTATATATTATATTATTATATTCATTCGTAATTTCCATTTTGTAGTTTATGGCGCACTTCTTGAAAAATCACCCATAGTGCAATGGTCAGAAATGGAGTTGCGGCTGCTAGTGCTGTAGTTGCATTTGGAGTTGTAGTTGGAGTTGGAGTTGGAGTTTCATATAATTGTCAATTAGACTGAGCTTAGGAAGCAATTGCTGAGACGTAGCTCAAGTTGGAGCTGAGCTGAGCTGTTGCCGCTGCAGATGCAGATGCTACTTACTGCCCACAAGATTGGCTCATCGTTGCCGCCCAGCCTGATCGCCAAACGACAAGACGGCAACAATTGCGGAAAACCAGTCGGGCCGGAAAATCTTGTCGCCGGGAAAACGCTTTGGCTGCCGGTCGTCTTCGTTTTGTGCCTGCCTGGCTATAAATACTTTGGCAATGTCGTGCAAATGCTTTAATTACGTTTTTGTCCTTGACATTGAACCATCGGATCGGCAAACGGCGAGCCACGATCAGCGAGCGACTTGGACGCGGTTTTCGTGCGATTTAAATCGCCAGTGTGGCGTGAGCAACAAACAATTTGTGTAATCTGCAAAAAAAAAACAAAGAAGTAACATATTCATAAAAAATTGTTCAGTGCAATGCATTTTTATGTAAGTGCAAGTATTTGTAAATTTTCGTTGATTTCTTCAGACTGATATAAACGAATATATGATTCCATTGAGAGCGAAAGTGTTCAGCCGAAACTTTCACCTAAAAAGTGAAAGTAGTGCAGATATCATCAGTAAAGTACAATACATGCAAATCTAAAATATTTTGTTCAACTCCAATGTATTTTTATTGTTTTGTTTCATATTCTTGTGAATTTAAAACAAACAGTAAAAAAACTGAATAAACTTAAACTTAAACAAACCAAGGCATAAGAGAAATTTTTATTTAATTTCTTTAAAGGTTTTCAGTGCCAAAATTAATAGGTTTAAAATTGACTTATTTTGATATTCGTGCTATTCGTGAATAAAAACAAAAATTAGTTCAGTTTATTTGTAATTTTTAACAAACAAATTTAAAAAAATTTAAAAATTATCAATAAAATGTTTAAAATAATGAAAAAAATATATATATAAACTCAAATTAACCAACAACTGGGTAAAAGAGAAAGTTTATTTAATCTCTTTTCACTGCGGAAATTATTATGATAAAAATTGTCTTATTTAGTGGATTTTGTGAGTAAAAACTAAAATAACGTCGGGTAATAATGAGTGAAGGTCAATAATAGAAGTTATAGAAGTTTAGAAGTTATCAATAAAATATTTTTAAAACTTTATTGATAACTTTTATTTATTTGTTAAATGTCGTTGTTTTTGTGTTAATTTATTTACCTAATGTGGAGTGAGTATGCAAAAATTTATAATATATCACACAATTGAATTACAATGTAAGTTTTAGGTAATCTGGGGATAAAATATATAAGAAAAACTTGAATACACTATTTAAATACAAAAAAATCATTTTTGAACAACATGGACGAATTGATTGTCTTGTTTTTTTCTGAAACAATAATAATTTACCCTGATTTTAAATAATTGTTTGGGTACACCATGTAATATTGAATTTCCAACGAATTCTACAAATTTTTAAATAAAATAATTAAATATAAATATTTAATTTATACTTACACAAATAATTGTTAAATTTAAACTCATATTACGTGCATAAGAGGGATTATCCAAATTGCATAATAAAATGTAACTGTGACTTACTTAAATTATCTTTAATTCCAAAGAAAACCTAGATAACATATTCATCAAACAGCTAATCGACTGGCAACAAATGGTACGGCCAAAAACATTTGTTAGCACACGCGACAACATTCCTTGGACATACCAGACATGTCTTAACGAATCAATCTATTTGGCATGTTCTGTATCTCCGGCTGTGTGAGAATGCATCTGTATTCAGATATGCATATGTGTGTTAGTAAATCTACTTTGGTTATTTTGGGGCTCGCCCCACAACTTTGCTAATTAGCCAGGTTTTCGGTATTCGGTATTCGGTTTTCGGTTTTCCATCATGATGAAACTGTATGGAAACTCCCAATACGATGTATAGGCGAAATAACGACACATGCCAATCGAGGCAGCCGGCTATAAAAATGCCCAAAAAATGTTGCAATTTATTTACGCTGCTAGCCCAAAAATAAAAATCAATAGACAAGTTGCAAGTTTGCAGGTTGCAAGTGGCAATTGAATCCGTAACAGTAACGACCAGAGCCACAGAAATTCAATTCAATTGAATTGAATTGTACGTCTCGTTGACCAGCCAGACCCGTTTCCATATCGAAGCTACTGGTCTTAAGCAAAACCATCAATCTCCGAGCAGCCGCCATTGCTGTCACATCGTACATACAAATGTGCGTATCTTTGGCTAATTCGTAGGGTGATGGGCGGGGCGGTTCGAGGGGCGTTTGCCGGGCGTATTACCATTACCATTTGACAACTGTCACAACGCGGTATGACATGGCCAAACCGAACCAGTAAGGACGGGGCAGATCAGTCGGGCGATAGGCTACAGTCGTACGTAACCGACAGTAGCAAACCCTGCACTTTGTATATTCATCATCACTGCCCCACATATAAAGGCAATCTATTTACAAACCACTTCCCACCAGAAACTTGTCTGTTCAATATCTTCGCTGTTTCTTATCCGATGGAAATGTAATTCCCAACATCGATAGAGAATGCCATTACAATGTATTGCAAGTTTGTAGCTTTGAAATTGTGGCTGCTAATGGATAACAGTTCGGTAAACGGGATATGGAGGGGAGATATTAAAATTCGAATATAAATTAGATCAGAGTTTGTGAAAAGTTTGATCAAAGTTCACGAAATACAGGTATAAATCCAACATAAACTTGATCAACGTATACAGTTTAGGAGATCCTACATACAAAAATGGTGTCTTTCTCTTTTATAGTTTGTCAAATATAGTTGTTTATATGGACATAGAATATATATAATTTGGAGGGTCTACCACAGCTTGTTTTGAGAGTTACACACAATTTTTTATTCCCACCAACTTAACAGTCCCCTTGTTCTTTTTTACAGTACAGTGCCTCAAAGGCAGAGATTAAGATAGAGACTAAGACTGCGGCACTTGAGAAATGTACCAATGTCGTTTTAGCTGTTGTGGCTGTTTCGACTGTTTGTCTTTTTGGCCAATTAATTGGCCCATATGCTCGCGTAATAATTTTGTCGACAATTTATTAACTGCCCGTTTTGCTGTTTGTCAACTTATTTTATCGTTGTATTTATTAAAATCCACTGATAACAAAAATACGCACATTTCATTTTTCTGTTTAAATGCCTTAGATAACGGGACTGCGACTGCGACTGCGACCGAGACAGCGACAGCGACGGCACCTCCCATCGCTGCCAGTCTCCTCCCCCTCCACCTGCTGCCTGCTCCTACTCTGCATTTGCCTCACGGCCAGCCTCTTGGCCCGCCCCGTGGCCTGCAAACGGGTCAATAATGGAGCCGCACCTGTCGTGGTTGCCGACGACGATGACGAAATGATGGAATATGCGCCAGAATTCGTAAGTATCGCCACATCCTACACCACACACTCCATACTCCACTCCACGGAGAATTCGGGTTTCTTTGTCGCACACCATGGGCGGAAATTGCATTATTCGGCACAAATTAATACGTTTTGTAGGCAATTAGTTTTACAGCATGTGCGTATTATTTATGAGTATTTTATGCGAGATAAGTTCAAAGAGAAAACAATATTTTTTACGGAAAGTATTTTATTCACTTACGCGTAATCTAAATAATAATAATTAAATAATTTCCGGTTTATTAAATTCATAAAAGTAATAATTAATTAGCGCTGAGTTCAAAAATGTACTGATCAAATTATCCAGTTGTAGTTAATTTAATTATCTGTATAGTTAAGATGATATGGCAGTTTATATGCATCCGCCACCTGGAGAACGGACAATGGGATAATTTTTTGTGGCCAGAAACAAAACATTACTATATTTGTTAAACAGTTTTATCCTAGTTTTAATTTATTTAAGTTTTCGCCATCGATGGATTACAACAATTAAATAATTTTTTGGATGCCGATCTCACTTAATTATATTAATTAAAGAAATTTTGGGCAGCCACATCAACGGCTAGGTATATACTTGAACAGGACGACGAGCTAAGATAATCTATATAATCTAGATAATCTAAAAACAGAATTTCATCACTCAATAAGCTAAGCGTAAACAGTTAATTTAAACCTATAATGTTTATTTAACAGTTATGATTGTTGAGCAGATGATAAAGTGATGCAGTTGCTAATATACAATATAACAGAACTATGCCATGAGAAACAAAATATACTCATATCAGATCCATTCACAGCATTTGCTTTAATATTTTCTGCAACTTTGTTGTAATCTTTGAAAGCACCGAAAATTAAATTCTGCAAATAGCATTTTTTGCCATTGGCTTTAGTTATGACTGCTGGCAAAGTGAATGTTGTTCATGCGTTTAATGATCGCCTCCACCCACAAGGCATCTGTGCGTGTGCATAAAACATATCGTCGCCCACATAAATCAAGTTGCAAGTGGCATTTGAACCGATCTGGCCTGGTTGGGTCTGCCCCGGTCTTGGCTATTGTTTTTTCAGCCTGCCTGCCAAGTGGCAACAGAGACGAGGCAGTTTGCCGAAAATGCGTTTTGCGTGCAGTGATCACAGTGATCACAGTGATCGGAGCGATCGGAGTTATCAGAGCAAATAGAGTGCTGCCTGGCGCCATAAATGGATAAAACTCACGCAGTTTTGCTGCACCTACGAGCTCTTGCATATGGGAAAGGCCTCGTAGGGGACAATTGTTTTCATTGTAACTGTAAAGCTGCGACAAGGTGCGTTTAACATTTTAAAATGTTTTTCGTGTGCCGTGTACACGAGCAACAAGTTGTCGCACTGTCTATCTGGTCCAACCGTCTGTCACAAATGTCCGCCCAGGTAAACGCCTTGGTTGTTGCTCTTAGTAAAGTACAGTCTATCTGTTTGTCTGTTTGTCAGTTTGTCAGTTATGAAAATAAAACCAGAAGGGACATGGCAGATCAGTCAGGCGGAAGGCTGCAGTCGGACGTAACCCGCAATAGGATACCCTGTACTTTAAGTGTCCATAATCACTGTACAACTGCCGCAATTAAATAGGCAATCTTAGCACAACCGAGCAAATTGTCTTAAACATATCTTCGCTGTTTTTTCCGATCTAATGTAATTCACAGCAGCGACAGGTGTTGCTCAATTAAAATATTTTTGATTTGAACAAGCATTTTCCATGCTCTACAAAAGTCTTAAGCATATCTTTGCTGTTTCTTATCGTAATGTAATTCAATGATCGTAATGTAATTCATAGCATCAGATGTAGCTAAATTACTAGTTTGTTGATTTAATATGAGGTATTCAAATTCTGAAACAAATTCGGATAGCGCGTAGTATAGGAGAGTCTAATTACCAAAAATGGTGCCTCTAGCACTTATAGTTTGCGAGATCTAGCTGGCTGCTGCTAGCGGGAAAAGGCAGGGGATAAGATCTAAAACAAACTTGATTAATAGAATATAGGAGAACCTGCATACCAGTTCCTAGTTCTTATAGTATGGTACTATATAGATCTACGTGTTCATATATAGATGGATGTTACACACATTTTTCATTTACACTATCTTGATAGACCCTTTTGTACATAAAGCACAGAGTCTGAAAATATGCATATTTATTATGACTCTTTCTTTGTCTCCCACGATCTGTCCGCTGTGTTTGTTGTCACTTTGACGCGTACAGCCAACGCTGCGTATGCGCAATTTGCTTGACAATCGCATTACGCATACGCCCAGTTGAGCGGAGAATCATAAATTCAGTGCGTGCAAAATTTATGAGTTAAAGTTCACACGCACCCACCAATTCACCAATTCGCCAAGTCACCGACCAACAAGACAATCCATCGACCACCAACTGAGGCCATAGCTCATAAGCCACTTCTGAATCGAATGCGATTTTGGCTCCTGGGTGGCCAGTGGTCAGCATCAGCAGCTATGTAGTGGCCTGGCACTCTTATGCAACACAGCCAAGCAGCCAAAAAAGTAGCTATGATTAAAAACTATATTTTTCACAGATTTTTCATATTTTATTTTTATTTCGTACATTTTTTTTTGCTGGTCAGCCTTGGCTGCTCAGGTTACGCACTCGCAATGTAATCATTTGTTTTGCGCGGACAGCGACAGCAGCCGCAAATTGATAGGCAGCGAACAACTAAAACTACTGCAAGACCCACTAGGCTCTAGATTCAAGACTCCGTGGCCGGGACCCGACTCTGGCCATTTATGGACGTCTGCGCTTAATTGAAGCCAGCGCCAAGGCATGCGAAATAGTTTTTGCAATTTGCTGCAACAGAGGTGCCAGAAAAGCGCAAATAAAACACGCTCAAAAGTAGAGGGAGAAATATTTTACACAAATAGCTAAATGACAACGTTCCACATTTGTATTAATTGAATTTATGTAAATGTTTTTCAAGCTGACACACACCATGCCAATTTCATGCAAAATATATGGCCTATCGTTTAAACGCAATTTAAACTCTCGAAATCTTTTTGTTAAATAACTAATTAATTATTAAATTGCAATTGACTCGATGTCGGCTACAGATCAAAGATCGACTGCAACTAACCCCAAATACAAGCCTAAACTAAATCAAACCGCACCAAGAAAAACTTAACCCAACCCAACCTCCAACCTCCAGTGGCTTTCAAACTGTGCACAGCGCGCGCTTTTGCCTTGACACAATTTCGCTGTCAAGTCGAAACCGAAGCGGAGTTTAATATATTTTTTTTGTCGTGAACACGTAAAAATTCTAGTGTCTATCGAGCCATTGTGCGTGCTTGTGTGCTTTGATTTTTTATTCTTATTTTATTTTTGTTAATTTTCGTCTTTAGGTGTGGTCAACGCATTTTTGAATGCATTTACCAAAATGCTTTGAAATTTGTGGCCCGTATAAAGAACAATTACTTAAGTACTTGTGATTTACCAAGTTTTCTTTATTAGGTGAATATTATTTAATACAATTTTAAACAGCTGCACCTAAACATAAAGTATGTTGAGCAAACACACAGTTTAACACAATGAAAACATTTCAAATGGTGTTTTAAAATTAATGGCAAATACCTAAGATAAACTGGAAAGAAAATATTGCATTACAAATGATAAATTTCTTGCAGTAATTCAATTACGATCCATGATTATGATCTACGATTTAGATAGCAGAATTTGTTTCTATTCTATAGGCTCGAAATATATGGTCAAGATCGACAATATTAATTATTAATACCGACTAAAACTGTGTTCCCAATAATATGTTTTTGTCAATCTCTTGAAAATATTTTGAATCATTCGATATTAATAATGTTTGTAGTTATTATATAGACTGAATCTGAGTCATTTGAATTGTTTACACAGTCGATTTTATGTTGTTTCAAGGAGCAATAAAATTGGTATTTTTTGTTTGATTTTTGTTATGATTCAAAGAGTTGTAGGTTTGATTTTTAGAGTCGTTAAGAAAAATAATATTGTAGATTAACAATTGCTCTCTATTTGGTAACCGTAAGTAACCAATTTTTTTTATAAAATTATTAATATACTTATATTATATTTGAATTTTGCAATTTAAACTAACATATATTATCATTATCTTGCAGGAACATCCGGAATATGCCTTCAGCTATGGCGTCAAAGACCTGCACACTGGCGACGTGAAGTCTCAATGGGAGTCTCGAGACGGCAACGGGGTCAAGGGTCATTACAGCATACTGGAACCAGATGGTTCCATACGCACCGTACACTACACGGCCGATGCCAAGAAAGGCTTTAACGCAATTGTAAAGACCGTGGGAGCCAACTCGCATCCGATTACAGAGACGCCGGAGAGTGAAAGTGGTGTCAATGATGATACCTCGCAGTCAAAAATCAATCATTATAGCAAGGACCAGGAACATATTGTGCTCAGCTCCGATATCAAGCCGCTGAAGAAGCCAATTGAAGATCTGACCCATTCACATCCCAAAGTACCGAGTCTCATTGAGATCAAACCGCATGCGCGAATTAAGCAAGTGCCCATGGACATGGACCCCGACATCAGAACCCGTTTGCAACAGGCGAGAAATAATTACTACAAGGAGATTGCCGCCGCCCAGAAAGTTGAGGATTACTCTCCGAAACTGCAACCCACCTATGCCGTACATGAGAGTGATTGGAAGGCGTTGATTGTCAATGAACCCAAGGAGTATCGGCCACACTACAGCACAAGTCAGCCGCTTCAGCATCCCTACTATGAGCACTACCAGCCCAAAGAGTTGCCCCAAAACTATCTGCCGAAGCCCGCGGTGCCCAAGCAGGGTCTACACACCAGCTACATACCCTCCAAGCCCCGCATCAAGCCCAGCAACAATCACGAGCCCATCTCCAATCACATACACTCCAAAAAGATTGTGCACACCACACCCGGCCTAAAGCATTACAAGTACAAGGGCGTCTCCAAGAGCTACGCCCGTCCCGAATACTCCAGCTACTTCCAGCGTAAACCCAAGAAGCTGCTCGTCAAGCCGTTGGCAACCGTCATGCGTCCCTTCCGTCCCGAAGGTTCCGGACCTGTGCTCTTCCCTGAGTTGGATTTGGACGACGACTTCGAGGATGCCGTAGACGATGAACAGGGTGCTGCATCTGCAAGTCTGGTGCAGTCCATGGTGAAACGAGACCAGAGGCATATGGTGCCCATGTATGCCAAAGCTCATGCCTTTTCATCGGAGACCTATCGAAATTTGCAGGGCTTTTGAAGCCTAAACATGTAGATCGGTTCACAACGAAGTGATTATTTTGTGCAATGTGTCCTTTATTTATATATTATTTATGCGTAATTTATTGCTATTTCTTAGTTGTGTTTTAAATAAATGCCTTCATATATGCACTAAATGCAAATTTACAGTTCAAACCAGGGACCGTCTATAATATATAAGAGTTAATAAATTTAAATATAAATGGGAAAAGCAGGGTTACTTTTGAATTAAACTAAATTGAATTCCCAAGCAAGCTATTTTTGTAGTCATATAAATACTTTCTAAAATGATATTCGCCAACTTAAAATGCAGATGATTTAGATACAGAATACAAATTTATATCTGTAAAGCTAGGCTACTGCTATTACTTTGAATGGAACTATTTATCTTTTATAGTTTATGTAGAATTTTTTTTAATCGCATGAGTAACCTTTAAACTCTTTATTCATAAAACGAAAATAAGTTTTTATTAGAGCCGCGGTGTGCCTTTATGGCATTTAATTGCCCTATAATATGGTCAATAAAATAATTACTTTGTAATTAGCAAGTATGTTCTAAACGCTTTCATTACAGAAGACCTTGAGGTGCTATTTGAGCATATGTAAGTCGCCCTCGTCGAGACAGACTTTGGTTCGACTTGTGGCTCGAATGTGACTCGTAGACATTTGTCATAATTAACACACAAATTAGGCAGCATTTAAATGCAGGTACACCCTGCCCACCTGTCCCCCTGTCCACCCGTCCACCTGTCCACTGCATCTCCCTACGGACCGCCCCCCTTGGCAGCAGCAGTTCTGATGGCTTCTACTACGCAGCGAACTAAATGCAGTCTAATCCAATTAAATTAATCTCGCATAACGAGTTTGAATGGTCAGCGCAGAGCACTCACTATTCATAGTCGCACTCGCAGGCGAAATACGAATACTCGAGGCAAAAGCAAGGTATTCTAATTAAGAGTTCTTTTTGTCAACGCAGCTTTCGGCATTGACTTGGTTTTTAAGCATGACCCTCGGACCGGCCTAAAGTGCGTGCAAATTGCAGCAGATATACTACACACGGAGAAAAAATCAAGCCCTTTGTACTTGATTTAATTCCGAAGCAGGTCAATATTCGCTGTTATTGAGAATTTACTTAATTTAAATAATACTCATATAATCCAGAATTTATTGTTTTTAAGCAGGTGATGAAGGTTTAAAGGACGTTCTGAAGTATTGAATATTTTTTGTATTGAATTAAATTTTATTATTAATAAGATCCATCCTGATTCTTCATAAATCAATTAAGTGTTCTATTAAAATAATCTTTATCTAATCTTTATTTCACAAATTTAACTAGATTTTTTGAAATCAATCCTAATGTTCTCTTGCTTTTATTATAATTTATTCCTAATTTATTCTTATATGGAAATTTATAATTTTGTTTAATGTCTAATTTTTTCAAATTGATATAATCTGATATATAAATTAAGAAAGATTTTGGCTGCTTTTCTCTAAGTGTATATATATATATATATATAGTACATGTATAGCTCTATTTGTTATAAATATCATAGTCTTTATGTATTGCGAAAATGATTGCAGTATGCAAAGTGGGCTCCCACAACGAGAACTGCATTCTAGACCAGATTTGGAATCAACCAGTTCGAAGTTTTGTTGCATTGATCAATAAAGAACAAAAAAATGTTGATCTACAATTGATGTGCAAATGTGTAAGCCCGTAAATAAAAACACTTAACGCGCTTTTGGACGCGTGAGAAATGTCTAAAAGTCAATCGAATGCAACAAATTTATTTCAGCTTGTTTCAGTTCTGATCTCTAGAACTCTACAACTGCAGAGGCGTTGCCGCCGCAAGATCCCAATTAAATAATTTACAATTTTTCTAGATTAGGCGCCGCCTTCAACAAGACGACATTGAGCAAAGCTACAGTGGTTGCTATTATTGTTACCAGGCATGACTCAGCCAGCGACTAAGATCCGGTTTACGCCACATAAGTCTACTGACTAGAAAAGCTGCTCAGTCGCCACGCACAGCTCACACCTATTAAGGATCTCGATATCCAAGAGAACGACAGTGCAATCGACGGAGCAATTAGCTGCTTAAAAGTAACTGAAATTCCACTGAAAATCCGAGCGTATTGCCAAATCGCATGATACTATATACGTTATTTCTTCTCGGCGGCTTAGAATAATTAATGCCCGCGCCTGCCAAATTGCCAAGTGTTAATTTATAGTTGTCTATCGTCAAATTGCAAATTGCATATCGTATTTCGCACAGTGTAAATATGCTCGGCCTGTCTACATCTGTGGCATAATCGCAAGCTCACAATTGCCACTATTCATAGGCATATATGTATTCATAAGTAGTTGACTTTTAGAGGTTGGGCAAACCGACTGTCAGGTGAACTGACAGACTGACAGACTGACGCCAGACTCAGTTCTCAAATCAGCATCGATTGTTATAATATGACTTGTTAGCTATTTCCTGTTGCCCACGATTTAAAGTGATATATTGCTTATTTCGTTCACTTATTATTCATTGGATTCATGAGAAAAGCTTCTCAAGATGTCTAAAACTTCAATCAACTATAGTAGTTGCAACATTTACAATTAATTTTATAATTCGATTCCAATTATGTAAGGTCCGTATAAAAATCTAAATCTCATCAACTATAAGAGCCAGCGATACCATTTTCGGTATATAGATTCTCCTATCATGCAAGCATATCAAGTTTATTTTAGATTTTTTGTACGCATTCAATTTTGTCAATTTATTGTAAATAAAGTGACCCCCCATTACTCTTTTAACGCAGGTGTCCTCGTAGGTATCAATAATCTTTTTATAATCGGTAGCGAGTTCAAGCGCCGATAAAAATTACTTGTTTTTTACAGGGTCTTTTACTGTCGGTTACGTCCGATTATAGCTCCGTCTTTACTGGCTTTTAAAATAATAGTACTATTTTCCCAATAAACCCAATATATGGGTAAAGGCAGAATTAATAACTTTTAGCAAATTTTTTATAGATACAAATTAACTAAACTCAAAGCACTTGATAAAATAACACATTGAGGGATTTACAACATTTTCCGTATCGCTAGGGTCGCCCGCAAATCTAATAATATCTAATAACCTACTATATAATGCACTACTTGGCACTCATAAGTATCCATCCAAATATCTATTGATAGCAAATCGATAATGTCCAATAATTGTCTCAAAATAAAAATCATAAATAAAATGCCAAATTGAAAACCTACAATAATTCTATAACACAACAATTTATAAAAATAATATCGTTCAAATTGTTATTGTCACAACCCATATATTTATCGTCTTCCATGACAGTTAATCAAATTGAATCGCTGCCGAAACTGTTATCCAATATATGTTATGTTATGGGCACTTAAAGCGCCTTCTTACACGGCATGATCTGCCCAAGTTTAACTTCAAGTCGTATCATACAATTTGAAGACATAAATTGCGCAGCGTGCAAAGCGCATTTCCAGAGTCGAGATGCATAAATACAGAGCATAAGCTACCTTAAAGCCATAATATCGAGCGACAGCGGTAATTTATCCTGCGACTATTAGCGCAGCGACAAAAATAACACGCATACGCTGCGTTGTACACCCTAGAGCTATGGAGACACAGATACGCAATGGTGAGTAGGGGGCGACAGATCGGTAACCCGTTCGGCATTTCGATAGTTGTTTTTTATAGCATTTTTGCACTTTTCAATCGCGAAAAAACGAGTTCAAAGTTTTTCGATGCGTGTAGAATCAGATTGAAAATTTTATGTTTCAGGCTTTAAGTTTTTTTTCGATTTGATTCGAGATCTGAGATCGTCAATTGCGCAAATTGCGAGGCAGTTCGGCAGCCGGCATTAAATCTGTAACTTTATGAATATGTGTGTTGGCAAATTTTGAACATGCATTTCGATTTTCAATGAGCGACAAACGATCTTGATACGCCCGGTAAGTATATGGCCAATATATATAATATTGCCCGATACAATGTTTGGGGGGTGCTCGTAAATGAAATCTAGATTTTTCAATTAAAAGCAGCTGGGAGGAGCTGCGGCAGGCTGCAGCAGTTGTCAGGCGGATTTTTAGATTTCGTCATGATGTTAAGTAGGCAATGGTCGTGTCTGTATCTGTATCTTAGCCATGGCCAGCTGTAGCCAATGTAGTCAAAGCAGTCTAAACAGCCTGAGCAGTCATCGCCTGCCGTCTGTTGGCCAAGTGGCCGGCTAGGCCCGTTGCCAATTACGTAACGCCCAAAGAGTCGAAAGAGAGCGAGCCGGAGAGCGATCAGGCCAGTGCGTGTGTGTGACAAATGCGCGACGGACGAACTAAACTCGACTAGACCAACACTTGAAGTAGGTTAAAAACTACTGCTAGCCGTTGGGTATTTTCGCAGCACTCGTATTGGTTTGCAAATGCGAAAAATTAAAATTCAATCAAATTGCGAAAAGCTCGAAAAAAACAAAAATAAAAAACACCGAAAACTAAACGCAAAACAGTCAGTCAGCCAGACTACTGCTGACTGAACTGTGCTGAAACATGTTTCATGTTCAATTAACAGACAAACAGCAATAACAAATGCCCCATACGCAAACGACAGCCTTTCACCTTCCAAAGCCAGCGGTGCGTATGCGTAATATTCTCTCCATAAGGTTTATCGCTGCAAGCCAACATGCATTGCAGCATTCCTTCTGACCAGGCCTGCGACTTTGCGACTTTACGACTTGTCCTCGTCCATATGGATTTTCTAATTGAAATGTCAACGCGAGTGCTGCTCAATCAATTTTCCAGCTAAGCGTTTATGGTCTGTTTATGGGCCTTATGTTTGTCTAGATCACCTAGATTTCATATCAAATCCAATTCAATATTGGGCTACTTTTCAGCTTTTAAGCTTTTAACTTTGATGTTTTTTGTGTTCATTTTTTTCATTTTCTTTTATTAATTGATTCGCTACCACATGGCGTGTGGTGCGCTGGTGTCACACGCAAGTCAGGGACAATACGTGGCAATACAACATGTGGCAGCTTGAAGTTGATGTTGATATGTGTCGTGGCAACTCCAAGACAG
Source organism: Hypselothyrea guttata (assembly GCA_035045125.1). Taxonomy (NCBI): domain Eukaryota; kingdom Metazoa; phylum Arthropoda; class Insecta; order Diptera; family Drosophilidae; genus Hypselothyrea; species Hypselothyrea guttata. The sequence continues at coordinate 755,322 of JAWNNJ010001275.1, read as the reverse complement.
CTAATTAAAAATCGTATATTTGATTGGTAAGCTGGTGGGCAACAAATAGCACACAACTAACCTAACTTCATCTCAATGACAGGTTTTGTATCCTGTTTCATATTTTGAAGTTGACTTGCTAATACTACTATTATTACTATTAGTTTAAGGCAGCTTAATAATAATATTTACACAGCTACTAAGCAACACATAATGATATGCAACAGCAGCATTTACACCACCACGCATTAAACTCTAAACACTTCTGCTTAAAGTTGTAATTTACATTTAAAAAATTAAAGATATCCTAAATATTTAAAATCAGTTTTAAATTTAATTGCACATTGCAATTAAAAATCAGTTTAAAATTTAATTGGTCATTGCAGATAATTTTCTTTAATTTGGTCCGCAAATTTTTAAACCAATCGTTTATTAATTCAAATCACAATATTTGATTACATTGTTTCATAAATCGAAATATTTCAATAAATATCTTACAGTAAATAATGACTATGAATGTTGTAATTCGACAATAACCTACAATGCCTAAAAAAAATTTCATAAATAAATACCGTTGATATAAAATAGCAATAAAGTTTTGAATATTAATTGACAACGTGGAATATTTACATTTTTAACATCATGAACTTTAAAAGGAAAACAAATTTTTTACAATTAACTAAAGGCCCTGGTAGCCAGTGCTATCCAAATCCCGGTAGGTTAACAATATTATTTATAACCTTCCTGTATAATAAATAAATAAATAATAAAAATATCGGACAAAAATCAATGCATCGAAGTTTTAACGCAATTTTTTATTTTTAAAACATCGATGCATCGTAAAATCTATGTATTATAATGATTTTCCCTGTAAGCAACTGGTATTTGCTGGAATCGCACTTAATCTTGTTTAAAACGTGAATAAATTAACTAACAGCAATAAACACATTTCCTGCTGATCAATGTTGATAATTTATTTAAGGATTATATCAAACTCAAGGGTTGGGTCTCCGATCTTAAGATCTAGCCTGCCTTATAATTTGAAAGAAATCCTAGAGTTAATAAAGTATTTACAGATATTAGTTTTAAGGCGTAAATGACTGTGATTAGCAAGATCGTTTTGGGACAATAGTCTCCACTCGATATGCGTGGAAACAAGTCACAGAAGTTGACCTTAATTGCCAACAAGTCAACACTTGGTCATATCTGGCTGCCTATTCTATTAGTTAAATCTTTGTGCGTACGTTCAAATGGCGCCTTTTATCCAACTAATGCACAATCAAGGCCCCAGGCACACAGACTGAGCCACATAGCGACAGGGAGACAGTGATACATAGCAGGAGGGAGGTAAAATTTATTGATAGCGACATTAATACTACAACTTTGTAGATTTTTTGTCTTATTTTGTTGCAAAGCAAATTGCGTATGAATTTGAGGCATTTTTTGCACAGTTTCTGCTTGAGCTACACGCAATGGTCGCGATTAAAATCTAAATCAAATTAAGTCGCTTTAAAAGCGTATGCAAAAAATAGGAGCAAGAAACAAGATTCAAGCAAAAACTTGGCCAACAATGCAGATACAGCAGCAGCAGCAGCAGCAGCAGCAGCAGCAGCTCAGCGACTGAGAGAACTGCTTGAAAAACGCACACCACGCGCAAATTTTGAATAAAAAACCGATTCGATTCAAGCCGAGGCGTTAGCTATGATCTAATAAAATGCCTGAGATACAAGGTGGGGCACACAGATGCAGGTTGCACTCTAGAGAGAAACAAAGCGCAAACCAAAGCAAATAAAAGAGAACCCAATACTCAACTCGTACAAGCTCTGACAACATCGCAGCCGAACAGTCATCAATTTTTCCTCAGACAGTGAGACAGTTCGCAGATCTTGAGCTCGCTCCGCTTTTCCCAACTGCAAATATCAACTTTGATTTCGATTTTTCGCTGGTCGTTTTTCAATTTTCTTGGTCTTGTATTTTTTATTTCTCTCTGTCGCCAAACTGGTGCGTGCCTGCCGCTGCGCGCATGCGTACGCAGCCAAAACTGACCGAACGTATATAAGCGATTATAGGGCCGGGGCTGGCCAACAGTCAGCCGCGTTGCTCTACATCGAGCGAGCGTTGCGTGTGCCGATAGATCGAAGAGCTCGAATGCGGTAGCGACATCGACATCGAAAACGACAAACGATTACACAAAAGGATATTCATCGAACGACATTGGATTATCAGCAGGATTATTTGCAAACACTACGTTAGCTCACTTTATTAGATCACCGCGTTTATCGCTTAGTGCGATTCAAGTGCATAACATGAAGGTGGGTGTTTCAATGAGATTTGCATAAATTTAAACCCAATAGACTTGTGTCCATAAATGGCGAAACTTAGTACAAAGACTCGATACGTCGTGAAATTATAAATTAAACATTAATACATAAGAAGTGATAATTTCAAAAAGGACAATAACAAAATCGTGTGAAATAACAATAAATAAAATTTAATTATTGATGAAATCTATATAATTGACTTTAATAAATTAAAACATTTACAAACTTGTATAAATTAAAATATTTTTATGGTGTACAAAATAATGAACTTTTTTTTTCATAAGTGCATACTAAAGTTTGTTGTGAAAATTCATATACATTAATTCGTATTCGAAAATGAAATGAAACAAAATATCACAAACAAATTTATGCTGAAATAAAAAACTAATAAAATCCTTTTTATAAAATCAAAATTAATAAGGTTAACGTGATGAAATGCATTGAAAAAATAATTCCTATCTATCGCAATTGGATGCAAAATTTGTGGTTTGCGTTAATTTACTGTTCTTAGTGTCATTTGAATATTAATCTAAATAATTTATATTTTTTTAAGTATGTGTATTTTTATTATAGTTACGTTTCTTATAATATTTTTTCAATATATGTACGACAAGTATTATCGCAAATTGATAAGCGTGTTTTAATAAAACTGTTGTGATTATACATTTTTGTTAAAATACAATTTTAAAATGTTAGGCTTTTTAAAAGAGCAAAATTAAAATAAAAAAAATAAAATAATTCTCACAATTTAAATACAAATCTTTAACAACGCATCAACTATAAAATGCATTGAAAATATTTTCAATAAAATGTAGAATAATTTACGGAGTATTGAAGTTATTTAAATTAAGGATAACGGAAGGATCAAACTTATGATGCTTTGAATTTTTGTATAATTGAATTCATATAAAATTGAAAATTATTCAAACAAGAAACAATTAAGGATCTGTTATATTTTAATTCAAAAGTTTGTTGAAATCATGATATCAAAATAATTTGTTCATAAATAAATGTTGATCGATAAAATGTTTCTTAACTTAAACTCTACTTAAAAAAAAATTGCATTATGACTTCGTTTATTAGATCCACATAATTAAACAATCTGTAACGTGAAATATTTTAACTTTAATAACTCATTAGAAGAATGGTTATAAAAAGCTGTATTTTTAAACCTTATAGAATTTTCGAATAAACTAAGCTACTTATCCACTCTGATTCTAAGTAAGAAGATATATAATAGGCTTATGATACTTACGATATAGTTTTTATAACAGCTCGAAATTATATAATAATTTAGATATATTATAATTATTTTAAATTTCCACGATTTAAAAAGCTATTTCTTCTGTAACAGAATTCGTTGGGCAGCTTCTTGAATAATTTTTACCTCTCTAATGCGTTTCTAAATCCATAACTCTCATGTCCACAGTTTAGTCTATTGCTGGGGCTGAGCCTGCTGCTCAGTGTGGTGCTGGCAGATCCCTCACCCACAATAGCGCCGGCGATTGTGCCCTGCATTCATGCTGGAGGCGAGGCTGGCTACACCTACGCATCCCCGGCACCACCAGCCGAGATCAAGTTCTCTATAACGCCGGGAGTGACGAAGTACAGCCAGACTCCGGCCATTTCCAGCTACTCGGAGAACGGCAAGCTGCTGCATACGGCTGTCGGAAGCGGAGCTGCATCTTATGAGTCCACGGCGGGCCTTGAGGGCTATTCCCATGGCGGAATCACACAGATCAACAAGTACGTGGCGCCCGTACAGAAGGCATTGTTTACGCCCGCCGCAGACTATGACGGACCCGGAATCGCGTATGCGGATAAATCGCCAGCTGCCAAGTATGCAACTGTGGTGCCCTCTGGCATAGAGCTGAAGGGTCTGGTCTCCCCTGCGCTGAGCAAGACGGTGCTAACAGCTCCCAAGCTGGACAGCGCTTATCTGGCCCCAGCCTTGACCAAGGTGTCGACATACTCCTCTCCTGGCTACAGCTATAGCCAAGCCACTCCGGCTATTTCCAAGGTGGCCACCTACAGCTCTCCAGGCGCCTCCAGTGTGCCGTACTACGCACCACCCGTGACCACCAAGGTGGAAACCTACACCTCCCCCGGCTACACGTACTCCAAGGCCACACCAGGCTACTCCAAGGTAGAAACCTACAGCTCACCCGGTTACAGCTACTCCAAGGCCCTTCCCGGCTTTGCCAAAATTGCCACCTACTCGCCCTCCATTGCCTACGGCGCCCCCGCCATAGCCAAGGTCTCCAGCTACGCTGCGCCAGCCCCCGTGCTGACCTCCTCGCTGTTGTCCTCCCACGGCTCTGGCTACGCGGCCAGCTATGCGCCAGCCCTGGCCAATAGCTATTTGCAAGCGGCACCTGTCTATGAGAGCAGCTCCTACTACGCGGCACCGGCACCTGCCAAGGTGGCCTACACCGCTCCCGCCATTACCAAATTGAGCAGCAGCTATGGCGGCACTGGCGCTGGTGGCATCTCACATCAGTATGTGTCCAAGCCAGCTGTGGCCACCTATGCGGCAGCTCCTGCCATTACCAAGATTGCCAGCTACGCTGCGCCCTCCATAGCCACGTACTCCTCAGCCCCTACTCTCAGCAAGGTGGCCACCTACAGCCAGGCCGCCGATGTGTCCCATCAGTACATATCTAAGCCCATTGTCGCTGCTTATCCCGCAGCTCCAGCTGTGGCCAAGATCGCCACCTACGCAGCTCCGGCTGTGACCGCCTCCTATGCCGCTCCAGCCATCACCAAGGTGGCCACGGGCTACGGCGCCTCCGCCCACGGCGCCGTCTCCCATCAGTATGTCTCCAAGCCAGCTGTGGCCACCTACGCCTCAGCGCCCGCTGTCACCAAGATTGAGAGCTACGCTGCCCCAGCGGTGGCCACCTATGCCACTGCTCCGGCTGTCACCAAGATAGCCAGCTATGCCGCTCCGGCCATTAGCTCCGCGCACTCCAGTGGCGCAGTCTCCCACCAATACGTGTCCAAGCCCGCCGCCGCCATAACCAGCTATGCCTCTGTCCCTGCTGTGACCAAAGTGGCCACCAGCTATGGCGGCTACGGCAGCTCTGGCCATGGCGCCATTTCACACCAATACGTGTCCAAGCCCGCGGTGGCCACCTATGCCGCTGCTCCCGCCATTGCCAAGGTGTCGTATGCTCCCTCTGTGGCCACCTACTCAACTGGTCCAGCCATCACCAAGGTGGCCAGCTATGCTGCCCCCGCCATTTCCAGCTACTCCGCTGGCCCAGCCATCACCAAGGTGTCTAGCAGCTACGGCAGCACCGGACACGGCGCCGTCTCCCATCAGTACGTGTCCAAGCCGGCCGTGGTCAGCTATGCAGCTGCTCCGGCAGTGACCAAAATTGCCAGCTATGCGCCATCCATTGCCACCTACTCCGCCGCTCCGGCTGTTGCCAAGGTGGCCACCTACAGCCAGGCCGCCGATGTGTCCCACCAATACATATCCAAGCCCATCGTGGCCGCCTACCCCGAGGCAGCTCCCGCCATTGCCAAGATAGCCACCTACGCAGCGCCAGCTGTGACTGCCTCTTATGCTGCTCCCGCCATCACCAAGGTGTCCAGCAGCTATGGCGGCACAGGACATGGCGCAGTCTCGCATCAGTATGTCTCCAAGCCAGCTGTCGCCACCTACGCCTCAGCGCCCGCTGTTGCCAAGGTTGCCACCTATGCAGCGCCAGCAGTTGCCACTTATGCCACAGGCCCAGCAGTCTCCAAGGTTGCCACCTATGCAGCGCCAGCTGTTGCCACCTATTCAACGGGCCCAGCCATCTCCAAGGTTGCCACCTATGCAGCTCCCGCCATTTCGACTTACTCCGCGGCTCCCGCCATTACCAAAGTAGCCACCAGCTATGGCAGCACCGGACATGGCGCAGTCTCCCATCAGTATGTGTCCAAACCCGCTGTGGCCACTTATGCTGCTGCGCCTGCTCTGACCAAGGTTGCCACTTATGCTGCCCCAGCTGTTGCCACCTACGCAACAGCGCCTGCCGTATCAAAGATTGCCACCTATGCAGCTCCTGCCGTAGCAACCTATTCCGCTGCTCCGGCCATCACCAAAGTGGAGACCAGCTACGGCAGCACTGGACATGGAGCAGTTTCCCATCAATACGTGTCCAAGCCAGCCATTGCCAAGGTTGCCACCTATGCCGCGCCAGCAGTGGCCACCTATTCGACTGGTCCTGCTATCTCCAAGGTGGCCACCTACGCTGCACCCGCCATATCCACCTATTCCGCAGCCCCCGCCATCACCAAAATAGCCACCAGCTATGGCAGCACAGGACATGGCGCCGTGTCCCATCAATACGTCTCGAAGCCAGCTGTGGCCACCTACGCAGCGGCTCCAGCCTATGAGGCAGCCATTTCCAAGACCTATCTGCCCGCTGCCCCAGTTCTCGCTGCTCCAGCACTGGCGCCAGTCATCGGCAAAGTCGCCACCTCGTACGCTGCATCAGGCCACGGAGCCGTCTCCCATCAGTACGTCTCCAAGCCAGCCATTGCCAGCATCGCCGCTGCTCCTGCCGTGGCGTCCTATGCCGCCCCTGCCATCAGCCACATCTCCGCAGCTCCCGAAATTGGTGCCAGCTATGCCAGCAGCGGACATGGCGCCATCTCCCATCAGTATGTGTCCAAGCCTGCGATTGCCACCGTCTCGGCTGCTCCAGCAATCGCCAGCTATGGACATGGCTACTCCGCCGGCAAGCTGGATTTGGGACTAGGTCTGGGCTATGCCGCCTCTGGCCACGGGGCAATAGCCGCGCCCCTCACCAAGCTGACAACTGCACCCGCCGGCCATGGCTATGCGAGCAGCACATCCTACGGCATTCATTCGGGTGAGCTTAGAATTTTATTTTTGTATAGGACACCCTACGCATTTAGGTCGCCTCAGATTAGATCCCTTTTGTGCACTTTCGCATTCTTCTTTCTCTTTTTGGCAAGACTTACTTATCAAATTTACAACATAGAAAGACATTCATGAATTCTACCAACTACTAAAGACAGAATTTAGGTAGATGGAAAGGTATCTTTTAAATAGATCTATTTATATTATTTTATTTTATATTATTGTAGACGGAAGAGAGCAGGCATCCAAGATTTGAAATAAACTTCATCTGCGTGTTGTATACACCTACCTACATTCCGAAAATGTCTGATCTAGCTCTTATACTAGATCCGAGATCTCAGCGTTCACACAGACAGACTGACACAAGACAGACAGACAGGGCTAGAACGACTAAGTTCGTCGTCATGATCAAGGACATACATACATTCATATATACCTAACGGGGTATACACCTGACACACCTACTTTTGACTGCTACAAATACTTTCTCAAATTTGTTAAATTTAGTATTAAGTTTTTACCCATTTCATAGGTATAAAAATATGCATCTTTTAGTCTGTGTTGTTTTGGATGCATTTTCTGATATTCCAGTGAAAACGTGCGCATGATTGCTCTATATTATTTTTTATTTCACCCAATAACTTTAGGTAAATTAGCTGGAGGACACGAGGGCGCCTACTACGGCGCAATTTCACTGGGCCACGCCGCTGTTTCCCCTGCACTTAGCTATCACGGAGCCCTGTCGCATGCCGCCGGAGGGTTGGGACACTTGGAGGCTCCGCTGGCGGACTACAGTCATGGGCATGGCATTGGACCCTTTGGGGCCGGATTTAATCGCTATGCGCCCAGCGTGTCTGTCCTGGGATCTCATGCGCCGTTGACACCTGATGCCTACCTGAAGACAGCAGTAGTGGCCAAGCCGGCACTTCTGAAAGTGTTGCCGGAGAAGCATTTGGAGCATTTTGTGAGTTAGCAAGAGGGTTGAGGTTTATTATGCGTATCTAAATGTGTTTTCAAACAGGATGCTCATCCGCGTTATGCTTTCGAGTATGCCGTAAACGATCCGCACACCGGAGATAACAAGCATCAGCGGGAGGAGCGGGATGGCGATGTGGTGAAGGGCGAATACTCGCTGGTGGAACCCGATGGCAATGTGCGCACCGTTAAATATTACGCTGATTGGGAAACGGGTTTCCATGCCGAGGTCATCAACAGTCGTGATCAGGGTAAAATTGTTGCCAAGCGTCAAGCAGCGGCCAAGTCGTGAGGTTAGCGAAATACCGATAGCTCAAGTCACATAACTAACTAACTAACTACACATTCTGTTATTTAACAGCGGCTGTTAGCGTTACTGTTAACTTATCAGTGACTTGAATGGTTCGCCACGCAACTGTAAATAGCCTACGATTTAAATCTTCTTCTCATTAAACATTAAACGTATTTATGTAAACTCGACAAGACGAAAACAACAACAAAATGACGGCCGCCGCCATCTTGCCACCATCTTGCACGTATCCGGTATCGTTATGACTCATCATGCCTATCTTATCCACTTCGTTTGTGCTCATGTGATAAGCGTTTCCAATTGAACTGCTTACGCTGCTCCCCCCATTTCCCGTGTGCTTCCATAGATGTGTACATACAAACAAACGTGTATATATTATGTAAATTGTAAATTGAATAAAAAACACATTTAACTATTTTTAAACATTTAGGCAAAACAGAATATATGAACTAATCACATATTTGTCTTCAGTATTATTTTTTCAGTAATATTTGAATGCGCATTATGCACATTTCCACAATGTCGAACGTGATCGTCGTTCATACCCAAAAGCCATAAAAAGGATCAAAAATCGTATATTAAACTAATCTTTGGTTAAGGTGCACCAGATTACTAAAACTGATCATTAATGTTGTTATAGGTATACACCTTCTTCTTCATCTTGGTAAAAACTTACGAATAGGCCAAGCTAAAGACAAATTTTTAAGTTTTAACAAACGCACGTTTTAAAATCTCGTTAGTTAAATTCAAATTGTATGCCAATTTTATTTAGATTTCAGTATATTTATCGTAGTATGAGTGATATTCCCTACCTATTTTCTTTAAATAAAATAAACAACAGGTACATTTATTTTCCATCTTTTTCAACATTTTTGGAAATGGACTCCCATATAAAATATAGAAAATAAAATAAGTTCATAACAACTAAAATAAATGATGCATTATTACTCATTCATAATTATGGACCGATTTTTAGACAACTCACAGAATTGTTAGATATTTTATGTAAATAAATGTTTTCTTAAATTGGTTCATTTATTAATCTAGGTTTCAATTGTGAGCAAAGGGGGCGAGGTGTTCCACATTTGATATAAGCTTGAAAATAGCTGATCTAGCTTTTATTGTCTATATCTCGTAAAGGGGGGCGTAAACTAGATCTGCATATTACCTACCTGCATATATTCCAAATTCTTATCAACCAAACAGACGAACAGACGGCTAGATCAGCTCAGCTCGTCGTCCTGACCAATATACTTCTAATCTTTGTGGGCTCTGCCACGCCTTCTTCTGACTGTTACATACTTCCGATGGCTTTTACACATTTCTTGGGAACAGGGTCTAAATAAAGTTAGAAACATTTGCTGTTGTATCAATTAGCTAATTTCTTTTAATAACTGCAAATTTGATTAAATGTCGATTAACACGCGAACTGAACTGTGTAAATATAGGAATAATAGTTATAAAATTAATAATGTAGCATCATCACATTGTAACTTGTCATAGCCGAATCTAATACTATATAGTTTGTGTGTGTGTTGGCCTAAAGCGCGCGCCGCAGATCCTCACTGATGAAGAGCGCAAAGTCCGTGGGGGCCGCCCGATGTGGATGCCGCGTGCAGTAGGTTTGAAAGATATGTCGCAAGAGCCGGCTTCCCTGCGCTTCGATCTGCGTACGCCGCTGCCGCGCAGCGGGCCCCAGTTCCAGGTGGGCCAGGAGCCATTGGTTCTTCAGCTGACGCAGCTGGAACTCCAGAGAGCTCAGCTGGCCCGACTCCTGCTGCGGCACGTGCAGCGGCTCCAGTGTGGCAAAGCTGCGGCACAACTCTCTGCCCTGAAGCCGCACGCGCTGCTGGCGCTCCTGCCGCAGCGCTTGATGCATCAGCTTCAGCTCGTGGTTGGAGCTGCGCGTTGTGGTGCTGACGCAGGCGCTGTCCAGCTGCTGCTGCTGCTGCCAATGCTGCTGCGCTTGCTCCAGCGTGCTCAGCTTGTCGTTGAGCGTGTGCAGCGCCTGCTGCACGGCCGCCTCCTTGGAGAGCAGCGACTGCTCCAGCTGCTCCATGCCCTCTGCCAGTTGGATGAGCATGTGGCACTGATCCTGGCTGTACCTCAGCAGCTGCTTCTCCGCCATCTCCTTGCGCAGCTGCAGCTCCGAGAAGTCCTGCTGCTTCAGCTTGGCGTTGTATCTGAGCGTTTTGATCTCCTTGTCACGCTCAGCAGCTGTCAGCTCCAGGCTCTTGACGTCCTCATAGTGCCGCTTGACCTGTGCGGCGCGTTGCTGCAGCGTATTGCCGGTGGCATGCCGCACGTACTCCGTGTTCACATCCCGCGGCTCCAGCAAGGTGCACAGCTCCTCCAGCTGCTCCTCCAGCAACTGCATCGCATGCTGACTGTACGCATCCAGATCCCGCTGCTCCGTCTCCTGACCAGGCGCATACTTGTTGTAGTTCAGACTCAAAATGCGCCACAGTTTCTCGTGCGCAATGCCGCCATTGCTCTCCTTGCTAGCCTCCCGCGCCGACACGCCCAGCATGTTGATAAGCGCCCCCAGCGCCTCGTTGGCGTCCAGTATGCGCTGGTACCGCGCATACTGCATGCCCGTCCAGGCAGCGGGTGTCTTGTTGCCCTGCAGCTTGCGCTGCAGCTTCCGCAGCTTCTGCTTGAGCGCGCAGCTCTGCTCCATGAGCAGCTGCATACAGACAAAGGATTCGGTCTGCTCGTCTCCCAGCTGTATGATGGTGTGCAGCAGTCCGGCGTTGGAGTTGACAGCATCCATGCCCGCCTCGTAGACCTCGATGAGTGCGGCGTAGAGCTGCTGTTCGTCCAGCAGCTCCACCAGCGTCTGTGGGGGCATGAGATTCTGATGCAAGCTGTTGATGTAGTGTAGCACACGGCGAATGGGATCACAGTTCGTGTGCTCGTCCAGCTGGCCAGTCTTCAGCAGACGCACAAACTCATCCAGCTGCTGCTCCTGCGTCTCCAGGTCACTGCGGTAGATCGCTGCATGGGTGCAGAGCTCGTAGTCACAGTGGTTCAGGCCATAGCGGAACTGCTGCAGCACCAGCTGAAGGCTCTTCAGCAGGTAGATGCACTGCGCCCGGAAGATGTATCGCTGCACGGAATAGCCCTCAAAGATGGCATCACGACCTGTTTAAGGGAAGGTGCGTTAAATACAGTTTACACTACGGTTTGGAAATAGTTCATGAAAAAATTTGAAAGCGAAAGCGTCCAACAGAAACAGAAACCTATACCAGAAACCATATTATTTTATTTGAAAATTAGTAAAGATAAAGGAGATTAGTCAGGTCACCAGGAGGAGATACAGTACTTTGTGTTTCTATTTTCTTCCGTTGCACATCTTCGTCGTTTCTTATTTGATCGTAGTTTACAGATTATAGATATATTCTATAGCTTTAAAATTATGGCTAATGTGGTTTATTTTGGGAATACAGTTATTTGGGGAACGGGAAAGCTATCTGACATTTTAAACAAATTCCTAATTAACAAATATTGTGTCTCTAGCCCTTGTGGTTTAGGAGATCTTTTACAGACAGATAGACAGACGTATATCTTAGGTAAGTCTTAGTATATCGCTAAATCAACGCAGCTCATCGTCTTGATCAAGATTATATATACTTTTGGAGTCTGCCGCGCCTTCTTTTGGGTGTTGCATTCTTTTCCTACTTGTATTTTCGATGTCTTTAGAATACTAGAATTAGCGTTACAAATTGGGGAAGGCTACAACCGACAGTAGAATACCCTGCACCCATAAAAGAACAGGGTTAATAACTTTGTGCAATTATATGTAACAGACAGAAGGAGACGGGACATGCAGACGGACAGCAGACAATGATCAAAGTTTATGTTTGACGATTTCTCACCGAATTCACAGGCGTTGGGAAACTTCTCATTGATCGCCTGGCAAACAATCTCCAGCTTCTCGTTCATGCGCTCCAGTAATAACATGACCAACACCACGTCGTGCTCGCCGCCTCGGAGCATAAACTGTTCGGGCACAAAGGCCAGCACATGTTGCAAGTGTTGCTTCTCTAGACGCATCTCCACGGCCTTCAGTTGTTGCTCCAGAGCACGTCCGTAGGCCTTGCTAACGCTGAAGATGTGCTGGTAGTCCGCTTGGCTCTGTTGGGACGTTTCCTCGTTCTGCGATTCATTGGCGCTGCTGAAGTCCTCGATGGACAGCGTGGCGCCGTCTGTTTTGAGCTGCATCTGCTCTTGGAGTTGGCGCACGAGATCTCTGAATTTCAGTATGGTGACATCGCGATCGTAGAGGCTTTCCACTGCGGCATTCTTCTGCTGCTCCAGCGACTTCACCTGACCTTGCAACTTATCAATTTCGTCGCGCAGATCGGACTCGAGCTCCTGGTTGCTTTCAATGAGCTGCTCCTGGATTTGCTCTAGAGCTTCCAGCTCATTAACCTCGTCCTCCAGCAACTTGACACGATCCTCCAGCTCTAGTTTGAGCGTGGCCAATTGAGTGACCATCGACTCCGCACCCAAGGAGGCATCCACCTGCTCCTTGAGATCGATTAGCTGCATTTCCAGTTGGTCCACCCGACGACTCTGCAATTCCTTGGTGCTCTTCAGTTCGTTGATTTCGGAATGCTTGGTGTCCAGCTCCTTGTGCGTGCGCTGTGCCAGTTGCTTCTCATGCGCCAGGGTATCTCTTAGTCGAACCACAGTTTCCCGCAGACGATGATTGTACTGCTCCAGACGCAGATACTCACCGGTTGACTGCAGCATTGTGGCATTCGTTGACTGTTTCTCCTTCTTCTCCGGCTGTTGGCTTTCGCCCTGTTCCTCCTGCTCGGCACGCAGAATCTCCAGATCAAGATTCAACTCGTCGTTGCGCTCCTGCGCCATTTCCAGTTCCATTTGCAGCGTCTCCAATCGCTCCTCGGCCATCTCCTTATCCAGTGTCAAGAGCTCTATGCTGTCAGCCACATCGTCCAGCTCCCGCTTGTACTTGGCCCCAGTCTCCTGCGCCTCCCGCTGCTCGTGTCTGCAGCGCTGCAGCTCCCGCTGCATCAGCACCTGCTGTGCCATGATCTGGCTCTTGAACTCCAGCAGCTGCTCATTGTGTATCTTGATGCGCTCCAGCTCAAGCAGCTTCAACTTATCCTCGCTCCTCTGCACGCGCAGCAATTGCAGTTCCTCGCGCAGTTGCCGCTGCTCCGCATTGTCCACAGGTGGCGCCACTGCGCTCGGAGTACGCAAAGCCGGACCCGGCGTAAACTGCGGTCGCAATATCTCCAAAAAGCCGGCCTCCACAAAAGCAGCCGGCGCCAATCGCTTCACACTGCTCGTGGGACTCATGCTCGTCTTGCTCCGCTTCGGAGCTATGGCCAGGGGAACCGGCATGGCCAGCGTCAGCTGTGCCGTAGAGCTCTGCGCCTGGGCCGTCGTCGGCTTCGGCTGACTGATGCGAGTAGGGCGCAGCTGGGTGTAGGATGTGGAACGGCGCTGATTGCAGGTCAAAGCCGGTGACGTTAACTTCATGGAGTCCGCCTTGGGCGCTGTCAAAGCCTTCTGTACAACAGCTGAAGCAGATTGCTCAGAGGGTGCATTAAGTGGCACAGACTTAGTTGGTGTTATCTCTGCTGAAGGAGCAGAAGCAGCAGCAGCAACTGCTGTGGATGTGCTCTCAGCAACATCTTGTAGAAGACTTTCGGGCTGTTTTTGAGACACCGAGCAGCTGGCGGTCACCAATGACTGCGATTGAGCCTCCAATTTCGGTGCTGTTTGCTGTCCGATTAAAAGAATGTTGAATATTAGATATTTCTATTAATCTATCAATAGTTCACTCAATACCTTGGTTAACTGCGAAGCTTGTAGTGGATCCTGTGTCTGTGTCGGTACCTGTGCCGGTAGCTGTGCCTGTGCCTGTGTGGAAGTGACCGAAGTCTTGGAAGTGGAGAGTGAAGAAGTTGATTTTTCTGGCGTCTTTTTTGTTGACCGAGCGGTTGATGGTGCAAGCTCTCTTTGGTTATCCTACAAATAAATCGAACGTCAAAATATGTTTATTTGAAATAAAATTAGTATCCTAGTTTAATATAACTTAATTTAGCAATATTCAATTTTTGAAGAATATGAAATATATTTATAGCTACGGATTGATTAGTAATTCCATTATTCTGAAGTTATCTAACATCATTTGACATCATCTGACATGGACATAGAGAGTCTGTTCCTCAACTTCCTTCCTTGTTGAGGCAGCATATCAAAAATATCAAATTTTTGGATACAGTGACAAGAAAATATGCACCACATATGCGTTTTTAATACATTTTTCCAACAGGACAGCCACTAACTATGCGGTGTCTGCACCACCGTGGTCGGTAATATCATCCAAAAGACTTTGGTTTTATTGTATTGGATGAACTGGTTCGTCATTGGGATGTATTAGTTCTTTATTTAATTCCTCATTTCGATAAACTAGTTTATCAGTTGGAAGAAAGGATTCGTTATTTGGATGAAGTGGTTCGTTATTTATTGGGTTGGATTGGATTGGATTGGAAAATATGGCAACATTTTTATGGAAATAGGCAATTAGTGTGCCCCGTTCTTTACTAACCAGAATTGCCTTCATGCTAACAGATGAATGTTATTAAAATTTATACCGATTACCAGATCTCCATAATGTAGAGCCGATTAACCGCCTTTGCTAACGCTAAACAAATTCATATTATGTACTTTACTTCATACTTTCCACAGAGTCAATTGCAAGTTTTAAGTGCTATGCAACAAATGCTGAGCTTTAGTTAAGGGATTATCACAACCGACTAATAATGCTATACACACCAACTGCTTCAGAGCCGAACAGCTGTTGGTTTTTCCGGCCTCGCCCACTCACCTGTTCCTCCGATGCCTGCCTGCTTCTGCTGCGACTTCGGCCAGACAATTTCACTTTGTTCACGTCGCGCTGCATTTTGTGGCGAGTGAGCTGGAGCTGATTCTGGTGCTGATTATGTTGGTTATCGGGTGTTTCTAGCAGCTGCAACTGCTGGGCACGCACGAAGAGTCCGTGGTTGGGGGCGCACTTGAAGTAGGTGCTGCCGTGAAGGGTGCCATTGTTCTTGCCCCTCGGCTCGTCCAAAACGATGCCAAACCACTGACCGCCAGCGAATGTGGTGCGTCCCACATAGGCGACCCGACCGCTCAGTTGATTCTTACCCGAGACTTGTACACGCTGGCCAAGTTTTGGTAGAGCTGTTGACATATTCATGGGAAGCTTACGTCATTTTGGCTTAGCAATAAGCCCGTTGCTTTATCGAGCGATGTGCGTGCCTAATCCCAGTTAACTTACAGTTAACCGACTTCTCTTGCAAACTGCAATGCAAAAACTGATGCGGTTCGTCATCGCAGGCCCCACCCCAAACAGCGCTTGGAACCACGGCGCAGAATCGAATTTTGGTTGTGTCTGGTGGTTGCTTTAACAACCAACACGTGGAATTGACTTCAATAATATTTAGATGCAACTTGTAACGATTCAGAAACTGTAACAGACGCCTATTCGTACATCTGCAAAAGCGACTAGGACTTTTTATTCTTTAGATGCTGTTCATAGGCGTAGTTTTCCTCCTGCATGAAGGTCACCACAAACTCGGCATTTTCAGCCGATATATGCGTCTAGTATCATGGATAACAACAGGAATGTCGAAAACATATTTGAGTTAACGGCAACAAATTGCTCACCTCATCTTTGGGTCTGTCGAATTCCTCTTTTACCATGCCTAGCACAGCCTCAGCGATAAGGTTTGGTTGTTTGTCTGGACGATCCACTTGGGAAGCATCAGATGCCTCGCTAACGAAGCTCTCGCTGGATTCCGATGACATTGAAGTATTGTTTGTTTTATTTATTGGATATATACTAAATGAAATTGTGATTTGGTGAAATGAATTATTTTAATGAGAACACTTGAAAAAAGCAATTGAAATAGCGCATACTCGGATTAATTAAAATTGTACACAGTTTCGGCTTAAATTTAAACATATTGATGCTGACTATTTAAAACTTATTGCGAATTTATTAGCTTTTTGTTTTAATTTAAATTATTCAATCATTTACAGAAAATTACGGGCCAGGACATAAAACTATTGACTAACAGCATGGATGTCTTTGTTGTGCCAAGATTAATACGTGCCACCAATTGCATTTAAATGGATTAAGTAGTTGGAGCGCCGACTTCTAGAAGACGTTACGGCAAATTGGACAGGTGGATTTGCTGCTGGTTGTGAACCATTTGTACTGTAATTAAAGATATACATCTACATTAGATATATTTTTCAAGGTGTTGCAAGTTTTGTAATATTACCAAACAGGGGCCGTGGAATTTCTTTTTGCAGGTTTTACAGGTTAATTTGGGCAGCTGGCAGGTCTCCTGATGTATGACCGTATAGCAGACATAGCATTCCTCCACGCCCTCGAATTTCTTATCTAGATTATTCTTCCACAGCGTCAGACCATCGTAAATGGTGCCATTCTATAAAGGACTCCATTAAGTAAGTATATACTATACAAATTTGTAGTACAACTATCACCTGATGCGTTAGAAAGATGGTCAGTTGCATGCCCACGTTCCTCGAGGTGGCACGTCCGCCGATCTGTTTGCCGCACTCCACCTTCACTGCTCCGAGCGGATAGTTGGGCGCCAGCGTGATGACCAGCTCCATGCGTGCCTCGTCAATGGCATACACAGCCAGCACTTCACGTGTTGACGTGTGAACTGTGACCTGTAATAGCGACAATATTAATTTATTAATATTTAATAATTATTATTGTTTGTTTATATTATTATTAGTATATAAATATTACCATACTTGACTTAAAACTTGACCGGTATATATAAATTCTAACTACAGACTTATTTATTTTCTCGCGACTCGTTAAAATCAAGACAATTAAAAGTGAAAAATCAATTTAAGCTGATCTGCGGACATTACTAACCTTAACCAAAATACCTAAAATTAATCTAATTATTTAATCATTTTATATAGGTAGATAGACCAATAAAACTATGGGACTAGCACAATGGTAATGTAAGCAACTGACAATATATTTTAGAAACAAAGTAGACATTACTACAACATCTGTAAATATATGTCAGAAAGCGTATTACTTAAGCTGAAAGTTCGAACGTCGAACAACCATTAAAAGCCGTCAGCATAATGTTACCGCTAGAGATATTTCGATTTATAGTGATTGCGGTACTGCTTCTTGGCATCGCTGTTGTTTTTATCCTGCGCTTGACTATCCATGATGACGACAACGCTTAGACAGCTCACACAGAAGAAAATCCCTAAGGCAGAGGTAGATTAAAGAGTAGAAAGAAAGTTAACCCACCTGCATATTCTCGTGTTTCTCCTTGCGACTGGCGATTGCTTTCAATTCCTCGTTGCAGATCATTGAACTGACATAATTTGTGGTAAGATTATCGACGAAATTCTTCTGCCTGGACTGGCTGGTGTTCCACCATTTGCGCACCACAGCGGGTAACTTACGCAAAACCTCCGTATACAGATGACAGGCATAACGTTCCAGCGACAATTGTGGATCTAGAGGACGCAAAGAGAATATCAGTTAAAGTTATCGCAGTTATCAGATATAGTTATCGCAGCAGGCCAGGCGAAACGCTGTTTGAATAGAATCCATACATTTATTTCGACTGTGCTATTTATGTTGTGTTGTGCTCATTTCGTTTTTTCTACACATACTCAAATCTTTTATGAACGCATAAATTCAATCTCACAAAATGGACAAGAGGCCCCTAAATTTTTACGAGATGCCCAATGAAGAGCCGCCAAGGCGCGAAATGAAGCTGGAAACCGAAAAGCAATCGGTGGCCGAGGCAATCGATTTTACCAAAATGAAAAGTGACCTGGCACCGAAACGCAAGGATCCAGAGGAGGAGCCTGTAAATGTGGCAGATGAATTGAACGCCCGTCTGGCCATGGTCCAGCTGCGTCCAGATCGGGCCCAGCGCATTAAGCGTCTCGTTCGTTATCAAGCTCCTCCACAGCAGGTCATGTATCGATATATCTGCGTTTGCCCAAGATATCATCCGTGCTATGTGCCCTGCCAGCATACCGGCCAGATCATCATCGATCGTGATCTGCTGAAGCGGCAGGAGCACATCTGTTTTCTGGCCACGCCCAAAAAGAACTTCCTGTCGCCCCAGCGACTGCGGGTGCCCCGATACATCACCAAAAAATACCATGTGCCGATCTGCACAACTCGCATGGAGAAGCTAGCAGTTCCACATCCAGCTCGGGTACAAGAGACGTACAAGTACTACAAGCACGTGCTCTCCAAACGCCACATAGCCGCTCTGGAGGAGCAAATGAAACCGAAACCAGAGGTGGAAACCATAAGCATGGAGAAGGCAATGGAATACTTGGAGGAGGAGCGGCGTCAGCGTCGTGCGCAGCGTATGTTGCACAAAAAACGTTGCCAGGGACTGAAGAAGCAAATTCTGCAGCGCCAACGCAAGCAAATGATGAAGATCATATGCGTACTCTTCGAGGAAATGAAGGATTTCCTGCTCAACGATCAGTTCATCATCGACGAGCAGTCGCCGCTGTGTGCCGTGATCCTAGAGCGTATACAGGAGTTTACGGGTAAGTTCTGATGGGCATTATAATGTTTAAATAGATATGAATATCTATTCCAAAGAACAAGAGTTCTATACAACGAGCAATCTGCGGGACTATCAACGCATTCTGGCCAACAATCTGACCGTTTGGATCAACAAGTTTATATCCAATCTGAACATCTATTTGGCCCCTCAACAAGCACCTACGATTCACTCCATGCACTCGGACAGAGGGGAACAATTTGTGCCCTTGTCCGATTATATATCGCTTTCCGAGGAAATGGGCGAAGAAATGGAGCCAGACTATATGAATATGATGGAATGGGAGGACCTTGAAGAAGAACACGCCGAAGCGCTGCCCTCTGAGGAAACCCTGCAATAGTTTTGGGCGAAACTTACCTTTCAGCTGGATCCAATTGAGTTCTTTATAGATGCCGTTGCTGTGCACCTTGGCGCTGTGGTTCTTCAATATCTCTACGGGCATGCAACGGAACAGGAAATGTAGGAAATTCTGTGGAAATATTGTTTAAATTTAATGTTTTTTGTAAAAATTTTAGTACGAATAAACTTGCCTCCTCGTAACGATTCTCGTTCAGCCAATTCGTATATACCGAACGCAACGCAACTGGAGACTTTGTACAAACATTAATAATACAATCCCAGATGAGCAGATAGCTGTAGGCGTTGTGGGTATCGATCGGCTCCAGCTCCTCCAGATCGGTTAGCTTGAAACTGAACTCATCCAGGTATCTGCGTATCAGCGCATCATAGCGTGTCAGATAATCCTCGAAGCGATTGAGGAAATGCCACTTGGAAATCGTCGAAGAAGCAGCCTCCAAATTGTCGCTCTGCTTGTCGTTCACCTCGATATCATCCGCCACAAATTGGGGCGTCAACTGGCGTAGGGCATGCACCGCATTCAGACGCATGCAATGGTGCGTGCTGTGCAATTGCTTGAGCAGAAAATTGCACAGATGATCCAGGCTGATCTTCGAGGTAGGCGCCTTGCAGAACTAAGCACAGAGTAAGCACAAAAGTAAATAGGAAAACCTACTTTGCCATCAAAAGAGAGCAGCTTACATTGTAGATGAAGCTATAGTCTAGCAGTTCCAGCGTTGGCATCAGACGCTCCAGCAGCGCCTTGTAGCAAACCGCAAACTCTGGCTGCACAATTGCATCGTTTGTCAGCTCGTAAAATGCCTTGAAGAGCACCACGTTCACTTCCCTGGCAAACAGGCTGTCCCATTCGTCAATCACATTCTTAAGCATCTCGGTTGAGCTCTTCTGCTTCTCCCAACGCACGAAGCTCACGAGTCTCGCGAACAATTCATACACAGCCACTATAAAGAATGATATCTGCAATAACAGTTGAAACATTTAATTTAAAAAAATATATCTAAAAATATATAAAAAATTTTATAATATATATATAATATAATTATATTTATGCATATTTTTATTTATTGTCCTTTTCATATCATTGCTTATAGATACGCCGATATGGATGAATTTACAGAAATGGTAGATTTTTATGATCTCAGACAATTACTGAAGATAGATTTGTAACTCTAAAATTGATCAATGTTTTATATATATATATATTCATTGTGGGTGCGAAGCATCCAAGATTTTAAATATACACGATCTCTATCTATTATTGTTTCCGAAATCGTCAAGTTAATACAAAAGTACAAACAGGCGAAGATAGCTTTATCGACTCAGCCTGTAGCCCTGATCAGGAATATATATTCTTTTGGGGTCTGACAAGGCTTTATTTGCATGTTACATGCATTCTTCCAAACTTATTAACCTTTGCTTTTGCCCATTGTCAATGGGTGCTTAAAGTGTGACTCCTTATTAAATGCTTACCTTTGGATCGCTGTAATGTTGTATGGACTTGGAAATACTCAGCACCCAGGAGCTGAGGCCTATGCGTATGGCATCCCAGTGCTTGATGCTTAGCTCATAGGGGAAACGTTGCAGCACTTCATTGAACAGTTTAACAACCTCTATGGTATTGAGCACCGCCTCATACGGTTGATTTAGCAGATCGCTGAAATTGGGAAGATAATCAAAACTAAGCACAATTTCTTAACAAGCTATTTCCGATTGACTTACACATTATAGAGCAGCAGGTCCTTCTGTTCCGTCTGCTGCTCTCCAACGCGTGTCAAGAACTGCAACGCGGAGGCGATTATATTGCGATCGGACTGCTCATTGAGCTCCGACTGGAAGTTGTTCAGCACCAAGCACCGAAATATGGCCGCTTTTACCCACATTTGAGGAGGTTCCGTGCGCATTATAGCGCTGTTCAGATTAAGAGCCTTTTGCGACAGCCTCGGCAGCAATTGCTAAAGGAAGAAAGAATTAAATTTCGTTGTAGTTCAAAAATCTATAATGATCTTACCTGCAGCATCATCACGTAAGCCTTGAGAGCACCTTTGGATACAAGCAACTCGGCCAAATCTTCGTGCAACAGTATTGTGGCGCTTTCCTCAAACGCCGCGTACTGTGCGTAGTAGGTGAGATGGCCCAGGAGACGACAACTGAGCGCGCTCTGTTGCTCCAGTGCCAGCTGCTGCAGGCGCTCCTTGATGATGCTCACCAAATCGCTGCTGTTGCCCATGAAACTATGCACTTGGGCGGACAGGCAGAGCACAAGCTCCTCACTGGCGGCCGTTAATTTGGGACTGACGTCCAGCCAGATCTCTGAGGCGGCTGCCACTTGCATGCATTGGAGCAGCTCCTGGATGAAGGACTCGCTCCACTGCTTCAGCAGATTGGCATTGGGATCGCAGTAATCCTCCGTGAGCTCATCTTCTGCGTCGCTGGAGTGACGCGTCAACTGAGCATTGTCGGCACGACAAACCAGCTTACGAATCGTGCTGAAGTTCAAGGCGGCACGTCCCAGCAAGGGCGGTATGCTCTGCTCATCCATGCCTGCACTGTCGAATGGAACACCTGCGCTTATGGAATCCTGCAGGGTGGCCAGGTACACGCAATGCCGCTCCAATTGCGCCACAGTTTCGGCTGACTTCACAGCCGAGCTCAAGAGTGCCGTCAAGCTCTGGTCTATGCGCGATAAACGCTGCATTTCATCCTCGATATTCTCCGTGGAGCATATAACAAACTTAGCGATTGCCTCAGCCATGACCTCCAGACTGGTAGCATTGAGCTCTGCGCTCAGCGTTAGCTCTTCCACAATTGCTGCACAGCTTTTCAGCAGCGTATCGTTGATCTCGATGTCTTTGCTGGAGAGCGCATCCTGCCAGCAGGTGGTTATCTCCCAGAGAGTATCCTCGGAGAGGTAATCCCCCGTCTGCTGTTCCAAACTGAACTTGTACAGCTTCAAGAACACCTGCTGTCGCACGGCCAGCGAAGAGTTCGCTTTACTGCAAATAACCGGCATAATCTGCGCTATAAAGCTGCCGCAAACCTCGACAGAATCGTTGGTTGGTGGCTGCTCCAGTGGTGCACACATGGCAAGCAGTATTTGATCCACAGTTGCGGCACTAATTAGAATATCTCCGGTGTCCGTTTGGAAGAAGCATTTGTGCAGAAGGTTCAGTTTGTCCCGATTGTTGTCTACCACAACCTCCTCGGCAATTCTCGTAATTACGCCTGAGATCTCCGGACTGGCGAGCATCTGACGCACGGTGGGCTCCGTGCAGAGCGGGTAGGAGAGCAGACGATGCAGCAAAAGGTTTTGCACGCGATGCTGTTTCAGCTGTAAAGAATATATATAAATCAGTAAGGAAGGGGCTGATCAGGCTAGCGAAATGGTGCAGTCGGACGTAACCGACAGTAGCAGACCCTGTACTCTGTGTTGCTGTGCTTCGGTCATCGAGAGTTCGGACAGCGAGAGTTCGGAAAGCTAGAGCTCGAACAACGAGAGTTCAAACAGGGAGAGTTGAGCCAGCGAGAGTTGGACCAGTGAGAGTTAAGCCAGTGAGAGTTGGGCCAGTGGGAGTTGGGCCAGTGAAATTTGGGCTAGCGAGAGTTCAGACAGCGAGAGTTCGGACAGCGAGAGTTGGGCCAGTGGGAGTTAGGCAAGTGAAATTTGGGCTAGCGAGAGTTCAGACAGCGAGAGTTCGGACAGCGAGAGTTCGGCCAACGAGAGTTCAATCAGCGAGAGTTCAGTCAGCGAGAATTGGGCCAGTGAGAGTTGGGCCAGTGAGAATTCACATCAAGTTTCCATAATCACTGCACTACTGCCTCACACACAGAGACATTTGTGCGCGTATGCACAAATAGACTCTTGTATATTTTGAAAGTACAGGGTACAATCAGCAAGGTTTTAGAGCTTGGAAGTTGTGTCTTACCTTCAGCAACGTTCCTGATATATATGCAAACCGCTGTGTAGGCTCCAGCAGTGGCAGAATCTCAAACACGATCTCAACGACGGATTCACAGGCATCATCGTTCCGTTGTCCGACCAGAGCTACAAATTTATCCAGCGTGGCCTGCAGCTCCGCCTGATCCGTCAGATTTTTGTAGAATTCCACATCCGTGAACATTTTGGTCAGCGTGCGCAGCTGCTGCACGTATCGAGCTGCGTTGCTGCTGCTGTTGGCTTTGTCCAGGCAGATCCGCACCAGCTTGATCACCAGTTGCTTGAGCTCCTTTTGAATAAAGGCAGCGGCATCGTTGGCCTTCTTGCTTGGCGTCGACTGCTGGGAGTTGTTGGTCTGCTCCTTCGATTCCTGCGTCTCCTCGGGCACTGCGAACTTGACGCTGTGCGTCTCCAGGCTGGGATTGGCCACATGCAGATCCTGCACCAGCAGCAGCACATGCGACAGCAGCTGCTCGTTCACATCGTCAGCGGCAAGATCACTCGTGACCAGCTCAAAGATGCGCGTCCAGAACTTGCTCAGCAGCTTGACGTACAAACCCTTTGCACCCTTATCCACGTCGTTGCTGCTCTGGCGATCCCAGAAGGCCACAAGCGCCGAGGTGTGCTGGAAGAAATACTTGACGTGGGCGTTCTCACTGCGCAGCAGATAGCCGATCAGTTCCAGCAGCTGCTCGTCGAGTAAACCGAAGGCGAACTGCTCCATTTGGGCTGTGCGATCCGCATTGTTGTTGATCTGTTGCAGCACAAAGCGCAAGCACTCGAAGTAGGCGTTGTGTATGATGGCGGTGTCCGCCTTGGACAGCGGGGGTTCATGTGGACCCACAATCGCAGTTTTTAGATCGTCAAAGAAGCGTTTGTAGAACTCGTAAATGTCCAAATCCTGCAGGCTTTCGGCTGTGATCTTCGACAGAAACGGCAAGAGATTTGGACAAATCGCCTGAGCATTGTGATTGAAGGAGTTGCGCAGCAGCGACGAGAGCTTTGGTAGTAGAGCCTTGCGTAGGTTCAGCGGAGCATACCTGGGAAATGAAGAGACATATAATGATTGATTTTTATAGGCTTTACCCCTAATAAATGGGTTGATAACTTTGGAAGAGTTTATGTATTATAATAGGCAGAAGTTGGTCTGTCTATCTGTCAGTATGAGCGAGAATTGGGCCTAGAGAGTGCGAACACGCATACATACGCATCGATCGGTGCTGGCTGAGGCGCTCTCACCTTTTTCACCAATCTCACCATTTTTCACCAAGCCCTCACATGCACACATACACACATAAGTAGGGCATAGGCGCTCTCTTATGCTCGCGCTCTTGTTGGCTCTCAGTGCAAGAGCGTTGGCATCTCACATCCAACTGAGCTGTATGCAACGTCCGCTCTTCTCGCAGATGACTCACTGTTGCACGCACCCACTGCACTTCTGCACCACACATAAGCGTCACACCACACCAGCCACTGTACTGAAAGTCAGAAGTGCACGCAGCAGTATTTATAGTGCAAGCAGTCTGCGCTCTCACTCTCTTGAGCAACATTTGTTTAACCTGAACTCATTGGAAATGGGTAAAAACAGGGCTTATAACTTTGGGAGAATGTGTGTAAAAGGCAGAAGAAGACGTGGCACAAAGTATATATATTCTTGATCAGGATGACGAGCTGAACCGATATAGGCATGTGAGTCTGTATGAACGCTGAGATTTCGGAAACTATAAGAGTTAAAACTAGGGGAGAGGTATCAGAATTTTAAAACAAATTCGCTCATTGCTCAGCAATACCAGGAATACTAAAAATTGAGTCTATAGCTTTTGAAAGAAAAACACCATCTAATATAAACTTTATCAGTGTACAGTAGAGGAAAACGTACATACCAAAAATTGTGTTTTTAGCTTTAATAGTTGTTCGGATCTAGGTGTTCATACGGACGGACATCGACTCAACTCGTCGAACTGAATCAGAATACAGTATAATGTCCATAAGTGCACGCCCAACTTTTACACAAAAGGTGGTACAATTAAATTTAAAATTGATATTTATAATTGGGATATACTTATGTTAAATTTTGTTATGCTATTATCTCTGATATTCACTTAAGTGTGATGCACTTATCGACGTTATACTGTATATATACTTTTCATTTGTACTTCTTGAAAGGTACAGGGTCTAAATAAAGGGTGCAGGGTGTTCTACAGTCGGTGCATCTTACTGCTTCGCCCATTATGTTTTCATTATCTGCCTACCAATCATCGTAGGTGCCCTGCAGCAGCAGCACACAGCCCCACACATGAGGCGCCACCAGCGGATCCGCATCGTCTATGAACTGGAAGCTTGTGGTGATGAGCTGCGCCTTCTGAGGCGCCAGCACCTCCGCTAGGTTGCCGCACTGCAGCAGCTGATAGATGCACTCGAACCAGGCGGCCCTAGCAAATAAATTTACATTAATTAATGCGTAATTAAAAATTTTGTTTGGCTTACTTGATAGCGGGCTGCTTGCTCTTGGCGAAGCTCCAGAACTTCTGGTGGGCCAGCAGCTTGGCGATGCCCTCTTTGAGCGGCTCCAGATCTGTGGACTTGGCCGTGCTCTCCATGAAGAAGGACAGCACCTTGAGGCTGCTGATGACCACACGGTGGTACTTTTGCTCCGCTTCCTCCGGCTTCAGGCTTTTGCCCATGGACAGCGTGGCGGGCGTGTGGAACGTCAGGTTGCGCGTTGCATACTCAAGGATCTCGCTCTGGCAGTGCAGGCAGACCTCGCAGGTGCGCGCAAAGGTCTCCCGGAACGAGTTGCTGGCGATGCTGGCCGCTGGCGCGTAGTTGTCAAAGCGGCTGGCCAACCAAACGGGCACCAGCTGCTTGAGGTAGGGCGCCATGGCGCGCTTGCACTTGGACATGAGCAGCTGCAGCACCAGCTGCGTCTGCTCCCGCACCGCGTGCTCCACGTCGCTGGCCAGATTGTGATAGAACTTGGGCCACAGCGGCAGAATGTTCTTCAGCGCCTCCAGTTCAGATTCCGCGATGAGTTCGTGCAGCTCCTGCAGCGCCTTCCGCTTGGTCAGCGGATCC
This sequence comes from Hypselothyrea guttata, assembly GCA_035045125.1. NCBI lineage: Eukaryota > Metazoa > Arthropoda > Insecta > Diptera > Drosophilidae > Hypselothyrea > Hypselothyrea guttata. The sequence goes on along the minus strand of JAWNNJ010001275.1, from coordinate 728,843 downwards.
TTCTTGCCCAGCTTGCGCAGTATAATCTGTGTCTGTGCGCTGATGCTTGCATCGAACGTCTCCGGCATCTGCTCAGCGCTCGCAAATCCGGGAGCGAAGGGCACAAGATTCCCATCGGCCTGCGCCGAGAAGCCCACGAATATGGGCGTGGTGGCGCCCAGCAGCTCCGCCGAGCGGCTGCTGCTCGACGGCTAAATATAGTACGGGTTATATAGTGCTAGTTAGTCATCGGGGGTTATGGCATCTGATGAAATTCGCTTACCTTTGCATTGTTTTTGGTGCGAGGCGTTTGTTTCGTTTTTCCTCCCATTCTCACACGTTGAAGTAAGTCAGCAGTATGACCGTTGCCTGAAGGCGAGAGAATCACAAACTCAGTTGGGCAACAGCTGTTTGGTATATTGCACGAGCGCAGTATTTTTAGGCCGATAATGACAGCAAGTGGTCACACTGCAACAGTGCTGTCAATTTCTTTTCGATAAAAAAAAACTGTAATTGCACGCCTACCTTTGCATTGTTTTTGTTGCGAATCGCATGTGCAACAGCTGTTTGGTATATTGCCAGCGTGCAGTATTTTATGTTCGATAAATAACAGAATTGCCTTTATTTTCGATAGGAAACTGTTTTTGGCGGAAGAATTTAATTCACAAAAATAAAGCCAGCAAATAATAAAAAGCTACAAAAATAATTTTGCTAATATTTATTAATTATGGTAAGCTGTAATAAGCCTGGAATCGCCTCAAATGCATGTATCTTATTGACTATCGATATTTATCTTACTGACATCGATGCAGTGGGAGTAATCGTGGCTAGTCCATCTCTATTGCGCCACACGTGTTGCATTGTTTTGATTCTTGCTTTTAGTTAAAATTTGGAAAAAACGGCTCGATCATGTCAAAATTCTTATCGTATTACAATCTGTTCCCCATACCAGACCCCAAGGAGTTTCTGGGCATGTCGGCGGACAAGAGCAGCGGCAACGTGATCACCACTTTGGCGCGCAATGTGGTCGTCATTATCAACGTGAGTTATCCGCCTTTGAAATGTAAAATATTATTTAATTACGCCTAATCTGCTGCAGATAAACACACACAAGCAGCTGTACAGCTGGTCGATGCCCGAGAAACTCTCCGCCAAGGTGGTATACGATCCGAACAGCCAGAAATACGTGGGAGTCTTCGGCAACCACGCCCTCCGCCTCTGGGACGTGGACACCACAGACGTGAGCAAAAGCAAAAAGCTAAAGTTCCAAAAGAGCATTGCGCACGCCGTGCACACGGAGAAGGAGGCCCTGATCCTATACAGCGACGGCTCCTGCCAATGGCTCTCCCAGGCCCTGCAGTCCCGCAAGGACCAGAAGGAGGACACCGCTGAGCAGCTGGCGCTGGTCGCCAGCAAAGCGATCTCCAAGCCCACAGTCCACACTCACTCCTCGGGGGAGCAGACGCTTACCTACTTCGAGGAGCGAACCACCACGGGCGAACTGGAGCTGGTTCGACAGTCGCTGGACACGCTCATGACCAGAAGGTTCAAGATACAGAGGGAGGCTGTGCGGCTGGCGGGGTATGCGGTCATTGAGGGCGACTGGGCGCCGCAGCTGATGACAATTTGTAAGTGAAGCAGTAGGGCCGGGACAGATGAGTCGGACGGAATCGACTGTAGTAGCCCCTGTACTAGAGCATGGTTCGATATTTAATTTTCAAGAAACGATCTTTTCGATCGATTCACATCTAAAAATCGATTTCATCGATAGGTAGTCTAAGAGAAAAGCCTAAAAATCCGCGCATACAAAATAAAATTAATATTGTTTTAAAAACAAACAAAAACCAGTAAGGACGGAGCAGATCAGTCGGATAAAAACTCTCTCGCAAAATCGATTCCCTAAGAAAAGAACAAATTTAATCGCCAAAAGTAAAAATCGGTTAAATCGAATCGAAATCGAATCAAGGCCCAGCTCTAGCCTGCAACAAAAATTTAATTACTGATTTAGTAAATTGTCTAACAAATATTTAGATAGATCAGTTGTAAAACTTAGATATCAACAAAAATAGTCCGTCTATCTCTTAGTTTCCGAGAGTTATTTGGTTGCATTGGTTTTTAAGGGGTTGGCGTTGAAAGGTGTGTTTATATCAATAAACTAAAACAAACCTAATCATCGTATAGTCTAGGAGAAGTTACATTCCAAAAATATAGGTGAGGACATTTAGAAGTTCACACATACGGATGAACCGACGGACATGGCTATATCGACTCAACTGTGGGATCACCTCCTTCTGGGTGGACATTTCCCATTTGTACTAACTTATCAAACCCGTTTGTACTTTATTTAAGTACAGGGAATTATTGACGATATACGTTGATTTAATAGCAATCTGTTTGCAGGGTCGGACAAGCGCATTTTCATGCTGAACCTCTCCGAAAATGCTCACGAGCAGGCGCCCGGTCAGTTCGTCTCCATGCTGGCCGAGCTGAATGTGGAGTTCAAGATGTCGGTGCTGGGCTTGGCCAAGAACTTTGCGGCCATCTACGGCGCCAACTACGGCCAGGAGGGCGCCTCGCTGCTGGTGTACAACACGCAGTTCAAGGTGGTCAATGCCAAGCAGTCCTTTAAGGTGTACCTGGACTTCTCGCGGCTGTGGGCGCGGGATGAGCACATTCTGTTGGCCATGGGCCAGAACATTGCCGCCGTGCGCTATCGCATGAACGACGAGCTGTTGGTCGATATGCTGGGCTCACAGCTGGCGAATACACAGCTGGCTCCCATTGAGCTGGATCACATTAACGAGGAGGAATCACTTGAAGCGGCGATTAAGTTCACTGCCAAGAGTGTTTCGCACGTGGCCATTACCGAAACGAAGCTCAAGAAGCTATCAAAGGTCAACGATCTGCCGGACGCAGACGGTAAATCGGTGGCCTTTGAATCCCCCGACATTTCGCAGCGGGAGATGAACGAGCTGATCAAGCAGCACGTGGATGGTGAGCTGCTGGTGATGGAAAATGGGCTTGAGGACATAAACGTGACGTTGATGAGCAACTATTTCGATATGGGACCTCAGAACCTGGCGGTGCAGTCCATTGTCAGGCAGCTGGAACGCAGCGGAGCTGGCGAACAGGAGATCACCGAAAAGCTATTGACGCTCTTCATCAAAATCCAGAACACGGAGCATGTGCTGATGTGTGTGCGACGTTACACCAACATCGCTGAGCACATGCTGGCCTGGTGCCTGCGCTATGCTCTGGACAATACGCCGGAAACTCCCCTCACCAATGGCAATGCCATGGAAACGGACGACAAGCAGCTGCAGCCGGATAACGAACTGCTCAATGCCGTGCTCGCTTGCAGCTTCAACGCCGCTGCGATCGAAAAGCATCTGAAGGAACGCCTTGAACTGCACCACATTCGACGGCTCTTAAGGCATTTGTATCGCCTGGCCAGTGAACCCGGCTTGATGCTGGAGGAGCGGCCGCATCACGATGCCGTAGCTCATGGCAATGCACTAACGGAGCTGAAAGCCTACCAATGGTTGGGAGCTCTCTTGACCTCGCACATTACTCTGTTGACCATGTCGAGGGATGAAGGGCTTTTGGAATTGCTGACGCAATGGTCAGAGCTTTGCCAGAACTATGGTGATCTATTGGAACCATTGGCGATGGTGTTGCCGCTGGTTTCAAATATTCTGATACGCCGTAAGCCCCTGAATCCCTATTCCACAATGTGGTATAGCATTGAGAACATTAAATTCTACTAGCGATAAGTTTTATGGAATTCACTAAGATTTTAGATTTCCGATTAAAGTTGTTGCTAATTTTAAGCTAAACAAATATACCTACATTTATGCAATTAATTTCATGATTTTTTGTGGAATTTCTCAATGCAATCAGACTTGTTTACTGCAATTATAAGAATATTCTTTATTATAATCACTTAAAAACCATTATTATTGTAAAGTTTGTAATTTATATTTAATTAAAATATCCCATTGCTTTACTTAGAAATGTGAAGCTTGTAGATAGAGTAGGGATACCAGACTTTCGAAGAGGTGCAACTGATGGTAATTATTCAACTAATATGAAATGAATGGTCAAGTATAATACAAATTAAATCTTTTATCCTGAAATTAGTCAGTCAGAGTTCCTTTGTAGTAAAATAGAAGTGTGAGTCCCTAAACAATTGTATAAAGCATTATTAGTATTCCCAATTTATTCGATTGCCCTAATGATTCCGATTTTATATTTAAAATTTTATGCAAAACATATTTCTTGATGTTACATTTGGAACTGAACATGATTTAAGTGGTAAGCATTTATAAATGATGTTTTTATATACCATGTACCTATTGAAAATGGTTAAGGGCAGGGCTACAACTTATTTTTTTAGGAAAGCGCCTACAAAAACTTAGACGAAGCAGTGCTGCTGAGCTTCATATAATATTTTAGAAACATTTTTTATTTAGATCTAAAATATATGCAGGGTATTCTCTATTCGGAGCTTAATGAAGTAATCTTATTTCTTTGTAGGAACCCAGGCTTGGGGAAAATTTAGTAACAAGCGCAAAACGAATTTTTGGTTTATCATTTTAACATTTTTAATTTATATCTAAAATATAGAGTGCAGGGTATTCCACAGTCGGGTGAAGATATTGATACTCTATTTTTGCTGTGGGAACCGTGGCTTGAAGAAAGTTGCGCAACAAACGCTAAACGAATCTTTGGTCTATCTCCATGAAAGTACTTGAATATCCCAACGTATCCCATTTGCTATACTATCAATTTCAGTTTCTACGTTTAATCGCATTTTAATGGCAAATTATTTCCTTTATGGTATGGCCACTTCTTAACTGGATTTCGGTAAATCAACTTTCAACTTTCCGAGTTTTTTGACTCCGAACCAGTTTTTATTGTGTGCAGCATTTATGGGTATATTCAAATGGCCCGAGCCGAGCCATTTCGTGCAACATAATCCACCGACAATTATCCACATCATCAATAAATGTGGCTTTTTATTGGTGCTATTAAAGCGCTCCAAGACGAATGCCTTTAACCACAATCCCAATCCCTGAGCACTCGTAATATCCAGACCAAAGCGTTTTAGCCAGTGCCAGCTGTTGTCTGTTGTCTGATTAATAAGCAAAGTTTGGCGAGGCAACATATGGAAAGCTGTCACAAAAATATCAGAGAGTTCCTGGTTGCCATTTGACATGTTTCCATCAGAGACAATGACAAACCACTTTGTCAACTGCAGATCCAACTTTAACTCCGACATTTCTTATGGCACTTTCTCTGCGCCTTTTTCGGCTTTGGATTCGCCACTTCAGGGCGATGACCAGCCAAACAGAAACTATACAATATATTCAAAAATAAAATACAAAAAATGTAGCTTAACCAGAATGGGCGGAGCAGATCAGTCGGACGGGCCCGACTGTCTTATACCCTGTGCCAAAGCTCGCGCTGCGCGCTCGCAAATACAGTATATAATTTAATTAAATATTTTAAATATATTTTAATTTATTTATATTTTGTTAACAATCGCACAATTGACCAGCAGCGTGCTTGGTATCGCCATCTCTCTCGCACACTATTTACAAGCGTAAGGCGGATTAGCTGCAACGGCGTGTGCATGCAGTATTACGGCGCTTATATCTCCTTTGTTTATTAACCGATTTTAATGCGCTTTTCAGGACAGTTAAATATAATATAAGAGAATATATATTCAACAATAACAACATTCTATGATTAATATTACGCTTGTTTCTGAACTGTTAAGTTCAACTATTGTGAAGCTTATATCTCCTGTGTTTCTTAACCGATTTTAATGCGCTTTTCAGGATAGTTAAACATTATACAAGAGAGCTTATGTTCCAAATAACAACCTTCTATGTTTAATTTTACGCTTGTTATTTAACTTTTTATGTTCAAAAACACGAGGTTGTTTGGGTTTTATTGATTTTTGGGCGTAAAGGGGGCGTGGCATCAACAATTTGAAATAAACTTGATCTGCGTAAGATAACTACCTATCTATAGCAACCAAAACGGCATCTTTAGCTTTTGTAGTTGCTGAGATCGACGCGTTCATCCAAACAGACAGACAGACAGACAGACAGACAGACAGACAGGGCTAAATCGACTCAGCTCGTATTCCTGATCAAGAATATATATAGTTTGTGGGGTCTGCCACGCCTCCTTCTGCCTGTTACATACATTCGCACAAAGTTATTAACCCTGTTTTTCCCATTTTTCAAATGGGCACAGGGTATAAAAATAGCTAAACGCTTGATTCGTTTGCCGTGGGATGCGGGCTCAGCTGACGCAAAGAAATGAGAGAGAAATGTTTGGATGGCTTTTATATGGCATTATGGAGTTAAGTATTTAAATTACAAGGAACTTGAAAGCATCTCTGATGCTCTGCTACTCGTTTCGTAGTTTTATTTGCTTTGATTGTAAGCTGAAGATTTATCGCGTGCTTGGGTGCAATGCGGGAGCTGGGAGAGCGAGCCAGAGGGAAAAAGAAAAACCTGCTTGTAACGTCATAAAATCGAGATAAATTATTTAATTTTCGATTTCCTAAAACCATTAAGCAAAGGCAGACGCCTAGCTACCCCAAGATGCCAAGTCATAGTCGGGCCAGAAGAGCTGCGAAGAGGAGGAGAAGGAGGAGGAGGAGGCGACGCAGCAAATGCGGCCCTTATGTACCATAATCATAGCGATGCCCCGACTTCTACATACATACATACATACATGGATGCCTATATATGTACTTGATACATGGCCATAATGAAGGTTCGCTGCTGATGCTGTTGCTGTTGCTGACCGTTGACTGCCTTCGCTGCATGTTCAGGACACAGATACATTTGCAGACACGCACACAGATACATCTGGGAGTGCATACGCCTACCTGTGCGCAGGTAGCACAGGGCAGGTAACTCTTTGGCCAGGCAAACACATCGACACAGAGGGACGGAGGTACGGAGGGACAACGGCTGATGCTGATGCCGATGCAGATGCACGTTACTTGTTGCAAACAAACGCCAAGAGATGACGACGACGATGAGGGAAACAACGACAACGACAGCGACTCCGACTACGACACGCTACCCCCTACAACACCAGAAACACCAACAACATTTCAGCAGTGTCATGATCAGGTTTGGGCCCTGGACGATCCCAAAGACAGCAGCATCAGTCGAAACCAGGGCTGGCACTATGCGTATGACTTACATCTAACAGAGAATCTCAGAGCAAGATCAATGGTATTATGATATTTAAACCATACTTGGAAACTAATTTGCATACCTGAAAATAACTCCATAAAATCAAGTCATTAAAAAACTTTAACGAAATAAACCATAAAAATTTAACTCTACTGATTTAAAGTTATAATTGAGTATCACCCATAACACATATCGCTCATTTACTAGATAATAATAATGCAGTAGTGTTCGTTGGTTAATAATCCAAGTTGTGTAAAAATATCATTATTCTATCTTCAATACACAGAGCGTGGGAAGAGAACATGTCGTTCCGCTTTGCATGAAGATATACACTGGTCGGCACAAGTATTTTGACAAAAAATGGCATGTTTACAATGGCGGGTACTATATTTCAGATTCTGAGTGAAAATAGTTGGTTATGTTCAATTTTCTAGATAGATATATTATATTCGTATACACAAATCGCAATTTGGAAATTTTTAAAACATTTTTTCTGTATATTTTATTTTGTTAAACCAAAATATGGCATTTCTAACGCGGCACATGTATTTTGACAAACACATTTATATCAAATTTTAATGGGAATTTGAATTGTTAATGCAATTTATGCTTAAAATTAATGAATTCTATATTCTTCTTTGCATTTAAGCTGTTTTGGAAGAGATTTGGATTTGACCAAATCCCTTGAAATCCTGTTCCATGCTGATTTTATAAAATATTTGGTCTAATTTTTTGTCCTTGTCTAATAAAAGGATAGGTTTCGCTTTATAAGTGCCTTACAATATTAAAAACATTTAAATATTGGAATTTTGGATTGAAAAACTTAGTTTTCGAACGACAATTCTACCCACAAACGCAAGAAAATTTTTATATTGGCTTGTAAGAATCGTCCTGGAGCCTTATCCTGATGAAAAACGAATCCTGTTTCGATCAATATTTTAGCACAGGGATCTATCGTTTCAGGATCAATCGTTTAGAAAACTTAAACAAAGATTTTAATTAGTTGCAAAACAGTTGGGGTACCAATATTACCAATTAGCGACTGATGCATTTACCCAGGCTATGCCACATTTGGTGGGAATTTCGAACGCGTTCTCGCGAAAAACGTTCTTCTTTTATAGTTATTTTGTTTAACATTAGTTGGATGCACCAAATGGTATCTTATCCTGCATCCCATGCCTCTTTTTTACAACGTGGTATGGATGGTAGGGTATGTTATACACCTAACTTCATTCTAAAAATTTTAATAATTATAATAGGAGGCTCTCCCCATATGCTAAAGAGCAGCGAGAGCTATGGAGTGGGCACCCCTGATATAGAACATGTAATAATTAATGTAATAATACTGAAGCGACTGTGATTCGACAGCCCTGGTAAAAAAACCTGACCGATTGCAGCTGCCGGCTGGCCATGGTCTCTCTGTGTAAGCTGAAACGAATGACTTGGGCATCATTTGGGCCTGTCTTTGGGCTGAGCTGTTGCCTGTTGCTTGTTGCCTGTTGCCTGTTGCCAGTTACCAGTGCAGGGCCGCATCTCTCCTTTGTCCGTTCCTTTGAAATGTTATTCATTTTGGTTATTTTTGTTGCCTCACACACACCTATGCACGAGCGCACAGATAGTTGTAGATCTGGGCCCACTCTTTGTTTTTTTTTCTTCTTCTTCTTTCGATCGCTTGTTGTATTTTAACGACAAACCGGCCGGCATTATTTTTAGAATTTTTCAGTCAAACTTGTTACCATGCTGGGCGAAACTGGCTCCGAGGCAGCTAAAAAAAAATGCAATGAAAATTGAAGCTGCGTCTCTCGATGCTCTGGCTCTGGATCTGGCTCTGTTTCTGAGCCCGAGTCTGCGCCTGAGTATGTTCCCCAATCTGCCGTCTTTTGTCTCTTGAAAGGTAACATTGTCAGTCCGTCCGCCTGTCCGTCTGTCCGCCCGTCTGATTTTCTCTGAGTATCTCATGGCGTGTTGGTGTGCATGTCCATGTGTGTGTGTGAGTGACTTGGCATTGTTACTGTTCTCTTGACTTTTTAATGCCAATGCCCAAAACTTGCCGTCCAACAAAGCAAAATGAAATTTAAGAAAAAACCAGTAAGGACGAAGCAGATCAGACGGACGGAAGGCTATAGTCGGACGTAACCGACAGTAGAAGGCCCTGTATTTTGAGTTTCAATAATTACTGAACCAGTGCCTCACACACAGAGGCACAAATCGAATTCCCCCCTCAGATCAGTCGAGCGAACAGTCTGTTGCATATCTTCGCTGTTTAATGAACGATCGGTACACGCTTTCAAATTGTGGCTTTTTTGGTTTTTTGAGATTAACGGAATAAGGAAGGGAGGTATCAACAGGAGAACCTAAATATCAAAATTGGTGATGTAGATATACTTTCAGCGTAGGAGAACCTACATAAAAAAAATGGTGAGTCTAGCTCTTATAGTTTACAAGATCAAGGTGTTCATACGAAAGGACAGACGGATATACCGATTAAGCTCATCATTCTGATCCAGAAAGTATGTAACCTTGTGGGACCTGCCACGCCTTCTTCTTCATGCTACACACAGTTCCCATTTACACTAACTTAATAGAGCCTATTTTTACTTTTTAATGTGCAGGGTCTAAAAACGAAAAAAAAATTGTATCGATCGCTGCCGTTGCCTTAACCATGTTTTGGTTCTTTCTTCCATTCGTTTTTTGTCTTTTGTGTTCTGCTTTTGGCCCGTACGCTTTGCTCAAGCATTTTACGCAGCAGCAGCAGCAGCAGCCGCAGCAGCAGCATCATCATCAGGCAGCAGCAGCAGCATCAGCATCTCAGCCAGCGCCAAGGGGGTACAGTTTCGCTTCGAACTGAAAAGTTATCATTTTGTTGTTTTTGTTTTTGTTTCGTTCTTGTCGGTTTTATTTCTGGTTTCGTTTTGGCCGAGCTTTCGCTGGGGCGGCCGTCTTAACAACATTTACTTAATTTATTTTTATTTTTTATTTCATTAATTTGATTTTTTTAATTGAACGATGTCGTTGTTGTTGCTGTTGCTGTTGCTGTTGCTTGTTTCACAATCAGATTATTGACTTTTCGAGTTTCTTTCTTTCCGTCTGTCTCTTTGTCCGTTTCGTTCTTTGTGCACATTATTCAAATGTGGAATATATGGTAAGCCTTTGTTTAGGCCAAAACATGTTTGGTTTAATGACTTTTTATTAGTTCTGGCTTTGGCTTTGGCTTTCAGCTTGTATCTGCGCCCCGAGAGTTGGCATTTTAGATGCGGTAAAGTTTAGTTTGGTAAATACGGTTCAATCCACAAAACCACTTTTCTATGCATATTCTAACCCCAGGGGCCGGGCTGCTTAGTCGTTAACTGGTCCAGCACTATTTGATATGCTTATGCTTATTAACTGGTCCAACAGACTTGCCCACTAAGCTGCCAACAAAGAAAATACTAAGCACTCAAAGAAAATACTCTTAAGATAACTCTATATTTCATATTGGCAATTCAAAAAATCATATACTTATTTTTATATTTATTATATTTATTATATTTACAGTTTAAAAAGTTCAATATATGTATATATGGGCTTAAATATTATACAATTTTATTCTTTATTTTAATCTAGGCATGGATTTAAATATGATACAATTTTAATCTATTATTTATTGAAGATAAAAACTGAAATGATGTATTGAACTTTTTGATTTCATTAAACTATTTGATTAAAAGTAAATTCTTGTCACAACATAACAGGTGGGCTGATAAGTCCCCGGTCTAACAAAGAAAAACACATTTTTTTTTCAAAATTCGTTTTTATTATTCAACATAGTTCCCTTCAAGAGGGATACAACGATTATAACGACCTTCCAATTTTTTGATACCATTTTGGTAGCACTCCTTCGTAGTACTGCACGTTGTTGTTTTTGGGCAAATGTGAGCTCGCGCGGCACCCATTTTGCAAAGAGCTTTCGCATATCCAAATGTTGATGCATGATATGACCAACACATTCTTTTGATATCTTGAAGGCCTCTGCTATCTCGATCAACTTTATTTTACGGTCATTCAAAATCATTTTGTGGATTTGTTTGATATTTTCGACGGTAACCACCTTTTTCGGGCGTCCACTGCGTTCACCGTCCTCCGTGCTCATTTCACCACGCTTGAATTTTGCATACCAATCAATTATTGTTGATTTCCCTAGGGCAGACTCCGGAAACACATTATCAAGCCAAGTTTTCGCTTCCACTGTATTTTTTCCCTTCAGAAAACAGTATTTTATCAAAACACGAAATTCCTTTTTTTCCATTTTTTTCACAATACCAAAAGTTGCTTCACAAAAGACGCTCTATCTCACAAACTAATTGACTGACAGACGTCAAATTTTGACACGAATCATTTGAAGGTTAGTACTATATAAAAATAATATGCATTCAATACTAGCGACGCCATCTATGTGTCAGACCGGGGACTTATCAGCCCACCTAGTATATTAATTATTTTCAAAAATATAATTATGAACATAATTATAACTGCAATCAAGATTCATCAATTGGTTTATTGTGTATTAATTCATTTTATTGTTTATTGTATAATTTTATTGTACAATAACTTATTTTCAATTTTACACACATTGTGTAGAAAATAAAATAGGACATATATATTTAAAAAATACTATGCCCATAAAAATTCAATCAATAGATTATAGATATATGTTTTAATCAGTAAACTAATTTATTAAATAAAATAATAATATTCTAAAATACAATAATGTAGTTATAAATATATATTTTCATAAAAAGAGTATAGTTTTTTTCAAGTGTACAATCCCGATCTTAACAAAGTGATAAGACTGGCGAGGGAGCCGGACGCTTGGCACAACTAGAATAATTCACAATTTTATAATGGCCTGAATAGTATAATAAGCTCTAAAGTATTTGTTGTTTTTTATTTATCAACTATTATGTTTGTAGCTGAAAGCTCTACTGTTGCTATTTATATATCAACATAATCTTTATAAACCAATACTTAAGCATTTGTAAGATTTTTCTATTGCTATCTATTGGGTAACTGTGCTTATTAAGTGGAGTTTTTAAGACGAACTCTTTCGATACCCTGTATATAATAGACAGGGACTTATCTATTATACAGTTATATCTAGAAATCGTTAAATTAACAGCCATAAAATAAGAATATTTACCATTCCATTTATACAATTTTCGCTATTTATACAAAAAATTTAAAAAATAATCTCAAGCATAAAACTTATTAAATTAATAATTTTGTATATTAATTTTTGTGTAAAATCATATTAAAACAATCGACAAACAGATAGACGGACGGAAATTATTAAATTGACTCAGAACATCTCCCATATCAAATTATATATCGAATATTATATATAGTAAATTATATATAGTGTTATATATTTACACTATGTGAAATTAATAATTGGAATAAATGTTTAATGTTGTTATGCATATTAAAATTCTTCTTTTAAATGAAGCAAAAAATAATAAATGAAGTTAAATAAGAACAGTTTAAAAGTACTCGAAATTATAAAAAGTAAAATAGGTTTAATTTCACTAAAATATTGAAAATGTTAAAGTAATGCTGTAATTTGTTTATTCCATTTAACTCACTTAAAATTATATATACTAAAAGGCATTTTATTTTTGTTTATTTATTTTAATTGATTAACTAAAAATACATTTTTTTTACTAACACGTATTAATAACAAATAAAACAGTTAGCTAGCTCTTATCAATGCTAGATATAGACACGAATGTTGCGACTTAGACATGCGGCTGTCTCGTAGCTCACACGGCCCACAGTGCACACTACTTTGGCAGGTTCCCAAGTAACGAAAACCCACAAAAGGCAAGCACATTGGCATATTTATATATCCATATATACACACATTAAAGTCAAATATTTTCTCTGCAAAGTTCCCAGAGGTGCAAAAAAGAAATAAGAAAGAAACTCATGAAACGTAAAAAAGAACAACAACCAAAAACTCACGCTCGCTTGCAAAGCAAATCGGGAGGTCGCGGAATATTCGAAAGGTTTCTGTTTTTACGTTTCTATACCCTGTACCCAAGAAATGGGTTAAAACGGGGTTAATACTTTTGTGTAAATGTATGTAACAGGCAGAAGGAGACCCCACAAAGTATATATGTTCTTGATCAGCTAAGTCGGTCTGTCTGTATGTCCGTCTGTATGAAACGCTGAGAGTAGAGCTAGAGCTAGAGTAGAAGAGAGGTGTATACCATAAGCCATGCCCCTTTACTCCCAAAATAATAAAATCCTAATAACAATAAGTATTGAATATAGAAGGTTGATTTTCAAAATATATACTCTCTCCTATTATATTTATCTAACCCGAAAATTTAATTAAAATCGGTCAACAGAGAAGTTATTAAAAAAAACAATATTGATGGCTTTGCCTTTCTTGTCAAATATTTCTTGCAGGGTAAGCTGCAGTCGGGCGCATCCGACTGATCGGCTGCGTGCTTACTGGTTTTCAGATGGGTTTTTCGGCTATGCAAACAATGCAAATTTTCGACGTTAATTGAGTGAGTGGGTGCCAGAGAAAGAGAGTAGGAGCGGAGTTGCTCTTTGCTGGCGGTTGCTTTTCAGCGAATGTCAATAGGTTAAACACAAGTTCGTTGCCTAAGTCTTTTAGGCTGCAGACAAGTTCGTTGCCTGAGTCTCTTGTTTTTTCGCCATTTCGAAGGGAAAAGCGTCGAGTTTGTTGTTCGTTAGTAAGCGCTTAATCATTTCCAGCGAAAATGAGAGAAATAGATAGTAGGCGCAGACAAGTAATACGGAATTGAACTCATCTATGCCAAATGGCTAATCACATTCCAGGTGACTCACGAGCTTTAGTTTAATTTGCTGAAATAAATTTCTGGTTATATGTTCAATTTCGCTGTTATTATGAGTTGCATTGCGGTTTTTGGGTTTTTTTAGGGTTACAATTTAAAATTCCGCGCGCAAAAAAAAAGACAGCCCCGAAAGCAATTTGATCTTTAAATTTAAGCACGTTTAAATCAAAAGAGCTCACAAATACCACAACAACAAAAAAAAACCAGCCCAGGTATTGCGTGTCTGTCTTTCAGCATGTGTGTGTGCGAGTATGTGTGTAGGTATGTATGTGTGTGTAGGTATGTGTGTGTGTGAGTGTGTGTATAAGCTATATACCATGTAAAGCCCACACAGACAACGAGACAGCGTTTGCGGCGGCAGCGACGCCAGCAGATGACTTTGTGAAATTCGAAAGGCGGCAGCGAGTTGGCCTGCTCCCCCTCTGCTCCCCCCCTGTCCCCCTGGCACTGGCAGAGTGCCCCGTTGGTACGTACGGCCTGGCCATTATGTACTTTAAATTTAAATTCAATTGACTTCTTTTATGATGCCAACGGGCGGCGGCCACGCCAAAACGTGCCAAGAGCTTGCCTCACGTAGCTGGGGCCCGGTATCGCGTCGGCAGCGAGCCGAGCAGCGTCCCGATCTTCGGCTGCGATCACTGTTGCCAAGCCCGCTTTTTTCCCGCCAAATCTGGCTGTTTTTGAAAAGCATTTGCTATAAAAATGGTGATACTGCGTAAAGCGGGAATGCAGTCTTATTTACAAAATAATTTAGCTTCTTCTCAAGATTTTCTTAAATTTTGGAAAATTAATGCTAAAATATGGAACAAATATCATAATTTTTATCGATATTTGCATAACACCTTTAATTTAAAGCTCAATATCGATAAACACAAAAATGCTATATCTTTTTTTGACATTAGAAATTTTTGATGCCATTTAAACAGTAAAATATTGTAGGATAATTGTTATTTTTAATGTAAAAGTCAGCTCGTTTTTTAAAGAGTACAAAAAAGCTTAAAACAGCCAAGTTATTCTTAAGTATGTGCTTTAAGAGAAATATGTTTTGGATAAATATCAATCAATATTATGGCCTTTAATTGATCCTTATTTAACCACGAATTTTGTAAAGCATTAAACATAAAATCAGTCAAATTTGTAGTTGGAAATCATGCAAAATCTTCAGCTTCTTTTTGTTTAGCTTTATTTTTGAGCCCATTCCGTCAGCACTGGCTGCGGTAGCCTCTTTGGCCTGTACATTGGCTACGCCTCTGTCTTTTTGCCATTTGCCTGGCAACTTTAACGGCCATTTCTTTGCTGCGGCTCTTGTTGTTGTGCCACGCATGCGCATGGTGAGCGGCAGCGCTGCCAGCGTCGCAGCCAGCGTCGTCATCGTCGTCGTCGTCGTCGTCGCTCTACCTTCGTAACGTATTTTTTAGCTGCTGCTGTTGCTGCTATCGTTGTTGTTTTTGTTGTTGCCATTTTGATCTTTGCCATAAAAGTGATTTTTTTTATTCGTTCCCCTCCCGGCCGACTGTTGCGTGGCCAAATTGTGCGCTACAGCAAATTGTGTGCTGTACTTTTGTTGCCTTTGTCTTGCCACAGAGAGAAGCTGCAAGATTTATAGTCCAAGTGGTGCCAGTTGAAAGTTCAGACTGGGGTTAGCATAACAATTGAGTCACTGATTTAAGCACTGATTGAGAATTGGTATTTAGCAGCTGGGGTGAATGAAACACGAAAGCCAAAACTTAACGCTCAGTGGGGAAGATCGAAAACGCCAGATACTAGAAGTAATATTGATGATTGCTTCGTGTACCCAATTTGGGTTCGCTTTCAGCGTAGGGAACTCAGATTTCAAGGCAGTATCATGGCAGAGAACACAGACAGCGAGATTAATAGTGAAGAACGAATACCTTAATTTTTAATTATCTTCAGAAATTGATTACGTTTTCTAGTTTTTCAAATGAATGCAGTAAGTTTCTCATCTGTTTAGTTGAAATTAGTTTCACCAAGAATAACTTTTTACACCCTGCAGTACTTTAAAAACGTACAAATAGCTGTGAAATATAGTATTGCTTGAGTTTCTGTGATAAGTAGCATTTTCTTTCATTAACTTTTACGCAGTAATATCAAGTCGATATTTTAAACTCTAATTTTACTGATTTAGAAACACAATATTTGGATAAATCTGCGTTTTTGAACTAACAATATCCATCTTTATTATATTGAATAATTGCGATTTCAGACAAGACATTAATCTATATCCCCAAAGATTTTGCCGTAGATTCCGTTTTCAGACCAAATATATTCAAGTTTGATTAATTCTGAAATAGGTGTATAATAACTGTTTCAAAATATATTTACCAGATATGAATAGGAGTGAAATACTTTACAAATTCTTCCTCAGCATGACTTGATAAGTCGATTAAGCCATTCTACATTTTGCAAACGTCTTGATTTTAGAAACTATAGTTTAAGACATAAAATTTGGAGTGTAGAAAGGTGAATTCAATACGATTTACCCACAAATCGATTTAAGCCTAGTTTACAATTGATGTTTGGAATATATATAATTAGTATTTTCAATTATAGGAATTTTTCATGTAAGATTTGTGGATTAAATATAAATGTACGATTACAGATGAGATATTATGCATCCCAACTATACTGCAGGTTCTATGTTGATTAAATAGCTTAGAGTTGAACAAGACTGCAAATAATTGCGACTTCAAGATATAAATAATGTTTAATAAATACATTATAGGAAATGTATTTATTGAACATTATTTAATATATAATAAATCTAACTCTATAACTGTAGGCATAAAACTTGTGAAATGCCAGGCAATGCAACATTTAACAGAAATTAATCTATTAGCCAACATCACAGCTGTCAGTTTTCACGCCCTGCATAGGACACTATGGGACCCGCCTAAACTATATGCCCGGCTTTCAATACAGCTCTTAACTCTTTGATCAAGTTTCTGAAGGTTTTTTCTACATATTTCATAGCTGTTGCTTGTTTTTGTTCCTTTTTTTATGATTTTGGCAAAAGTCAACTGAGCGCCATTGCCTACCAGGCAACAATTTGCTGCAGACAAACAAAAAAAGACGAAAACAACAACAAAAAAAACGTTCACATTTGTGTGCTTAACTGGTTTTCGTAGCTTGGATTATATTCGCTTGGGCTATGGCGGCTATATACAGGGTGTCGAGGTTACTTTTAAACAATTTGTATGAGTATAAGAGAAGCGACTAAATAAGTTTAGGTTTCATGAATTTGATTGGAAACCTTTTAAATTTTGAGAATAATATAAATTAAGTTTAAAGTAAAGTTTATAAATTAATGAAAAGCTGCAGCAAGACACCCTGTATGCATTGTATAATGTTAACTTTTTTGTTAATTTTAGCCTGCGCACAATATATAATTTCAAACATTTTTCACCCGCATTGTTGAAATTCAAAATCAATAGCTATGGAGTCTATAGGCAAACACAGACACAGCCTTACCTAGAGACAGCGTCATTAAGCAGCGTCTTTGAATCAAGTCGGGCCGGGCCATGCTGATTCTATATACATACATATACACCTTACCCCTCACACACACACACACCTCACACACACACATGTATGTACAATCTACTTGTCTTTTACCTGTGCCTCTCATTTGGCGGGAAATGATTGCCTCGGAGAGCACTCGAAAGCAAAAACAAAAACCCGAAAATCAGGTAACCAACACAGCTCAGCAGTGGCAGCGGCAGCGGCAGAGGCAGAGGCAGCGGCAGAGGCAGCAGCAGCGGCAGCGCAGCTGCTGCGACAGGTAAGCGATCGGGGATCATCGGCGTTGGCTTCGTGCACGTTGCGACGTCGTGGGCTACACCAACGCACACACACATGCGCAGCCAGAAATCTCACGTAAACATACATGCATACCTCCATTATGCAGGTAAATCTTTTATATACTACGCTGCCAGACGTCGACGTCGACGCTGCTGCCGCCGCTGCCGCTGTCGCCGTCAGCGTCTCAAGACGCTGATCTGGAGCCCGTTTGTCGCATTTTTACCAAAACTGAATTTAGTTTAGAAGCGTTTGGCGGCGTTGAAGGTGTGTGCGAAAAGCGCAATCCGGTGCCAGCGACAGAGCCGGAGATCTGAGCTCTGAGATCTGCTCCTACTACTACAACTACAACCACAACTGCAACTGCTGCTGCCGAAAGAGAGAATTTCCACATTTCTATATTTCTATATACGATATGGAATTCGAAACTACATCAGAGTTACTCTGAACCTAGGGTCTGTTGTCTGTGCCAACAAAAGCAACTAAATCAAATAAAACAAGCCTTTTCGCAAGTGTTTCGCAGTTTCAAGTGCAGTTTACCAAAATCGTGTGCCAACACTCTATATACTCTCGAATATACATACATATATATATACAGTATATAGATCAGATTATACAATTGCAACCGAACATCAAAGATCGAGCAACTCTAGTGGAACAAGTTAACCAAAGCGACGGCTGCCCTAAAAGGTCTTTTCCATCAGGTATGTTGAACAGTTAAGCATCGAAATTCCAATGAACCCTACATCCGGCTAGTACAATGAAATCAATAATATACCCACGTTTCCAGAATTGTCAAATTCTCTCACAGCGACCGTCGTCGTCGTCGTCGTCGGCGTTGTCATCGTCATCGTCGACCTCATCGCTTATGCATAGGCAATTTTATATTCCATTCCGCTTGCCCTGTTCGTGTCGGCGTATTAAACGTGTTTTGGGGCAATCGGTAAATCGGCATTCGATATCCACATCGGTTAATCGGGAATTGAGAATTGAGAACAGAGAACTCTACATTGAGAACCGTAGTACTGCATAGACCCCAAGAACATTCGACCTAATCAGTTGTTCGGCATCTCTCTGCTGTCCACGCAATTTACATATTTCTGTATAAATATACACATACATGTATATAGATATATATACTATATATACCATATATGTATGTGTGTCAGGTATATCGTAACATCTTGATGTGTGTTTTATTCTTGGAACCACACTCTAGACACTCATTTGCCTTGCGGTCAACGCAATAGTCGTGAACTCCAACTTGAGCTCTATTTGCTATATAAGGAAAACCACAATTTCGACAGATTTACGTCATCTGGAGGCCTATTATACAATCGGCACGCAAGGGGGAACAGAGACTAGACTAGGCGTGTCTTATTTGTAGATACACAAAGTATATATTGTTTGACTTCAAGGTAGAATGCGAAAACCTATATTGATTGAACAATAAAATGAAGGTATAAAGCGCTTTAATCGAAATCGAGGAGTAATAAAATGAAGGTATAAAGCGCTTTAATCGAAATCGAGGAGTTTCTAATAGATAAGGTAAAAATTAAATCTTTAAAATTCGCAAATATATATACTATAGATACAATCTTATTTGGACAGGACGGTAAACCTTTATTTCCCTCATATTAACCATATTTATGGGCGTAGCAAATATTAGGAATATACTTTCATTTATTTCTGTATATTATCACATTTTAGTGGCTTTTATTTCTAAACTTACTTAAAAAGGCTAATTCTCGAATTCCAGATGAACACCTCTGCCATAAAAATATTCCCCAGTAATTGAACATTTTCTGCATGTCTTAAAGTGAAGTCAATTAAAGTTAAAGTCGGTCTTCAGTGAGAGCCGTAGCCAGTCAGGTATAGCCGGTTGGTTGGTTTAGCGGAAAGACGAAACAATTGAAGGTCTTTTTCCGGCATGAATTCAAATTAACGCGGCCTGTCATTATGGTTTTGTTGGTCAGCTGTAAGCCATAGGTAGCCTTAATCTCCGATGCCTTGAAGGCCATATTAGTTTAATTAATCCGCAAAAGCGACAAGTTATTTCTGACAGTTCCATTTAAGCCAGAAAGTTACTTAAGTAGTTGCTGTTTAATGCCGACTGTCGTCATAGTACACACAGCTATATCCATTGCATAATTTGAGCAAAGCGGATGGAAAACATCGGCGGGGGCACAGGAGGGGAGGGCAGAGCAGAGGGAAAACAAAATAAGTGAAGTAAGACATTTCAGACATTTTTTTCAGGCCGTTTCGTACGTATTTGCAGGCTTTTCAACATTTTCCGCCGCTTTATGTTTCAACGATTATTACAATGAGTATGGAGAGCGAAGTTTACAGAGAGGGTACCGGAGGTGCGGAGTCGAATTGAGTCGAGCGAGGCGCATAATTGTGGGAACCTACGGTTACGGAACGCTCGTCTAGCACGCTGTAGACATAGCTAAGGCCAGTCAGCCCAGTCAGTGAGCCATTCACTTGGCTTACACACATTTTGCCGGCGCTATAATGCCAATGCAACCCAGGCAACCACCCAACCGACTGGCAGACAGACAGACAGACAGACGGACAGACGGACAGAGCGAACTGAGCGCAGTTCAGTTCAGTTCAGTTGAGTTGAGTTGAGTTCGGTTCAGTTGAGTCCACTCCGTTTGTCGTCTTGGTTTGTCGTTCCAGTTACAGTCACTTGACCAACCGAAACAATAAGAATAAGAAACAACAACTTCAGCTACATAGACCTTAGTGAAAGAATCCGAAACGTCTTCGGGTTCGGTTTTTGGTCGCGGGCATAATTGTTGATCGCCGTAGCGTGCATATTTATGGGAATATTTTCAAAACTCAACAACAACGGCAAGAAGCATTCAAGAAAGAAGAAAAATCATTGCAACCCCTCCTCTCTCCCCTCTCTACCTCTCACTACTAAGGCCCCCACACGCAAAACGCTCACACACTTGAGCGCAAAAGTTCTGGACGAACGCGCGCGCGACCAACTTTGACCTTTTTTTTGTTGTTTTTGTTTTATTTATTATTTTTTTCCATTTTTTATTAGCATTGTTGTTGCCATGTAGACTTAATCATGCGCCCCTCCCTCCAAGCTCTGCAGCTCTGCCTGTCTCTATGCAAAATGCATCTAAATTCCACGTCGCATTTCCCAATGCAATGCCAGTCGACGACGGACGGCGACGCCTGCGCAAAAACATTCAAGCAACAAGAAAAAACCAACGTCCGTCGATGACGACAGTCTGTGCCAACAGTTTACAGTCGTGTGGGCGCTAGCCGCTTGACAAGTTGTGGCAACTAGAAATCCAGTGAATGTTTCTCAAAAAAATAAATAAATTGAACAGCAACCGCAGCAAAACCATTAAAAAAGCGAACTACAATTGTGGACAACATATTGTGCACTGCGAGAAAAAATGCACGCAATAACATTAATAACAAATAAACTAAATTTATTAAAATCTTCACAGCAACAAAACTTTAAAGATAATATAGTAAAACTAAAATATAACCTCCAAAATTTACTTAAAACCGTTGTCACATCATCTGCATATTTTGGTTTTTTTCAGTGTACTTGGTCTGTGTCGTAATTCAGCGCGTTTATTGTGCAATTGGCAGTTACTGCTGCATACAGGGTGCTATGTTGTCTTTGGTTATCTAGCTGTATGAGTGATAAATAACGTCATAAAGCTAGCTTACCGAAGTTAATATTAGTGTCTGTTCATCGTGTCACACTGCGTATACTTAATATCCATATATAATACACACAATAAAATAAAGGCTATTTGAGTATATGCGAATCATATGAGTGAGTAAGTCTGCTTTGTTTCTGTTTCGCTTCCTCTTTGGCCTGATTTATGTGGCATGTTGAGGCGACAATAATGTTCGCTTAATGACAAAAGAAATCCTTGAAATTACAAACATTTTGCAATAAAATATGCAACAGTCGTGTGTGCTATACGGGAAGAATAGCTTACACGAGCTCTTGAAATATTTAAACTAAATATTATTAATACCACAAATAAATTCTTGTATCCAAAGGAAGCATTTACACATGACATAAGTCAACGTTTAGTTTATATTAAAAGTAAGGTTGTCAATATCAGGGGCGTAGAATGTGTAAAAAATTAGAACATTATTGTCGGAGAATGCACGCTATAAAAATATATAAAAAAGATTTATATACCAAAACAAATTATGTTATTATACACTGAATCCATAAAGTGGGTAAAACTGGCAGAAGTAGGTGTGGCCCACAAAGTATATATAGTATTGGACAGGACGACGAGCTCAGTAGATCTAGGCATGCCCGTCTGTCCGTATGAACGCTGATATTTCAGAAACTATAAGAGCAAGAGCTGCTGTGGCACTTATAGAGAGATCTATAGGCTGCTGGGGTTTGTTTTTAGCAAATTTGTTTAAAAAGAGGAGTGTTATCAAAAACTACAACAAAGTTTGATCAGCGTACTGCAATGAAGAACCTACATACCAAAAATGGTATCTCTAGCTCTTATAGATTGCGAGATCTAAGTGTTTATACAGACGGACAGACAGAAGGAAAGACGGACTGCGATATATCGACTCAGCTCGTCGTCCTGAGTCAGAATATATATACTTTGTGGGGTCTACCACGCCTTCTTCTGAGTGTTACACATATTCTTAATTTGCACTAACCTAATAGAATCTTACTTAAACAGCATAAATAGCACAATCTATAGAAGCAAATAGAAACAGGACGAAAAAATATATGGAATTCCGCCTAACTTAAGTACAAATATTTTATAATATATACCAAAGAATTTTCAAAAATCCTACGTTGCCAACTGCATACCTCTATATGTGAAGCAAGCACGTCTATAGAATTTATATTATACTAATTTTTTTGCATTGCCTTTGTACAAATTGTGAGTTTATTAGCTCGTAGAAAAGTGTATGGCCATCAGTGAGTATGTATTATTTTGTATAAGTATGTGCTACAATATATGCATGGACTTAAACTTCTCACTAGTGTATCAACGACCTTTGGTTATGACATGGCTTTAACTCCGAAGTTGTATTTTGTTTCTTGTTTTTGCTGCTGTTTCTCGCGGCTTCAATGACGTTGCTAATGAGCAGCTGATTTGCCGAAATCGATATGGCAAATGAACTTACGGCTATGACTACTTTGGTCGCTGTTGCACAAACTGAAAGTCTCAGAAGCTGTGTTTAAAGCAAAGCGAGAGGAAAGGGCAGAGGAAGATGCGATATGATTTGACCATGAAAGACTGCTGAAAAGAAACCGCGAATTACTTTAATCTTGAGGCGTGCAATGAGTCAAGGTCTCATTACCTGCGAGATCTCATTGCCTTGAATGATGACTATAAATAAAATAAATCTGTGAACTGGTAAAATTATAAAAGTTATATAAAATGTGTATACAAAAAAGTAAATAAAAATGCTACCAATAAAAATGAATAAGTTGTACTATACGTATTCATGATTCATTCATAAATAATAAAATTATTTAAAACCGTATCGCATTGACAGAGTTGGGGAGCTGAACCTTAACCTTGCTAACCAATAAAATCATTTAAGAAATCTTTACCTAAAATATAGACTACGTTTGTATGTCAAATTTGCAATCTTAAGAAATTTAATGATAATCCTGGAATTCCCAGTAATAGTGATTACAGTTGAAGAAGAGCAGCTGCTGTATATAAAGTTGTGGGCAAAAGTATTTCCTTTCTTAAAAATACTTCAACAACTCATTGAAGTGGATGGTCATCCAAGTTCATGATTCACTAACTAGAACTCTAAGTAATACCGATCTTGATTGAATACCAATAAATATGTCAGATATAAAACGCTAAGGCCCGAAGTATTTTCCTCAAATTTCAACAGAATCAAGTCAATTTTTTTAATGGTAGGTATGGGATAATCATTAATCAAATATTATGATAGTAGGATATTTTCAAGAATTTCAAGAGAAAATGGTTGCGATCCAAGACAACAAAGGTTAAATAGAGCTAAAAACTGAGTGGGAGGATTCAGTGGATGAACAAGATGAGTTTCAAAGTAAGATTTTTTGAGCTGGGAATTTTCTGTAGTTGCCAGTCAGATGTAACCCGATTAATACGAAATATTTAACATTTAACATTTACTTCAAGCTTGGCCAATCGTCACCTTCAGTAATAGAAAAGTTCACTTGATAGGGGATGTACTTTGGCAATTAATCACGTCAATAAAGATTTGTTCAAAATTAAGTATTAAATCAAGCTGTTGAACTTTGGTGCTTATCAAACTTAACTTTTAAGAACTCCTTCAGTCTGGGCTCTCTAACTGTGGTAAAAGCACATAAGTTTTTCAGACAAGGAAATTGCATAACGTAAATTATATTTCTATTACTCACCCACAATATACACAAAGTAGTTTGCAATATTCAAACAGTTTTATTAATTCATATAGCAAAGGTTGAGCTCAAAAGTCAACGCGGTCATCCTGTTGGCATAAGAAATTATACGAGAAGTGCAACTTGTGTGTGAGTTGGCAGTGCCTGAGGTAAGTAAAAGTTATCTAGCATTCAGGTAAAACTGAAAACTGAATTGATTGTAGTTTCTCTTGAATTGTGATAAATTTCGTGTTTGAAGTTCAGACTACGGATCAATGAAACAGTTTTGAATAACAACGATTTGAGCAAGATTTGCTCACCTTCACAGCTGACTGCCAGTAGAGGTCTACGTTAGCCAAGTTTTGAGCACTCAATTATGAGCATCCAGACGGGCTCAGACTCAGAGTCATACTCGAACTCAGAGTCATACTCATGATCATATTCATATTCGAATTGCTGTCTAAATATATGACTAAGCTGGAGCTATGCAAATGAATCTTGGCCATATTTGTATGTAAGCCCGGTAATCAAGCACAACATCTGTGCCGTATGGCTTTAGCAAATTACAGCCGATGATATAGTAGGTATATAGTAAGTATATGGTAAGAATGTAAGCTCGTATATGACTATATCAATATAGCACATAGATACAAACGCAGCAGCTTCGCGTTGCTCTCTACAAACAATGAGAGTTGTGTTAGTATAGTGTATACTACTAGATAGTATCTAGTATAGATCCATCTAGTTTTATATAGCTGATGATGTATGGTGGGAATTTCCGTTATTCGCAGCTCTCAACAGTTGTACTAGCACTATTCCGATCGATCTGATCTGTCTGGGTGGAGATACAGAAAACTTCGCATATTTGTTGTTTTGTGGAAGTAAACAGATTTCTTTATTGATTTTATTATTAATTTTTTTGTTTGTTTTTGTTTTCTTCATAGTTCTTTTTGTGGTTGTTGTTCTGTTCAAATACAGAACCCATGGCAGAGTTTATAGGTGTCAATTTTGAATTACATATCACTAAAAATCAAAACAGAAAAGTACTTTAGTTCATTTTTAAGTTTTTCGTATTGGTTTTTCTTTGGTTTTTCTTTAGTTTGTTTTTCTATTCTTTTAGAATATCGCTACAGGAGTTGGCTTCTAGCAGCCAAAACTTGTTTGTTCTTTTTCTTTTTATTTATTATTTTCGTTAGTTTTTAAATTGTATTGTTAACCAAATTGTCATTGTATTTATATAGATTTTGCATTGGAATTATTAAAAGTATTTTTATTCACTCAATATTAGCTGTTTATAGTTGAGATTACGACTAAATTAAATACGAACTTAAGTTATTATTGAAAGAAATGCTAAAAAGTCAATTGAAATAGTCAACACCATAATTATAATATATACCATAATAATAATAATCATAATAAATTTAAATTTATTATACATACATACAAGCTCAATTTCTTCATATATATATATATTTCATATTTTTATTTAAGTTTATATTGAACTAATTTTAAATGTTTGATTTGGTTTTAATTTATAATTAATTCATTTACTTTGAGTTTGTTAGAATTTGCTAAGAGTTTCAGTTTTAGTTTTAGTTATACTTTTATTTCTTTTCTTTTTGTTTTGTTTCTTTTATTTTCTTCTTCTTTTCAATTTAAAGCCTCACCTACGCACACACATACATATACAAGTATAGTTAAATAGTTGCTAACTTAGTTCTTGGAAGAAAGTTTTATTTAAATAGAAGTTTTGTTTTCAATTATATATTTTGATTTATTTACTCTGATTTTATTTTTATAACCTCTGAAAATGACAACTGAAACCTTGCAACTATATCAAAAATATACAATATATATCAACTAATTCCAATTGGCAGAGAAACATAAAGGCATGCGGAAGCCAAGGAATCGGCTCCACTTAATGAGAGATGTGGAAGAAATGATATATTATGTAATGTCGGATAGAGCTGAATATTATATACACTAAACTACGGACCATTTAAAAAATATTTGAAATTTATTATATAATTTTTGTATTTGTTGGTTTTCCATTTTCATAATTAAATATTAGTTTGTTTGGTTTTTACTACAATGTTTTCATACTTCAGTGTTCTTCGTTTTCTCTGAATTTCCTTCGTTCCCTCAATGTTTGCTGTTTTGTTTTTGGACCCAATGCAACTTGCTTGAGTGTGTTAATTTCTTCCAGATTTTATACCATAATATTTAATATATCTATTTGCAATTCTATTACGTTTCGTATTGTATTAATGCCCGCTTAAAAACATACACAGTAAATTCCTCTAAAATGCTTCTGTTTCTTTTGTTGTTGTTGTTGTTCTTGTTGTCTTGTCACCTATATAAAGTAAATAGTTTTGCATATTTATTATTTTTGTTTTATATATATATATATATATTATTATTATTCTCGTATTCATTAACGGGCTCTCGCTAATCAAATCCAACTTTGCCGCCTCTGGTTAAAGTATTTCGGGATCTCTTTAGTATTTATCTCTCTGTCTTTGTTTACCCATTTTATTTTCTTGTTTCTTTGTTATGTGCAACTTTATCTATGTATTATTATGTTTCTGTGTTTTCTCTTCCTTTGCATTTGCTTGGTGTTTTCATTGCAAAATTCATTGTTAATATTAAATACATACTATTATTTGCATTTAATTCGAAAATCAGATTTTAGAGATGTTCAATTTTTGCTTGTATATCTGTAGATTACACACTTCTTTGCTCTACAACAAATACCAATTTAGTTTAAAAACTTTGTAAGTTATTTAAGTTAGACTAAATGTAAACGTAAATCAGCATCCACATCCAGATCAGCTTAATCCACTTAATCCATATGTTCAGCTTCTGTATCAGATTAGATTCTTCAGCATTATCATCATCCCACGCCCATCGATGCTGGTTCAGAACGATTCCTCCACCAGGTAGGTGCCATCCATTGGCTGATTGTTTTGGCTTATTTGAGCATTGCTGGCGGCTGGCATATACTTGCCACATGCCTGAAAATTGCAGAAGAAACACAAACTTGGCATTAGAAGAGAGGTGCAAAAGACTTAAAGAAACATTATCATTAAAAAAGCATTATATTGGACAGATAAATATCATTGAATAGACCGATTTATTGCAAAACACTTTAAGTATAGATACGCATTCAAAAAAGTTTTTAAGAATTTGTAAGAAATGGCTGTGAATGCGAAAAGAATATGCGCTATATTATCTGCAAGGGTTCCTAATAATATTACCATTTAAACTAAAATAAGTATAAGCATTTGTTAAAATATTTAGTTAAATTTACTGGTATGTTTGTATTAGTCTTATTTATATATTTTTAAAATTATATTAATCGTTCCGATGTTAGTAATATATATTTTAATCTAATATCAAATAAATGTTTTCTACAGATATTATTCTTATCTGTCTGCAACAAAGTTGAATATTTTTTAAGTAATATTACTTTACGTCTTATCAATATTACACTTTCAGACCAAAACTTTGAACAAACAGCTAGCGTTTGACTTAAAATTGACTGCATAAATTATTGAAAACTAACTCTCCTGATACCGAACTTCAGACTGAACTGTTGTACATCAGATTCCATGTTCTTTGTATAGTTTTAATACTTAACTGAATGATATGGATTTTTTTTCAGAATAGCGTTGAGTGACTTCAAAATAAAATAAGCTGCGGTGCAGGGATTTAAAATCCACCTGCTTAATAGTGCAGCAAAAAGAATCAGACCTGTTCTAAATTTTAATTCCTTGTAAATCATTAGGGATCGATTTTATTTAAGCTTTTTGGTGTCCTACGACTTTTAGTGGCATTGCTCTATTGTGCCCTAGAGCTATAGTAGAGATATCTAAAGCTCCTTCAGCAGTCTCATGTCTCGAACAAAGTTGAGCATTAATATAGGGTTGATGTTATGTTTATGCACAGTTTGATAATTATTTTTATATACTTATAAATAAAAACCACAATAATTTGATTCGTCGCTCTAATTCAATTAGTCAAAACGGATTGTTTTTTTTTAGCTTGATTTTATCAAAGTTTGATATATTTTCCATCACATATGTATGCTATAGGAAATTTAAATTATTATATACAAATAATTTTTAATAATCTCTTTTAGATTGCTAAGCTTCTTAGAAAAGAGTTCCTTAAAAAAGTAATTTAACTGTTTTTTTTTATTAAAAATTTATATATGGTAATAAACCAGTTTTATAGTACAAGTTAGTATTGTTGCAATTTGTAAGCCTTCAAAAGTTGTCAGCCTAAAAGCAGGCAGCACTTTTAACACATTAGGCATTATGAAGTTTTCTCACTGTATAAGCTCAAAGTATTGCATACTTTCAGGTTAAAACGGAATATGTGTTAGTTTGACTGTATGACCATAATAGATTTGATGTTGTTGCTATCGTGTTAACGAATGTTTATGATAAACACACAAAGAAACATAGAGAACAGATATTGCTAGGTACTAGGAATATATAGTGTGAGACCCACCTGCTCTTGAGACGCACACACACACCCACACATAACACAATATAGTCATTGATAACGGGATATATATGTACAGTTAGAGTGGACTTACCTGATAACGCTGGGAACAGCAGGGCCCGCAGCAAGTTGCCAGCAGACCCACCGCACTGTTTGTGGAGTGGGCGGGGCTGGCCATCGGGGATGGCGAGCCCGGTCGCTTGGGTTGGCCATTATAGGGTATTTCTAACTCGACAAATTCACGATCCTTTGGTTGGGTATGATTTGAGCATTGATTGTGTGAGTGTTAGGTATCAGAGAGAGAATTTTACAAAGAGAAACGTAGAATACATAGAGTACAATGTTTTGGTTTTTTAGTTGTATCAAACAAATTTTACAGAAATATACAGAATGAAACATACTTGGGGAAAGGGGTTATTAAGCAAGGATTTATCACACACACACACACTCACACACAGATACACACACAGACGCACACCTTACACAAAGAGACAAACACATAAACAAGTTAGTTAAAACAACAATCAGAACATTAAAGCTGGGGAAAAGGGTAACAAAATCTTAAACTTTATATGTAGAACGCTGAAAAGTTACAGTTAGAAATAAATAAATGATCTGCAAGTTAGGGGGGGTGTTAGGGGTTACGGGCGGGGTATCGGCACCTAAGCAATGACAATATTACAATAACACAATGAGCACAGATTTTTTAATTTATTTTGGGCAGTTTGGGGCGGAGCAAGGCGTGGCCAGAGCCAGGTGTTAAGAGCGAGCTGGCAATAGCACGAGCGAATAAAGCAAGCGAGTGCGAGTAACAAACGCGAGCGCGAGTTATTAACCGATTATAACCGATTCGATTTTTGTATATGTTTAGTTTGGGATTTAAGTAGATTTAAGCTAAAAATGCCAAGCTAATGGTTGAATAGTATTAAAGCTTTAATTTATTTAAAGATTTGTTGTTCTGTATACTATTTATCAATATTCAATTGAAAATAATCGGGACAAATGTATTAAAAATATATTCATCAAACAAATATATTCATCAAACTATGGTTAGTTATTTTAATAAATTTTAATTCATTAAATTAATTCTATGTCGACTGTTCATAGTTGACATTAAATTAATAAATTAAATTAAATGAATCTTAAACTAATGGAAGACAATATTATGTTGGTTTTATATATTGGGCCTTGTTGACTTTTTTCTTTATTATTGTTGTTTCCCTCTGGGTGGGTTATTCAGGCCGTTGTGTCCTCTAGCAAGAAAAAATCTTTTGTTTTGATCTTACATTATCCTCCTACGCGTTTCGGCATATTTTATGCCTTCCTCAGGGAGTCTGTTTTTTATTAAATTAACAAAATTAGCACACAAATAGATACAAACAATTTTTTCCTTTATTTTAATAATTGATTTTTTTGAGCAATAACTAAACAAATTGTTTGGAATTTACTTTTAATATCCCTGCAATCAATCTGTTGTGCTCAAACATGTTCGTACTAGTTATAAAGCAATTAAATGGCTATAAAGTCGGCATCAGCATTAAATAGAATTGCAATTAAAATTTGAACGAATTCCAGCAAAATAAATGCTCATATAAATTCCATAATATCACTTTACAGATACAACGAACAAATCTGCCATAAATTAGCCCATTTCGCTTGGCACTCTTAATTCGTTGGTTTTTGTTTAATTTTCAATAATTTTTAGGCTTTTTTAAGTTTTGAGTTGTGTTTTTTTTTTCTTGGTTTTGCAATTTGCATTTGTTTAATTGTTGTTTGTGTTTTTGTTTTTGTTTTGATTTTGGTTTTTGTTTGGCTGGAGCAGTGTTGACAGCTTCTGATTGCATGTGGCTCGGTTTATTTTTTTATAGCATACGCTGCTGGGGGGCTCTTTAAGCATTATTTTTGCTCGATATTGTTCAATAATGGCCAATTAAAAGAACTTAAGGAATAACCAAAAATAGAATCTTAAGTTAAAACAGAACAGAAACAGCGCATAGCTTTCAACACAAATCGTTTGCTGCTTTAAAAACGAACCAACGAAAATCATAAAAATTAATAGGGAAATAGAGCAATTGAACGATAGAAAGAGAGAGAGAAAGGGGGAAGGGAAAGAGATACAAATATATAGCTAGAAATAACAACGGAACTTAAGTACTAACCAAAAAGAACACTTACTTCTTTTAAGAGAATTTGTTTAGATTATGTTTTTCTTGATATTTATCGTAAGGAATCATAAATATATATTCGCTTGATTTATCAGTTCCAATTTCGTTAAAGATTCTTTGAAATTTATTATAAACTTTAGCGCGGCGCAATTGTGAACAACATGACACAAACGGAAACAAATTGAAGACTTAAACAAACGAATTGAACACAAAATTGCACATACAATATGTATATAGGTAGATATAGTATATTTTCTCGATAACAAATGTACAAAATAATAAACAATAATTTTGCACACAAATTGGCTAATTATAAATACAAATGCTGAAGGATCTTTTTGTTGAATTGTTTATAATAATATATATATTTATACAAATACAAAATATATGTACGCATATCTCTGATCAACGAGCACGCACAAGTTCATTGAACTCTGCCACAACAAGGTCCTTGTGTGTGTTGTTCTTGTTGTGCTTGTTGTGCCTGTTGTATTTGTTATTGTTATAGTTATAGCTGTTATTGTTGTTGTGGTTGTGGTTCTAGTTGGTCTAGTTGTTGGTGTGTGACTTGTCATTGCTTGCCTAACGAGCAGAAGGCAAAGGTGAGAGCTATTTTCTACTAGAAAGATGTTCAAATGTTGCTACATCTGTCGAAAAGAGAAACACACAGAAGACACAGTAAGAAAACAAACAATAACAAAGACGTCGCATTAAACGAAACCAAATGAAATCAACGAGAAATTAATATGGCAAAGAACACAATCGACGCATCGAGTTGCCTGCAATTAGATACCGCAAAATGTCTCTGCACCGCACATCAAGTATACGCACCGTTGTCTTTTCGAGACACCGCAACAGATGATGATGCTGCAGCTCAAAGATATCCTCGTCCCTATAGTTATCATCCAGCTCAATGCCCGACTCCTGGGCGGCCCAACGCGCCTCCGCCGCCTTCTTCTTGCTAACGAATGCCGCTCCCGACGAGGCCTTGGCAATTCGTATGCGAGCCAGACGTGCTTTCTAAACAATAACAGAACAAATCCGAAAAGTAAAACAAGTTTAACTTCAAATTGGAAACACTACGCACCCGCTGCGCCTTGCGCTTATCAGCACGCTGATTCTGATGATAAATTCTACTGAAGTTCGATACAATAACAGGTACAGGTAAGGCGATAACCAGCACTCCGCTGAGCGAGCAAACACCGCCAACTATTTTGCCAGCTATTGTCTCCGGCACCATATCGCCATAGCTGAAAAAGTATACAAAATTATTAATTATTAATTATATATTTCATTATTTTATTGTTAGTTTTGAGATCTGTTACAATCTCCCCAGTAATATATATACAATTATCTGTATATACGATTAAACAGCCGAACACATTCGACAGGTGCAGATCTTCTAGCTTATTTTTCAATGTATCCTTTGCCTAGTCGAAAACTTTTTCTGTTACGTATCTTTATTCTTGAAACGTATTGCAATTCACAACATTAATAGAAACCAGTAAGGACGGAGCTACAGTCGGACGTAACCGACTGTAGGAGACCCTGTACTTTCCGTTTTCTTTGCTGTTTCTTATTCGATCGTAATGTAATTCACAGCATCGATAGAGATTGTCATAGACTACGTACATGCCATATCCCAAATCTTTAGCTTTAAAACTTAAGCTTTAAAACTGCAAACTGTTGCTAAATTTGTTTTTCGGTTAGCGGAGGAAAGAGAGGAGTTATCAAAAACCCAAAGAAGCTTGATCTGATTGCTGCATAGGAGAACCTAAATACTAAAAAATTGTATTTCTAGCTCTTATAGTTTGGAAGATCTAGGTGGCTTCTTTGTCTGATCTATCTTCGCTGTTTCTTCTCCGTTTGTAATGTAGTTCACAGCATCGATGGATAATTCAATAGGCTACGTACATGCCAAATTACAAGTCTTTAGCTCTAATATTGTGGCTACAGTTGCACATATATACATTTTGCAAAACATTGTCTATTGCATATCTTCGCTATTTCTGTTTCAAATCATAATCTAATTTGAAGCATCGGTGGAGAATACCTTAGGCTACGTACATGCCAAATTACAAGTCTGTAGCGCTATTATTGTGGCAGCTGTGGCGTTCATAGTTTTCGAGATTTTTGAGGATTTTTTTGATCTGCTTGCATTAGCTGACTACCTAAATCCAGAAAGCTGGTGCCTTTAGCTTTTATAGTTGCTGAGATCTAGGTGTTCATACGGACAGATGGACAGACACACAGACGGACAGACGGACAGACGGACAGACGGACAGACGGACATGGCTATATCATCTCAGCTCGTCGTCCTGAGTCAGAATATATATACTTTGTGGGGTCGCTTCCTTCTGCCTGTTACACACAGCTGTCATTTGCACTAAATTAATAGACCCTTTTACTTTTTTAAAGTACAGGGTCTAAATAGACTACGTACATGCCAAATTAGTATTATTAAAGATCTAAAAAAATTGCTTTCTCTTACTGCTTAGGAGAACCTAAATACTAAATATGGTGTTTAAGATCTAGATGTTCATACGGACAGACGGACATTACTATATAGACATATATTGCCTGGCGTCCTTCTGGGTGTTACACACATTTCCCAACTTGCACTAACGTAATAGACGGCTTTGTGATTTAGCAAGTACTGCAGGGTCCAAAAGTCACATTTGATAGGGATGCCAAACATTTTTCGAATACAGTAGTTTAATGCAGTTTTATTCCTAAACTTACTAATTAAAAGCAATTGATTGATTGATTCCTTCACCTTAATATCTGATTTAATTTTTAGTCTTTACTTACCCCAGCGTCGTCATGGTGACAATGGTATACCAGAAGGCCGCTGGTATGGATGTGAAGTTGGTGCCATTCACGTTCTTCTCGGCATAGAACATGACGGTGGCAAATATGATGATGGCCATGGCCAGTGAGAAGACCAGGAATCCCAGCTCACTGGCGCATGACTTGAGCGTATAGCCGAGGATGCGCAGACCCTGTGAGTGGCGGGAGAATTTGAATATGCGAAAGACGCGGAACACGCGCAACGTTACGAAGGCGCCGCTGACGTCATCGTTGTCCGTAATGCCCAGACCAATATAGTAGGGCATAATGGCCACCACATCGATGATGCTCATCACGCTGCGCACGAACTTGCAGCGATCCGGCGCTGCAAAGAGACGTAGCAGATACTCCGCCGTGAAGATCATAACACAGGCTGTGTCCAGGCAGAAGAAGACAATCTTGTAGCGTTCGCCACAGGGCAGGGTGCCGGCACGTCCGGGCCGAAGGCCACAGGGCACCGTCTCCACAACATTGGCCATGACGGAGACGGCTATGAAGAAGCCGGTGACATAGTAAAAGACCAGGGCGCTGGTCGATGTGTGCGGATTCTCGAAGGCACGCCACATCTTTTGGCGTATATTGGTTAGCTGCTGCAGATTCTGATCCCCATTCTCCGACAGTTTGTCATCCATGAGGCGTTCGGCGTTCTCACGCTTGCGATCACGATAATCCTCGTAGCAACAATCACCGATAACATCCGGCAGTATTCCAAAGAAGGCTAGCTCCTCGTCGTAGCTGGTGAGGCATTCGTGTTTCGGATAATGCAATTTCCCGGTGCGATAATAGTTAAGTATATGCCTAAATATATCTGGATCCCGATCGAAGAAATACTCTTTGCAGTCCTCATCATAGAAGAACTCGCGCTCATTGGAGCCCAGCAATGTGTCCGGATATTTCTCAAGCGTATTGCGCCATGTCTCAAACCGACGACCCGAAACATTTATCAACAGTTTCTCATCGTCCGTTTTGCGTCGATCCTTCGGCACGGGAGGCGGTGGCAATGGATGCGTAGCTATCGGCACCCACCCGATGGCCGCCGCCCGTGCAAAGGGCAGCCAAGCGGCGACCGAGGCCATACTGTGTGGTGGAATGTTTCAGTGTCCCAAGCCGTTAGCGTGATGGGACACGGGGGCTGGGGGGGGGGGCTGGCCGATTGTCGAGGTATTCGTCGGTCAAACCAAGCTGAGCTCTATGCCAACTAACTTGGATCTCAGCTGGCGCAGCTCGAACTATCTGTCAGATACGTTTGTTTCTCCGTCTTTCCGTTTACCTCTCTGCTTCCACTTAGTTCTATTTAAAGCTTTCACACTTAACGACAGCTTGCTTCTCGCTGTGTTATCTTTAACGTGATTATTCTATTTGCTTTTGCATTTGCTTTCGCTGCTCTATTTATGTCGTCACTCAGTTCCCTCAGTTGCCGTCTATCCTTTACATTTTTGCTTTTTGCTTTGTTATTGTTGTCTTGTTGCAATTTGGCGCTGCTTGCCAAGCATTTTCTTATTGCTTAAACTTATTGCTGTCATTTTCGCTTTTATTGTTCACGCCGGGGATATGGACCGAAATTCGTTATGCTTCTATGCGCTGCAGCACTGCAATTGTCAAAAAAAGAAACACACAAATCAAATAAAAGTTTCGCCAAAAAAAGTTTAGCAATAAGTTAAGGCAAACACACACAGACACAGACAATCCCAAACCCCCCTACACACACACATGGAAAAACTTTCGAAATGCCCCCAAAGCGTCACCCACGCACTGGGGCTATATCGGAATGCGACAGATTATATAAACAAAATGCAATTTGGATTCTTGGAAACCGAAAAAATACATTCATAACGTAATTATAGCAATGCCAGCTCATAAATCGAACCACTGACCGCAAATAAACAAAAAGATTTCCTGAATTTACAAATGCTGAGGAAGGATTGCACAGACAAGACTTGTTTTCTACCAGATAAAACTCAAGGCCATGGGTAGAAAGTCTGTAATAACAGAAAGGAAGTACGAATAACTTGCTTAGTAGTTGCTAAATGTTGTCCCACAATGATTAGGATTTTTTATTTATTTATTTAAGATAACTTCCTAATGCCACAAGTACAAAAGACTTATAATTTAAAGCATTAGTCACATAATATTAAGATTAAACTTAGATTCTAAAGCTTGAGAAACAATTTTTAGATTATATTATATTCTATTTCAGTTTATATTTAATTTTAATTTTAATTGTGTTAGTTTACATTTTTAATTTTATTTTTAATTTTAATTTTTGTCTCTAAAATATTGACATAACGTATTCTTGAAAATTGATTATGTATGAAGAAGTAGATTACGATTTGACTCTATGCCAACTTAAATGAAATTGGCCCTTAAAACTGTATTTCGATGTTTAATCTTTGCATAATAAATTATAAATTTACAAATCAGTTTATTACTAATAATTTATTACTGATAATTACTAATAATAATACTAAGTAATTCCACAATTAAATTCCTACACTACTGAAGGTCACAACATGGAGTTCTGAAGTGAAAACAAACATCTCTGGAATATTAATGGCAACATAACACAAAACTGCAGGAAGTTAAAATAACAAGCAGACTTGAATAATTCATAATTTATTGTTCAAGAGTTTCAAGTATTTAACGCAAGGAGAAATTCATATTCTGGCAGTATAAATGCTGAATAAAACTGTATAAAGAAATAAACTGTATAAGATAAGATGTAATCACTCTGCTTTTGTCGGGAGAGCTCACTATGTTCTATCCCACATGAGATAGAGAGCCGGAGGTATGCTTGGAGAGCCCGACAGAGCGAGGGAGGAGAGCGCCTAAGCGCTGTATAGGAGGCGAGCCGGCTACCCGCTTGTAATGCTTGGAAAGCCAGCAAGGGGAGCCGCTAAGCGCTGCCTAGCAGCTCATGCATTGAGAGCGGCCGATCTCACCACAGCTGCAGATTGGTGGGTGGGTTTTCTTGGCTCTTTCTTTATCTCTTTCTCTGGAACTGATAAGAGCCAGCGACTGCGCAGCCTGCAAGCGCTATAAATACAGCTGCTGCAGAGCAGCTGATCACAGTGCAGTGAAGTCAAGTGGTTAGGTCGTGTCAAGGGCGCTTAAGTGGAGTGGCGATTGTGCTTATTACAATAAATATTTATTTATTATAATTTCAAACCCATTAGTTTGTGGATCTGGAGTGTGACAATGGCAAGAGTATAAGAATATAAGAGTATATATAAGCGGTATTAAGCTGACAATTTCATAAAATTATATTTTGAATATAGGGTACAAGGTATTGAGCAGTCGGGCTGATCTGCCCCGTCAAAATTTTTTACGTATTACGATCAGTGGGGCGAAAGACTACAGTTGGACGTAACCGACAGCACTTTGTGTTTCCATCAACCATTCACCACTGCCACACACTGTGGCAAACTATGGGATATACACAAACCATATTCCCTCAACTCTACCAATTCAAGCAATTTTCTGATGAATATCTCCGCTGTTTTATATCCAATCGTATTGTAATTCACAGCACAGATGGAAATGCCAAATTAAGATTAAGAATATATTTACTTTGTGGAGTCTACCACTCCCATTCTGAGCGTTACACACATTTTTCATTTGCATTAACTTAATATACCCTTTTGTACTTTTTTTAAACACAGCAGCTAAAAATTGAGAAAACGTTAAGAACCATAAAATCAAAATAAAAGTAGCCGTAAAAAGATTATTGTTATAAAATTCCTTCATAAATTCTTCCTGCAGAAGCAAAACTTTAAAGCTCTAAAGCGCAAAATTTTGGCATAAAAAACGATATGTTTATAACAACGCAAACAATTCTCTGATAATATTGTAGCTCTTCTGCTTTTTGCTTTAGTCCAACATCATATTAAAAGTTAATAAAAATCTTACTTCAAGTATTTCTTAAGAACTTTTGCGCAGAAATTGTTTTAAAATGGTGTTGATAAACAAAAGGCACATGTTTAACAATAGATGGCGCCATTTGCATAGGCTAGTAATAAAATTTTATGAAATACCACAAAACACACATATTTATGATCTTATGACCTATGGAATTTCCTGTTTTCAGAATGTATAAATCTCACAATAAAACTTGGTATAAAAACATTCAAAATGAATTGCAGCATTGCTGAATGCTTTGTTGTGCTTGTTTACAGTAGGAAGCAAAGAGTTTCCATCTCAGCGTATTAATAATGTTACCATAATCGAACGGCCCAGAAATCGACAGACAACGCCATTCAATGCGAACTTATGGGCAAAGTTTTATCTAAATATTTAAACGAACCGCAATGAAATACCGCCTCCAGTTGGCCTCCATAAAGGAAGAGACAGATATATGATATACTATGATAAATACAGCTACACCAGATGCAGATATAGATACAGATAACGAAAACTATGTAAATTTAAAAACATGGGTGCAAAGAGAAGGGTGTGATACACCCAGCAGAAGGTGTGCCTGTCTATCTGGTCGTATTAAAACTAGATAACACCAACTATAGGAGCTAGAGACACCATATTCAGGGTTTAGGTTCTCCTATTTTGGATACCTTCCTCCCTTTCCCCGTAAATCGCAAAAAGCTACAGCAGAATTAAAGCTATTGGCGTGCTCGGAACTTATGGCATTCTCTATGGACGCTGTGAATTGCGTTATAATCGGATAAGCAACAGCGAAGATATGCCACAGACAATTTGCATACCATGTATATGCGCGTAGCTTTGTGCGTGTGCCTCTGATTGTGTTTGTAAGTGCATATACACAAAGTAAAGCGTCTCCTACTGTCGGTTACGCCCGACTGATATGCCCCGCCTATATATTTTTTAGGTTTGATAGCACAAAATACTTTAAATAATGGCCAAAGCATGAAAATGTTTAAACGCTGATTTGAAGATATGCAGATTTAAATAGCTCTAAATAGAAGAAAGTTACGGAGATGGATATAATATAGCACAGCTACACACACAGACACAGATTCCGATATATTTGCAGAAATAAATGCAACCACAAATATAGATTAAACTACAATAGAGATTCATAGTCAAATATAGAACGTTCAACTGTCATACAATCGTCACAATATTTTTGTACATTTTAATGATTCTGTTGTACTTTCCCCGAATCGAATAAATAATCGACAACCGACATCGAGCTGTGTGCCTAGGAGAACAAGAGCGTTGGCGTTTACGAACGAGTGTGGGTGGTGAGTGGTGGGTCTATGTTGTGGTTCAGTGGTGCTTAGCGATATTTTCTAGTAAAATTTATGTGCGTTTAACACCCCGAAACGGTTTCAAAGTCATTCTACAGCTACAATTAAAACGCAAAAATAATATTGCTATTGCTACGACGCCCCCTGCGCCTCTTTCCACTTGCCTAAACACCTTCCCTGCCCCACTGTTGACATTTTCTCTTGAATCGTTTGACAAAAGCTCATTTGTTTTCATAAATGTCACATTCCTGGCATACTCTCGAAAGTCTATATAATGCGCCCCTCTGATTTATATAATATTTACGGCTGTGACTGTCATGATAGTTTCGTTATTTGGCTCGGGTCGATATACACCGAAGCGTAGGGCGGACTGAATCGAAGAAGTGTTTGCATATTTATGGGCGCTGTCAAATGGATTATAAATAATATTATTAATGCAGCTCTCCACGGGGCTAAAGTGTGGTAGGAAATAGACTTTTACGTCTAAGGTGCTGGATGGCTGACATAACGTAAGCCATTAGAAGTTATTAGTTATTTGATGGTCATTTCAATGCCGTTAATGCCAGTTGATGGCCTGACTGAAACGCAACTAAATATAGAAAACTACAGAACTTGAAGAGGCAAAAATTATAAAGACATTGGTAGAAATAAATCAGCATAAATCATAGAAAAGTAGAGTGCTGCCAATTACTTAAATGCGTGACAAGCTAATGTGCATGTTCATATGACACTCATCAAGTTTTATCACAGTGTAAAATCATAGCTTAATGGCCACAGATCAATCATGGCCTAACCTTAAAGCCAAACAACAAATGTAATCATTGCCTTGCTAGATAAACGACTGTTTGGACAACACTTGGAGAAAAAATTATAACATTCTTAGTCGTGTCATTCACAATTTACTTGATCTGAGTAAGAACTTATTCAACTAAAGAATCCTCATGTAATCCAGAATTTCTTAACTTAACGTTTTACGATTTTAAGTTTCGGATAGTATAAATTTTCTGTACGCTTATTTATTGCCTAATGAGAATGTTTCCGACTTAGTTTCAGTGTTTATTTCCTCATGTTAAAAAAGATACTGCATAATTCAAGTAAGAACATGTTTCATTCAAATAGAAAGTTTTGTTCTTGTTTTCGAATCCAAGATTAGACTTAAATCAAGAAATATCAAGTAGGAAACGTACTAGAATTTTGCCAGTCATTTTGTATACTCCATATCTACGAATTGGGTAAAAACTGGGTTAATAGTTTATATGTATCAGACGAAAGGATACGTGGTAGATCCCACAACGTTAAAGCAGCCAATTTCAGAATGTAGATATATCAAGTTTATTTTAAATGTTGGAAGCCCTAACTGATAAAAAAAAATTAATAGCAAAATAGGTTGTTATCTAATAGAGTCCTCCATGATTGTATTCATTTCAATACCCATAGTACTGTACAGATAATATAATAATAAAATATAATATTTAAACTCTAACATTATATTTCAAATATTTTTAATCCATGAAAATCAAAAAAGATTCTGTTTGCTTTTTTCTAAGTGTAGCTATTGCTGCTTTACAATTTAGCGGAATCTAATAAAGTAATTGAATTTTATAGTTTACATTGTGAGCAAGTCAAAGTGCAAGAGCAAGTGGCAAGTGGCAAGTGGCAGGCGGAAGTGGCAAGTGAAAGTGAAAGTGAAAGTGTCCAGTCGCCAGTTGCTTATCACTTAAAATCAGCGCACATAAAAGCAAGCACACACACACACCATTGAGCAAACACCCACACACATACAGCGCACACTCTTCAAACAGTGAGCAGACTCATCGACTGGCAGACGGACAGTTCTGTACACACACACACCCATACCTACCCCCACACCCGCACATACCGATAGACAGACAGACAGACAGCTGGTGTGACTCAATACCTCAACGCTTCAATCAAACTGTGCACCCGCCCACAGAGGCTGCTGCCCCTCCTGCTGCGCCTCCCCCTCTGCTGCTGCTGCTGCTGCTGCTGCTCTCAGGCGAGCCGCCGTGTCGAGCCTTAATGTTTTAATGCCACATTATCCTATCAACAATTTTGCTGGCATAGGTCGACCTTGCCTTTGCGCAGTGTTCCCCAAATGGAAATTAATCAATGCCTGCCGCCTGCTTTTGCCTTTGCCTCTGCTTTTGATTCTGCTTTTGCTTTTGCTTTTGTTTTTGCTGCTGACGTCGTTGACGCTGGCGCCCAACGTTAGGCTATGGTTATACAATTACAACAACAGCAACAACAACAACAGCAACACGAATTGACGTGTGCGTGTTGTGCGCCATCAAAATAAATTGTCAAACATCAAATGGCTGGCAATGCTGCCCCAGCAGCCCGAGCATAAATAAAAAACAACACCTAATAGAGCCAGGCGCCAGACCAGCCATTGCACAGTGGGCTTAATCGCAAAAAAAACCCAAATATAAAGAAATTAAGCTATATCTTAATAGAATATATTTAATCTAAATAGTCTCTATATAAATAATCGCAAAAAATGTTTCAAAATTTTTTACATTCCTGAAACTTTTGTCGAAGTCAGACAATCACAACAAATTTTTATAAAACAAAATTTAGCCTACATTTTCTTATATAGCCGTATATATCATATATAGCCCTATATTTATAAATAGCTGAATCGATATATTATATTATAAAGAAATTTTTTATATCTCATTTAATTAATTATGTCCATGAGCTAAAGACACCTGTCGATATTGCTTTATATCCTAAGTTAAGCTTTAACTTTTTTGGATATTATTATAATTATACGCCTAAACAAAAAACTACGGTAAATAATGCACTGAAATATCATTAAAGAATTTATTTATTGTTAATAATGTCTTGAATTCTTAAAAAACCTTCTAAATTAACCAAAAATGTTTGCATTTTTGTTGCATACTGTAAGGGGCAAGCAACTGGAAAATGCAGTTGTAGTCTGATCGAATTGTAACTTATGTATGTCCAACAATTGTACCAAACTTCAAGTCTGTAATTTCATTATACGAATTTATGCCGGATTTGTTTGCGATACAGCCCACAGTGCTTTGGCAACCATCGCTTCCACGAGGTTGCTGACTTCCGTTACCTAAACAAAGGCACCACATGTCCTCACTTAAAAGGGCTTCATTAATTATTTGCGCTGCCTGTTTTAGTCAACAACAACAAAAAAAAACAAAACAAAAAAATGGCACTCACTAATTATTTGTTTTCATTTCACTTTTTTGGCATTGCGTCTCAAGGTTAAGTTTTAATTTGCGTTATCTTTACGTAGAGAGTGCAACAACAATCACGCGCATAGCGAGAAGCTCTTGGTTTTTGGATGCGCGACTATCGAATACCCATTATTAGGAATGTTCACTTGCAGAAAATGTTATCCAAAGAAGTACACATAAAGGTAAAATTTCCATATATAACATGGTACTAAGTTTTAAGCAAACAAAATATTTATTTAAATGAGAATAAACTCTTGGGATGATTTATTAAAATATCGTAAAATATAAATAACTTGTATACATAAAACCCATCCATAATTAAAAAATAAATGAATTTAAAAGTTTTTGATAAATAAAATGAATATAAATCAATATAAATATATGGCAATTAAACTGATAAATAAATTTTTGTATATAGAATTTTGTCATTAAAATTAATTGTAATTATATTTTTTTTCATTCAGATTTAAAGGTGCCTTCTGATCGTGCATATAAATATTTGTATAGAAGAAATTAAGAAAATGTGCATTCTTGATTTTTTAATAATTAATTATTAATTAATTAATTTTTAATAATTTTTAATAATTTTTAATAATTTAATAATAATAATAATAAAATCACAAAAATGTGCATTTCATTTAACAATATTATAAATATAAATAAAACAAGCCCTCTATTAGTATTTCAATGAGTGCAGGGTATACCGCAAACAACAATTTCAGCACACATTTTAACAATAGCAAGTTCTTGTTTTTTTCATAATGATGCGCCATCCATCCATTCACACCGTTCGCCCATAAACCAACATTGTATACAATTTGTCTTTCCAGCTGCCCTTGCTAACAACACATCGCAAACGCCAAGCGAGGTGAGGTGATTGACTTGTTCCTCAGTTTTGCGACAGCCATGCAAAGCATAAACATTTCAATCGAAACCTTACGAATGGTCGAACTGCAATAATACACAAGCGAAATATGTGTAAATACGCACCAGAAAAATGTATTCAAAATTTAATTAATTAAGCGAAACGCATGCGTTTATTCATTTATAATATTATGGTAGTTCATGGCCTTAAAACCGAAAAAAAAAACTAAATCACCGAAAACTTTTCATAATCATAAAAAAACTCTTATTATTATCCTTTTTGAACGGCTTAGAATTATTAGTTTCATATCAAAATAAACCACTGTATTTGCCCCATTGTGCTTCAAATTCTCGGAATTTAAATATCTAATCATTTTGTAAGTATAAACGCTAAAAACTACAATCTGCATTTATTAAATATTTTAGTATATTGTTAACCTGCAATTTTGAGATTTAAAACACATCCTGTTTTTTAGATAGTTAAGACCTCGAGATATTGACAACTCTAAATATTTTAAATAGAAAAAAGGGCGACAGAACAACAAATAAATTTATTTATTGATTATTATTTGTTTATAATTATTTATTTATGTTTGTATATTCGTTATAATTTATTTAATTATTTTACTATTTTTTAATTATTAAATATAATTATTTATTATTTATTTATCATTATTTATTTATTATAATTTTTTGATTATTATAATTATTTAATTATTAATTGTATTTATTTATTATTTATTTATAATGATTGATAAATGCATTATTATTTATTTCTTTACTTCT
Source organism: Hypselothyrea guttata (assembly GCA_035045125.1). Lineage (NCBI taxonomy): Eukaryota > Metazoa > Arthropoda > Insecta > Diptera > Drosophilidae > Hypselothyrea > Hypselothyrea guttata. The sequence goes on along the minus strand of JAWNNJ010001275.1, from coordinate 684,957 downwards.
AAAAAGCGATGTTTTCAATAAATAATAAATTAAATAATAATAATTATGCACTTGAACGCAAACGTAACATGCTGTAATGTTTAATAAAATGTACTTGAATATTTAAGATCCATTTCGACTGAGCTGCAGTAATACCAACTTTTCAGCATCATTAAACATCTTGGACATATGCATGCTGGTAGTTAAGAGTAAATCGCCTGTAGCCTAGAGTATTTACGGTACGCAGTCTAGTTTTCGAGTACTTCTATTTATAGTTTTCACTTTTGCCTCTGCGCTCATGGTTTACTTTTTCTGCACGTCGTTTTTTCTGTCGTTCGCTCGTTCTTCTCGTTTTTTGTAATTTTGTTTATTGTTGAGCAGTGCGCACCCCATTACCAACCTTAACATGTTCGCTCATGCTCTATTACCCGCTTGTCCCCCCTTTGTCCCCCGCTTGCCATCGCTCTGTATTAATGTACAAAATACACGTAAAATCTACGGAAATCCTGTGGATACTCGTATTTCTTATTTTTCTTGCGAGGGACCCAATTACCAGCCTTATTATGAGTTGACTTTTGCTCGCAGGACTGATGTTTTCTCTTTTCAGCACGTGCTGTCGTCTCTGTTGGCTCTGTGGCTCCTACGCACGCTCCATAGTGGTAGCAATTTCCTAGTCTTTAACAGCCGGAACCGCCAAAATCAGTATTCATATTGGAAAAACAACGCGAAAGGCAAACGAAAAGCGAAAAATGAAAAATGAAAATAAATGGGACAGTGCAACGTTCGAAATGGAACTAAAAATGCTTCTGAGATCATAAACGCATTTTTATGAGCATGCAGTCGGTTTCTCTGGTTTTTATGGACAATAAGTTAACAATGTTTACATTTAGCTCTGTTCTATATTTAAACACTAACAAAAGATACACACACACACACGCACACACACTATGATGGGCTGATTTGGTTTTGTTTACAAGCAATTTGTGTATGTTTTCATTTTACTTTTTCCCACTGGTGTCGGCATTAGAAAAACATGTAGATATAGTATAATAAAAAAACGAACTATTGAAAATTTCCAAATGCAGGAAGAGACCAGCGAGAGAGCCCAGACAAAGCAGGCCGACTCGAGTCTGCGCCTGGCCAACGGCCCCAGGGGACCAGAGGGGGCATAGGCCTTTTCGGCTATGGGTGGTTGAATTGGGTTTGAGTTTGGGTTTTGGGTTTGGGTTTGGGTTTCAGTTTTTTCTTGTACTTCTCTTTTTGTCGAATCGTCGCTGGGCGTCTTCGTTTTAGGCATCTTCGTTGTCGGCTCAACATCAAAAACGTTTTGCCAGTTGTGTCTCTGAAGCCGAGACTTATGAGCATTTTATAATTTGGCGTCGCTTGTGTATACATTTTGCCAATGAGGTAACATTCCCTGCCAATGCACCAAATGGTGGTTGAATATTAGCACAAAAAACTTGGCTCATTGCTGATATTTGTAATGTTGATTCATCATTTACAACAGGCCCGACTGACAATGCTAAGCAAGGACATGACAATTGATGACCCAAAGCCCAATAAACAACAATTTAGACGCGATTGATTGATAGCAGCTAATACAAACGAAATTGATTCGTTTTTAAAGACGTTCGGTAATTTCTAATGCATTCATAATACAATTGTGTTCAATTAAATGTTCTATTATTTAGCAAAAATTCAATTAAATTAAACTGAGCTCATTAAACGCATGCATAATGCAAATACTTATGTTTTCTATGGCTCATTTCTCAGTTCATGCCGCCAATTAAACGGAATTCCCACTCCGGCCAACGTTGCGTATGCTTATTATTAATTTAAAACGTTGCGCATACGTCATGTCGTACAAGACAGTTGCCCAACCGGCACGGGATGCCAAGCCAAACAACTGATCTATTATTTAAATTGCTCCAACACACACCCGTAACCCCACAAAACTGAACCCCGTAGATGCTGAACACTCCCGCGAGGCTCAAGGACTTTTGCAATTTATTGGATTTCCCTAACAAAACTAGCTGCCATTCAATTTAATTGCAAGGCCCATAAAACGCAAAAAAAAAGGACTATACACTTGAATTGTGCTTATCAGTGGAACGCATCTGAAGCCCCCGAAAACTTTGCCCTCCAGTCGACAGCAGGCCAAACCCGAAGCCGAAACGTGCAAGTGACCCCAACTAGGATAATGGAGGAATGGATTGCAGGAAGGGAGAATATGTTTCGGTGTGTGTTAACGTGGAGAGCGCCGAGGCAATGGCGTAATTTATGTAGGCTCGCTAAGCCTTTCATGCGTGAAATGTGATTATATCTATAAAATACAATGTATCAACTCATATATATGTAGTATGCGTGCTTAAATGTTATCTTTAGTTGCATAAATATACAAACTTACATTTGAAAATAAAATATTACCAGTTTTGAGCTTTTTAAACTTAAATTAAATTAATTACTTTCGTGGTACTTAAATGGTACTTAAGATTATATAACATTACAAAATTTAAATTAAAAACAAAACAATATCAAATACAATTTGCAATTCTAATTGTGTTTGTTGCATTCCGATTTGTGGATTTAAATTAATTTAATTTAATTTAATTAATTACTTTTTCAAATTAAAAACAAAATAACACCAATCGAAAACTTTAATTTTTATTCTTGTTTACTCTTTCTTGTTTTAAATTATTTTATTTTTATCAATTAATTTATTTTAAATAATTATTTTGTAATTGAATATTATCTGATCAAGTTGAAATCACGCCGATTTTTATATATTGATTTTGCGGGGCAAATAGAATAAATATTCAAGGTTGCACTAGAATATTGAACCACAACAATTTGTAAACGAAACGCCAATAACAATATCTATGTATGGAATGGTAAATTACGAAAATTTTCATTTTCTATGGCTTATGATTGTAGTAGGAAAATTCGAAAAAACTAAAACCATAAATCAAAGATATGTTCATGAACTATTTAAGTTTAACCAAAATGGGCGGGGCTGATATACATTCATATAAGCAAATGAACAAATCTGAATAAATTTTTTTCTTCACACATACGCACAAAGATAAATAATTACAGTTCAATTATTTATAGACCGAAAAAACATTTAAAATAAATACAACAATTTAAGTTAGTCGTAGAATATTAACTAAAATTATAAAAAAAAAACTTAAAACTTAATCACCTAATCGAATGGAAAACGGGGTAAAGTTTGATAATATTTACATAAATTATTTTTATATTCCTTAAAAAATTATCATTTAAATCTAGCAAAAACAAAACTTCATATTCCGCTTATAGCAAACGGTTAATAAAGCTTAGTTTTGGTAAGGTCTGTTGGCAGTTGATGCTAACCTGCAACATACTGCTTTCAAGGACGTGGCTCACAGTTGAATCAAGATTGAAGAACATCCGCTGGGTGCATGAGGGAAATTGATTAAAACAAAGTTCATATATTGTGTGTCAAGATTAATATTAAGATTAAGATTAATATAATTAATAACGTACAACAAGTACAACAAGTACATACATAAGCGTGAAGCAGAACGCGAGAAAATCCTTGAAAACAAACGCGAAACCACTAAAACCCAAGCACAATTTAAGGCTTTCAAGGGATTTCTATCTATGCAGTGATAATGCACAACAGCAACTGCAGCCAGTAGGAACGGCGCCGATCAGTCGGACTTACTCGACTGTCGAATACCCTGCACTCTATATTCTAAATATAATTTACGAATATTTTTAAAAAATATAATAAGAAGTGCAGCAGCAATGTTTTTTCTTACTTTTTTTGTTTTTGAAAGCGAGCGAGGCAGTGTTATTTCTCAAATAACTTGCAAGTTTATTAAATGATTTTAATGAGATTTTTAATATAGTTAGATATAAAGGTAAAAAGTTTATATTCTAATTAACAAGCTTTTATGTTCAATACTACGTTTGTTATGAGATCTTATCGATTAGGATGTAAAGGAGGCGTGGCAACGAAGATTTTTAGTTTGTTTTAACAGGTCTCCAATTTTTCGATTGATTTTTCTATTGACCAAAACATTATGGAGCCTTGTTGGAATAAGTATTCTGGTTATGTTGATATTACATATTTGATAAATTTCCTCCATTATGCTTTGAGACGAATCAAAAGAATTAGCGTGGCTTATTGGCCAATCGATTTTTGTATGTATTTGTTTGGACTATGGGGTTTTTTATATTTTCTTAGATTGATATTAGTTACTGTTACTAAATTGGGTTAGTTAGATATAAAATACTTAAATAATTAACATAATGTTTAGGCAAACAATCTAGCCATGCCAAATGAGCTCTCTCGAACTTAAACATAAAATATAACCATAAAAATATTTAAAATTTTAAAAAGATTTGTGATTGATGTAGGAAATTAAACTAAGATCAAAATGATTAAAATCGAACGTCTATTAAACGAGCTATGAGCTAAAGAAGTAAAACTTTAAGTACACAAGATTAGTAACCCTGTTTTTAGGATACAGGGTGCAGGGTATCACAACTGCTGCAACAACAAAGAGTCAAAGCAAATGCAGGATGAGCGCAGCAGCAGCAGCAGCAGCAGCTGTGCATCAAGCGCGTCATCAAGACTCACACAGAGACAGGCACGAACACGTGCACATAAAGCGTTATGCTGCACACACACACACACTCATACATGTTCATATGTTTTGTTAAAAGCGTAGTGTGTGTGTGTGTATGTGTGTGTTGGGAAAGTGGGGTCGGGGTATCAATGTGGCTTTGTTGTTGCGCCAAAAACCAAGCCAAGGATTTTTCGCACATTTGCGCCAGCAAATGGACTGTTTGGACTTAGCTGCTGCTGCTGCTGCTGCTGCTGCTGTTGCTGCTGCTGCTGCTGTGCGCTCTTTCACATCCACAGACGACCTTCACTTTCACACCAGTGCTGCCAGATTTTTTGGGCCAGAAGTGGCTAAAATTGTCGAAAAAAGTGGCTAAAAATGGCTAAATGTGTTTTTCAAGTATTATTAGTTGAAATATGACAAAATGTAATTAATAAGCAAAAAAAAAAAAAAAAAAAGGTCTTTCTTCACACAGTTTGAAGGCACTTACACGAGTGAAGTAGTAAAATCTAGTCCCAATTTGGTTAAACGCAGCATTATCAAACCGAAATTTGTGTTCAAAAGTGCAAATAAATGAAATGGCTAAAAGTGGCTAAATGAAACCAAAAAGTGGCTAGATTTATAGTGATAGCATTTTCAAAAAAAAAGTGGCTAACCCGGTCAAAAAGTGGCTAGATCTAGCCACAAAGTGGCTAAATTGGCAGCCCTGTTTCACACACACACACCAATAGAGAGAGATAGCGAGAAAGAGAGAGAGAGAGAGAGCGAAGAGCATAACACAGCCGCCGCGGCCGTCACCGTTAGTTTTTGTTAAATGAGTTTTTATTTTTGTTTTTGTTGTTGCAGTGTTGCAGCTTTATCCTATTATACGCTAGATTTAACATATTTCAAAATTGAAAAACTCATCAATTTAGCAAAAAGCTTATAGGATTAAATTTAGCATTTTTTATTAATTCATTCATTTGATAAGTTTTTAATGTTTGGTACACAAATATCGAAAATATCAAAAGTGTTGCTAGTTGATATTAAATAAATAAATAAATAACAGATTTAAACTAAAAAAAAAAAAATATCTAAAAAAAAATATTATTAAATATATGTTAAAAATGAAGCAATTATAGAATATTTAAAATTAATATACAATATTCTGAAATAACTAAATTGCTGATGCCGATTTATCTTGGATTGCCAATAAAGAATAAAAATATTTGACGTCTTTAAGCACCGTACCTCAATAAAAAGAATAATAAATATAGATACATATATACATAATATGTATGTAAATCAAATAACAAATCAAAATATACAAATATACATCAATACAAATAATATAACTGAATTACCAAAAAACATATATTTTATTATATAATATAAACAAACATATTTATAAGTCGAAGCAAATTTCATCCTTTAACTAGATACTATTTAGATTCAACTTTATAAAATAATAAATAGAATAACCAAAAGCAGGTCAATATTAATTAATTCAAGCTAAGCAAATAAAATAAAATAAGCAATACTTTTTTGTGTTTTTATTTATTTAAATTTAGTCAATATTTCCGCAAAATACTACATATTGGGATTTTATTAGTAAGATAAAAAACATATGCCCAATACTTATGTTATTTTGACTAAATTTTAATATTGTAGATCTTGATAAGCACTATAATTTGTGCTAAGGTTGATTATTTGCAATTGTACGATTTACAGATAATTACAAAAAGCGACAAAAACAGAAGTCGCTTTTGCGCCGATTTCAGCGAATCCCTAGGGATTATTTTAATCCAAGTAATTTAAAAATGTTAAGCATTGATGTATCTTGAGATATTGGAAATTCAAAACGGAACTTTGGCTGTTTAAATATTTAATAAAATTAAATACATTCCCCAACCAAAAATTTTCGCATCGATTTATAATATTTTGTATCTAGTTGAGCTTTGTGTGCAAATGTCCATATAAAAATTTGTTAGCTATTTTCAGAAATTACTTTAGTTCAAATCTAGCTTACGCGCGTCCCCCAATGTGGCAACACTGTGACGCTGCCGCTGCCGCTGCTGCTGTTGCTGCACATTAAAATGAAAGGCGGCTGCACGTTAATTAGGCCAACAACTTGTTGTTGTTGTGTTGCACGCAACGGAGCGTAATTAAAACTAAAAATTCCGTAATTATTTGATCAACATGATTCTGCAACAAGGACGCATTTGTATACAATTGTTGTGTCCTCCGTAGTCCTTGCTCCCCACTCCCCACACCCCCTTCTTCCTCATACAGCGTCTGTCGTGCAAAAGCAACATCAGCAGCAACAGCAACTACAACAACTACAACAACAACAGCTACAATTACAACAACAACATGTTCACGCGGATACACACATTTTCATAAAATCAAAAAAGCAAACGAATATGTCCACACACACACACACACGCATATACAAACTCTCACACACACAGTGGAGCCCATACACATACATACAGACGCCTTCCTGCCCAACCACCCACACTCTCACACACTCTCACACACACACACGCAGCTTTGGCGTATAAAAAATTGGCATCCACACAGACAGCGCGCTGCTTTTGGATGTTGCGCCTCAAACGCTTTGATTAAACAATTAGTTTGTGAATATTGCATTAAAGACGCTTTTTGCGCTTATTGCCAATTGTGGCAGTGTCTGTGGTCATTGTTATGCCACACACACACACACACACACAGAGGGGTTTACAACCAGGCACTTACACTTATACACTTACATTCATCTGTGCGTTGCGTTGCGTGTGTACGTGTGCGTGTGAGTTGTGAGTGTGTGTGTGCGTGTTGTAGTTTACATTTTTACACTTGTTCTCGTTTTAGCTTTTTTCACGCCGCCGCCCGCACACACATACATATGTGCATATTCGCTTACGCCTTTGGCTTTTATTTCTGCACTATTTTTTGCACATTTCTGGCTTGCTTGCAATTTGGAATTTTTCTTTTTTCTTTTTCTTGCTTTACTTTGTGCTTTGATATTTGCTGCACGCACGATTTCCAAAGTCCCGTTGCGTTCAAACGTTCTCGACAAACTGAAAGAACGCAAAGAAAGTGAAAAGCGCGCAGCAGCGAGAGACCGTTAGAAGTGAGCGAGAGAGAGAGAGAGAGAGAGTGCGGCAGGGTTGTTGCTGCACCCATCTGCGCTCCGCTCCCTACGTAATCGCCTGCTGCCATGTGTAGACTCGCACTCTCTCTCTCCCTCTCTTTCCATGTCTCTCTCTCTCTCTCAGCCGATTACAGCTGGCAATCCGGGACACGAGCTTTCTCTCCGCGCCTGTGCACTAGGCAATGGCGCAAGTGGTGGTCCCCATGCCCGATTGCCACACTTTCGGTTTACGCACCACAACTGGTGTTATTTTCCATGCAATGCCATCAATCTAATTGCCGCAAGCAGCGTTGCGAATTTAGCGGGTTTCAGCATTTTATTTATGTTCATCATAAACTTATTTAAAAATCTGTAATTATTTTTTTATACAGATTGTTTTTATTTTTTTCCACAATTTTATAAATGCTTATCATAACACTATTTTGAAATCGGTAATTGTTTTTAGGATTTTAGTTTATTGATAACATATTAGATAATTATTTTGTGAAGTATTTATTTTATACTTTATTTAAGTTCAGCAAAAATCTATTTTAAAATCTATAATTTTAAATGTTGCATATTGATGATATTATTGACATTATTTGTTCTTCATTTATAATATACAATAATAATGTGTTATTATTTTAGTTTTTACGTTACCCAATAGTGTATATGCGCAATTATGCAATGTATGTTAATTTTAATCGATTTACGAATATTTTATATTGTTTATTTTTTAACATTTCTTTGTATGTGGCAATTATGCACTATTCTGTAATAAAAAAAAGATAAACAATAAAGAAATTTATATAGAAGAGAATCTGTTATATATTTGCCGGCAAACAAGTTGGTTTCTATATAAATTTAAAACATGCTAAACATTTATTTCAGTGCTATTGGTGTGCTAAAATAACAATATTGCATTTGAACGCTAATATATATACATATTTATCTATAATAACTGTGAACGCTACAAATATCACCGACTTTAATTTCAGTTTTCAGCTTTCAGTTTCAATTGGACTTGGGACCAGCTGCACCATCGGCATTAGCCGCCTGATTGAACTGATTGTGCCATTCCAGATTCTGTTTGGTCACAGATTCGCCCCGTTTAGCCGCCTGCTTACCACTGTAGATCATAACCACGCAGCCCAGCACAGTGAGGCCAATCATCACATTCGCAAGCCAAATACGAATCTTATTGCGGCAGCGTTCCATTTCCTCCTGGCTATAAGAAATGCAATATAATAACTATGATACATGTGCTGTACAAAACTGGCATACCCTACAAAGTTGGGCACCTCGGCAGTGGACTTGTATTTGCCACTCCAAACCAGAAATCTTCGCTCCAAATCATTTGGCTGATGGTTTTTGATGCTTTGCCTCAGTGTTTGCGTACTGCCGATGGCACGTTGCGTCAGCAGATTGCAGGAGCGCCTGGTCAAGGCGCCAATTAGCGCGAATTTGGTTAGCATATTGTTTATCAAAACGCAGCGAGCTTTGCGCTAAGTGAAAACCGGCTGTAAACTAATTTCAATCGCGGATTCTATCACAGCTGGTCCACTTTATGCAATGGCTGTTGTAGGGTTGTCGCTATTCCGTTTCAAACGCACTTGTTGAACATTGCCACATCGATGAAAAAAAGTGAATTTTAATAAATTAAAATTAAATGAATAAATTAAAAATTAATTTTAATAATTAATATTTTTTACTCGTTAAAATTATACAAATGCAGTATTGAAAAGTAGAATACAAATAATTTAAATTATCATAAAATAAGTTCGTAATAGCGCTGCTGGATTAACTTACTGTAGTCTAGATTTAACATATTTGAAAATGCAATTAATTTCCTTTTATCTTATGTATTTATTTATTAAGCAAAATTATATGTTTTCATATTAATTTAACAGATATAGCTTGTTTATCAGCAATTAAATTTATTTTAATTTTTTAATTCTTAGCTTGTTTTGGCTTTTTTACTTGTAGACTATCGTATGTGATCGCCCAACACATGGCAACACTGCCAGACTCCCACGACGAACTCTACACGTTATCGATAGCACTTCCACAATCGATACATGTGCCTGCTGTTGCCGGCAAACACATCCAAAGATGTTTTATAACATACTGAAACGCACTGCGCAAACCAACCTGAATATTGTCAAAAATGTGAGCAATTGCCACTTGCTGCGCCACAGCAGCGGCTCTGCAGCTGGCAAGGACGACATCCAGGCTGCGCTGGACATCGAGGCGAGTCTCTTCGATAACTCGCTGCTGCAGCACAATCCCGTTAACACGAGGCAAATTCTAAGCAAACACAAAAAGGCAAGAAATACACAGAAACCGCCAAAGAGGGCCGTAGCCGAGTTGCCCAAACCGGCCACGCCTCCAGTGCCAGCACGCATCAAACCCGCCCCGGCGCCGCTTATCAAGGACGCTCAGCTGAACTTGGAGTTTACGCGGCTGACGCTGCAGGTAAATACGCCGTAAAAAGCTAGGATTGAGGATAATTTTAATAACTGGCGTCTTGCAGGATCCGCTGATGAGCAGCTTGTTGACGGAGGTGCGTTCCCGCAAGCGCCGGGACAAGCAGCGCACCATCATCATCGAGGGCAGGCGCCTGATAGCGGAGGCTCTGCAATGCGGTCTGCGGCTGCAGTCCCTATTCTTCAGCCAGAAGGAGCAGCTAGCGCTGCTGGGCGAGCAGGTGTCGCAGGCGCAGCGGCAGCAGCAGGCCAAGATCTACAAAGTGCCGCAGCACGATTTGAAGACCTGGTCCTCGCTGGTCACCCCGCCCGGCCTGATGGCGCTCTTCGAACGTCCCACGGGTGGCGGTGTGGCGGGCAGCCACGCAGCCCTGCCCATCACAGTTGTCTGCGACAACATTCGGGAGCCCAACAATCTGGGCAGCATCATACGCACCTGCGCCGCCCTGCCCTGCAGCCAGGTGCTGGTCACGCACGGCTGCTGCGATCCCTGGGACTCGAAGGCGTTGCGTGGCGGCTGCGGCGGCCAGTTCCGGCTGCCCATACGAGACGACGTCCCCTGGGAGCAGCTGGCCATGCACATACCGCCCGAGACGGCCGACAATTGCCACGTCTTCATTGCAGAGAACAATCTGGATAAGCTGGGCGAGCAGAGCAAAAACGCCGTTGAATATGCCAATCTAGGAGCACCTGGAGCGCACAATGTGCTCATCATTGGCGGCGAGAGCCACGGCGTCAGCGACGACGCCTACAAGTGGGTTTGGCTATGCATTTGGCTATAACTGACGGTTTTAATCTTGCCTACTTAATTGCAGATTCATGGACCTGGTGGGCAGCAGAGGCAAGTGCGTCTACATACCGTTGGCCAGGGGCATCGACAGCCTCAACGTGGCATCTGCGCTGACTCTGATACTGTTTGAGCTGCGGCGTCAGCTCCAAAAGCAGCAGGATCTGTAGATCGTTAAGCCACCAGGAAGAAAGTATTTTAGGGCAATTTGTTTTTCTGTTCATAAGTTTAAACCATGAAGCGTAAATAATAATTAATGTTGCATTCTTTAAAATAAAATCAGTGGGACGGAGGCTACAGTCGGACGTAACCGACAGTAGAAGACCCTTTACTTTAACTTTATGCATTTACAAACACAGTCAAAGGCACACACACTAACCTACACGCGTATGCAAGGCACACCACCCCCCCTCTTCCTAGTGCGGCATATTGTCCGTTCCGTTTCTTATCCGATCGAAACGAAATTTACAGGGTCAATAGAGAATGTCATAAGCTAGTTACGTACCAAATTACAAATCAATAGTTTTAAAACTGTAGCTACAGTAGCTTTTTGCGGTTTGCGGGGGATGGGGGGGAGGTATCCAAAATCTAAAACAAACTCGTGCTGCTCGCTAGGAGAATCTAAATCCCGAATATGATGTCTCTAGCCCTTATAGTTGCTGAGATCTAGGTGTTCATATGGACGGACAGACGGACATGGCTATATCGACTCGTCTTGTCGTCCTGATCAAGAATATATATACTTTATGGGCTCTGCCACGCCTCCTTCTGGGTGTTACACACATTTCCTCTTTGCACTAAACTAATAGACCCTTTTTACTTTTTTAAAGTAAAGGGTTTAAAAAATTTGTACGGGGCAGATCAGTCGGACGGGCCCGACTGTAGAATACCCTGTGCCCTTTATTTTATATAAAATTTTATAATACTGTCACACTAAGCGTATCAGCAGTACTTCTTCTTCTTCCCTTTTTACGTGCGCTGCTGCTGCTGAGCTGCGCTGTCAATTGCGTAGCTTATATCTACTCTGTTTATTAAACGATTTTAATGCGCTTTTCAGAAAAGTTAATATAATAGAAAAGAGTTTATATACCAAATAATAACATTCTATGTTTAATATCACGTTTACAGTACATTCCATTTCATTTTGACATTTCTTGTTGACATAAAGTATTTTTAATTAGATTATATAGAATTAAGTGTAGTTGACTCTAAACCTTACCTCCTTGATATTGACACAACACGTCTGTCCTTCGGGGCAAATTGAATTGCCTGTTGTATCGGATGTGCCATAAAGGACGACCTTCCCATTCCTTCCCATTGGACACTCATCTTAAGGTCTACATTCCGTATTAGTTTGAAATTGGCTGAATTTTGAGAAGCATCTCTATTATATAACAATAAAATAAGCCATTGTCCGTAATTCTCTTACATTTAAGCAACATATTCTGGGTTTGACGCATAGAAGTGACGTTCTCAATGCGATCAGCCATTCTCCTTGATGGTCAATGACACCATTCATGCAGACGTCTTCATGAACACAACTCGAGTTTCCATCGCAGTATACTCCTCCTACCGAATCTTCTGGTCTTCCATATACTCCTACGGTGTTTATCAAAAGGACCGTGGAAATAATACAGAGAGCACTTGTAAATAAAAGAACTATTCCCATTTTAGAACAGAGTATTGGAAACGATCCGTAAGTTGTGATATTTCAACTTGTACTGAAGACAATTGCTAAACTAAGACCCAATTTATAGGGTTTTATTATTTTCTTTGTTTAATTCTATAAGAAATCTCTTCGAAATGCTTTTGATCTCGAAGTCAATTCAATGATGTTTGCTTATCACCGACTTTTTCCCGCATTCACATTACGTGTTCCCTGTACAGGAAATCCCAATTAATTATTCACAAGAAATGGTATCATATTAACTATATTTTTTCCCAATTATAATGATACGTAGACAGATTTTATAGATGGGTCTACGGTCTACGGGGGTCTATGGTTGTCGAAAGTACATCGAGATATTAATATATCGATATTATTTTGTCCATATATCAAACTCGATGTTTTAATTTAATAACTACCTAATACCAATATACTAGAACTGATACTAATATGTAAAACATATAATATATCAATGTTTAGTATAACTTTCAAGTTCAACTATTGTGTAGCCTTTATCTCCTGTGTTTATTTACCGATTTTAACACGAAAGCCGGATCATATCATCATCATCCTCGAAGGATACGCATTTTTTATCCTTCCGACTTAGGAACAAAAAAAATAAATAAATAAACAATATGTTTAATTATATTTGATTTACCTAATGAATACTTAAAATTTGTTGTAAAATGAATCATAATTGGTGAAGAAAATAAAAAAATCAATATCCCATCATAATTATGTGATTTTCAAAATAAAAGTTAAAATGATAACCTAATTCTAGGTTTAATTTATATCAGTTTGAATTGAAATCATTAAAAATGCATTGGTAAATAATTAAAATATTTATTTATAGCTCTTTGTGTCACTTTGGGAAGCAAATACTTGAATTTGTTTTAACATACTGACACGCTACTAATTTATTGCTAACATTGTTTCACATAATTAGTTACTTTACTGCATTAATTAATTTCAACTATTTGCCTCGATCTCCTTGTACACCTCACGCTTATACTCGTCCAGACCTCCCTCAATAGCCCGAACTGTGCGATTGCCGCAGACCCAGAGCTCCTTGCAAACGACCTTGATCAGCCGCTCGTCGTGAGAAACCAGAATAACGCCGCCCTATAAATGGAATCAGGAAATTAGCCTGCAATATACTACTATATATTATAAATTATACCAACCTTAAAGGCATTTATAGCTCTGCCCAGGGCATCGATTGTCTCAATATCCAAATGATTCGTCGGTTCGTCGAGCACTAGGAAATTCGGTTCCGCTAGCAATAAAAATATGATTTTATAGATTATACGATTTTAGATTGGATTTTTAGTTACCCATGCACATTTTGGCTAAGGCCACGCGTGATTTCTGTCCGCCGGACAAGCTGGCGATGCTCTGCAGAGCAAGGGGTCCCGAGAGACCGAAGCTGCCTAATTGCCGGCGATACTCCTCATCGGGTCGACCGGGGAATAGCTCGGCCAGCACGCCCACGCAGGTGACGTTCATGTTCAAGTGATCCACGTGATGCTGGGCAAAGTAGCCGATGCGCAGGCCGCGATGCAGCACGATGTTGCCGTGTATGGTGCTCAGTTGGCCCACGATAATCTTGAGCAGCGTGGATTTGCCCGCGCCGTTTTCGCCCACAATGCAGATGCGTGAATCCGAGGTGGCGGACAGATTGACGCCTTTGAAAATGGGCAACGGATCCGTGGAATTGTAGCGGAAAGAGACCTCCGAAATGGCCAATACGGGTGGGTTGAGTGGTTCGACATCGGGAAACTTCAGCGTCACGACCGTCTCCTTCTCCACGGGCTTGAGCTCCGGCCTGAAATGCAGCAAGAGAAGCTAATTAATGGCCACAGTGTAAACTAAGGAAACTTTGAACCTACAGCTTCTCCAGCATCTTGATCTTGGACTGCACGGAGGAGGCCCGATTGGCATTGTAACGGAAGCGATCAATGAACTCCTGCACGTGCGCCCTATGTGCCAGTTGTGCCTCGTACTCGCGTCGCTGCGACTTCAGCTTCTCCGTCTTGGTCTTCTCGAACTGCTCGTAGTTGCCCCTGAAAAAGAGCAAACAGGTTAGACCTTCTAGTTCCTGCATTGCGCAGTTGTGCCTACTTGTATGCCTCCAGTTCCTGGGAATGTAGATGGATTATGTCCGTGGGCACCGTGTCCAGAAAGTTGCGATCGTGAGAGACAACCAGAATGGTTGTGAGCCAAGTCTGCAGGTAGGTCTCCAGCCAGATGATGGCCTTGATGTCCAACATGTTGGTCGGTTCGTCGAGCAGCAGCAAATCCGGTTTGGAGAAGAGCGCACGGGCCAGGGCCAAACGCATGCGCCAACCACCTGAGAATGATTTCGTCGGTCTCAGCTGCATGTCCGCATCGAAGCCCAGACCCTTAAGTATCACAGAAGCGCGTGCCACAGCCTTGTCCGCCTCAATATTCTGCAACGCCGCATACGTCTCGCTCAGCTCACTGGACAGCGCCGCGTCCTGCACGCCGCTGTTCAACGCCGCCAGAATCTCCTTCTCCCGCGTCAGCAGACGCGTGCGTTCCGTATCACACTCCAGCACACTGTCCACCGCCGAGGTGTCGTCGCCCACCACCTCCTGCTCCACGTGCAGCACGGAGATGTGCGACGGTATCTGCAGCTGGCGCTCGGCAATCATGCGCAGCAGCGTCGTCTTGCCCAGTCCGTTGCGTCCGACCAGCCCGTAGCGACGCCCAAACGACAACAACAGATTCGCATTCTGCAGCAGAACTCTGTGCAAAGAAATGGAAATTGAGAACTGTAAGTATTGCCAAGTCTCGGTATCAAATTCCAAGTCTTATTAGACCCTGTACTTTATAGATTTACAGATGGGTCTATTCGGTTTTGTGCAAGTGGGAAATGTGTGCAACAGGCAAAAGTAAACATGGTAGACCCCACAAAGTATGTATATTCGAGACTATGAGCTAAGTAGATAATCCAGTCTAGACACCCTATACCCATTAAAAACCGGCATAAACAGGATTAATAACTTTGTCCGAATGTATGTCACAGGCAAGGTATACAGACAGGTATACAATTTTGATCAGGACAACGAACTGAATCGATATAGCCATGTATGTCTGTCCGTCTGGATGAACGCTGATATAACGGAAACAATAAGAGCTAGAGCAACCATTTTTGGTATCTTACGTAGATCAAATGTTGAATGCCTTATTTACGTCCAATTTAAAAAAAAAACGTAAAATTTGTTTGTTATTCGGAATGTATACTCACGACCATCAAATCTATCTATCCTGAAAAGAATTATTAACTATCGGACAACAAACACAGAAGATATGAACGAAACAATATTGCAGTCTTCGTTCTTAAATTACGTTGCGATCATATAGTCTACGAAGGGGTACGTCGCATACATGCGCTTAACTTTTTTCGGTAGATAATTCAAGAACCGAATCAAATTTAACTACTTTAAATTGCAGGTTATTCAACTGTCGGTTACGTTCGCCTGTAGCCATCCTCCCGACTGATCTGCTGTTCTATACTTTAGCATTAGTTTGAACTGCTGTGCGTAGGCAACATGAGAACTCAGCAGAACTTTTCAACAAATGTCTGCTGCTGCAGGCGCGTTTCTCTATAAGTTTATAGACATAAGTTATAAGTTATAGACTCACTTTTCACCAAAGGCCAAGTCGAAGTTTTCGATTTTGATGTCCATGGAGCGATTGAGACCCTTCTGATCCAATTTGGTATTCTTCTTGTTGGTCACCTGCGACGCTGTGGCCGTTTGCAGCTTCACAGCCACCGGGACAACCCCTTGCTTGGTCACCTCCTGCCGTTTCTCCTGTTTCTGCATCAGCTTGGCCTCCGCCTTCTCCAGTTTCCTGGAGTCCACTTTCTGCAATGCGAGAACATTGAAATATATCAATCAAATTATGATATTTAATGCGATATTAAATTCATATGTTGACATTAATCAGGAAATCAGTTGAACGCGCCCGACTTTAGAACACGCTGTACCTATATTTCAAATTTAATGTTATAAAAATATACAACTAAGCTTATGCTTCTTCTCACTTGTTTACGTTACCAGAAGGCTAACGGGGCAAATTCTGCAATATTGTTTGTACAATAACTTCTTTGTTTATTAAGCGATTTCAATGCGCCTTTAAGTATAGTTGTATATAATAATAGAGAGTATATATTTCTAATAACAAGCTTCAAAGTTTAATATTACACTTCTTATGCGATCTTTCATGTTCAATAATAAGCTAGTCATGTGGGTTTTATTGACATGCAACATTTGAAATAGACTTGATGTGCGTGTTGTATACATCCACCTAGATACTAAAATTGACTGCTCTAGCTCTTATAGCTCTCGAGATCTTAGCGTTCAGACAGACAAACAGACATGGCTAGATATATATATTTTATATACTTTGTTTTCTTCCAAGATTATTAACCCTGTTCTGAACCATTTCGAATGGATGTAGGGCTTAAAGATATGCCAAATGTATGCTCACATTGCCGCCGTCCTTGTTGACCACCCAGATGCTCTGCATGTCCTTGTCCAGGCGCTCCATGTTCTTGGCCATCTCCTCAATGTTGACGGGCGCGTTGAGCACCTTGCGCTCCACATTCTTGGAGTTGTTCTTCATGATGGTGAGGAACTCGTCGCAGAGCGCCCGTATGCTCTGCTCCGTCCGCTCCCCGTCGATGCCCTGCAGGATGTCCCCGACGGCGTCGAAGATGTCGTCGCACGTGTCGAAGTCCTCCACGCTGCCCGTCAGCACCCCCTCCACGTAGTCCTTCAGCTCGTTGTCGATGGCCGGAAACTCGCGTTGCAAGATGGTTGCGTATTGGCTCATATTGGCACGTTGTTGTTGTCGCTGCGGCTGACCTTGATCGAGCAATCCAACGCTGGCTGCTGCACAATGGGACACAGTGGCGCTGGCCTCAATTTAATTGATTTATTATTATTTTTGATTAACTCTGCCCCAGTGTGTTGGTCGCTCGTCAACGTGCCAACAAAAAGAAACCACTCGAGCAGGGTTGATGCGCACAATCGATACGCCGATACATGCGACTCGCTCACGATTTGTTATCGAAACCGACCCGTTATCGAGAGTTAATTGGGCGCGCATTTAAAATGTTACTTACTGTACTACATAAAAGTAGAGTCTTCTACAATTGTATTTCTGGCTATAGGTGGCTGCTCTGTCTGCCACATCTTCGCTGTTTCTTTTCCTTACGTAATGTAATTCACAGCATTGTTGGATAATGCCATAGGCTGCGTATATGCCAAATCCCAAGTCTGTAACTTTTAAACTGTGGCTGTATTGTCGCTTACATACATTTATAAAAACATTGTCTGTTGCATAACTTCGCTATTTCTGTTACTTTTGTACTGTAATTTACGGCATCGACGGATAATTCTATAGGCTACGTACATGCCAAATAACAAGTCTGTAGCTCTAATATTGTGGTCGCATATTTAAAAAATATTGTCTATTGCAGACGGACATAGACAAGCTCGACTAGCTCGTCGTCCTGAGTCAAAATATATACCATTTGTGGGGTCTACGATTAAATTGGCAACGTTGATTCAGGATGATTTCCCGGCAACTCAAATAGTCGAGTCTCGATAATACAAAATGGCAAAGGGATTTTACGACTCACGCGAATTATCCGAGATTTTTATTAAACAATGCTCAAAAAAGAATTATACGGATTACCGGGGCATTATGAATTAAAAAAGATTATGAAATAAATATCCTTGATGTTTTTCACATTACATGACAAATTTGAAGAGGTTACAAAAGACTTATAAAAGGTTTACCTATTTAACGTTGATTTCAATATTCTTATGCGTTTATGCAAAATATTTATTTATTAGGATTTAAATATTTAATAAATACCGGTACAAATGTATTAGGATTTAAATATTTAATAAATACCGGTGAAAATTAAAGAGGGAACCACAAATATAGGGAATTTAATCATCATAATGCTGTTAAAGTTTAATGAATACAAAATTAGCCATTCTGTTAATGAAAATATATTTGAATTATAAGTTTGGGTTAGAAGCTGATAACAATTTTCAAAGTACAGTTAAGATAAAACTAATCGTGCATTGAGTGTGCTACCTGGCTTTAGTACCTTAGTAGTTTAATAAGCAGCCATAACATAATAAATTAAAATAACAATGGTTAAAAGCTAGTTAAGAGAACAGGGCATCGTCTGGTTTATGTAAAACATAAAGGAGAATTAAATGTAAATGCACAAGCGAAACAAAATCAAAATCAATACAATAATTCCTCTATCCAGATGCTATACTAAATCATTCATTTCAATCATATACATAGTCAAAATCAGAATCAGAAAAAGTCGCTTATGACTTTGTTTGTTCATAACAATTACAAACTAGAATTACTACTATCACCGTTTGTCTGCGCTTCACATCTTATGGCCTAGAGTTAAACGTATTAGAATTTAAGTTAAACATGCTTAAATCTGATATTGGATGTACATATAAATATCGCATACAATGCCTCCTTAGTTCCTATTCCTTATTTTTATATATATATACACATGGCTAAATAACTAGGCGTCCACTAGGCGCTAGGTGCTGTCGAGTTGTTGCTGCTGCTGTTGCTGCTGCTGCTGCTGTTGGGCTTTCGTTGTCGTGCCCCGCGTCCGCTCAGCAAGTAGGACAGATCAATGGGCTGCTCCTGCGCCGTCTGCGCGTCCAAGCACTTTAGCTTCATAGTGTTCAGCACGTTCTCCAAGCGCGAGCGCTGCTTCTTAACCACCTGGGGGCGAATAAAACTAAGTATTTGTCGACTTGAATAATCTAAAATTATATTTACCTGCACATTAGGTGCCGCAGGTGTCAGCACCTGAACCGCTGTTTCGGCTGTAGTTGCTCCGTTGCGCTGCTTTCTGTTGCCCATCGCACGCTGCTCCTGTCTGCTGAGCTTCGTGGGCGTTACCGCTACTTCTATATCAGTCTTTTGCTTCCTCGTCTTTAGCAACGACGGATCCACATCGTGTGGCTGCAAAATCAAATAAATACCAGTTAGGACGGGGCAGATGAGTCGGCTGGAAGTCTGCAGTCGGACGTAACCGACAAAAGCAGACCGTGTATTTTGTGTTTCCATTATGACTATATCACTGCCCTCCCACAAACCCTTCCCCCACTCTGCACAGTCAAGACAATTTTCTGTTACATATCTTCGCTGTTTCTTATCCAATCGTAATTACAGGTTTATAGCTTTAAAATTGTGATTGCCGTAATTTTTTGCGGTTAGCGGGGGATTCAAGAAAGATATCAAAATTTTAAAAGAAATTTGATCATCACCTGTATAGGAGATCCTGATTAAATTGTGCCTTCAGCTCTTGAGATATTAAAAATCGTATTCAAACTTGATATTACAAATAAAAATCTACATACGAAAAATGGTTTCTCCAGCTCTCATAGTTGCAGAGATCTGTGTTCATACGGACAGACGGACAAGGCTTGCCTTCTTCTGTCAGAATATACATTCCTAGTGAGGTCTATTACGATTGTTTGGATCTATTTGTACACTTCGACCAGAATTTTGATCTTTTGTGTATATACGTCTATTACGATTACTTCTGAATGTTACACACACTTAGTAGACCCTTCCGTAGTTGTTAAAAGTACAGTGCCTAATACTACTTCATATGCCCAAGATGCTCTTAACACTTACCGCATAGCTCTTTGAGATCTTGAGTTTTTCCTGAAACTTTCTGAACGCATAGCTCTTGGTGCATGCCGGATGATTGGCCTTCGCCTTGGAGAAGAAGCGCGCCGTTTTGTCAACGCGCAGCTCGCAGATGAAGCAATGATCCTCGTCGTTGCACTCGATGGGTCGTCCCTTGCAGAAGGTGGTGCGATCGAGAACCCAGCAACGTCCAATGACCAGCTCAATGGGCACCACCTCGTAGAGGGAGACGCGCACCACCTCGTTGGGATAGAAGCGGCGGGAGGGCTCGTGGAACGTCTCGTGTGGTCGCAGAAAGTGATGGCCAAAGATGAAGCGTTTGCCCGCCTCGGTCTTCCAGAGATGCTCGACGCGAAAGATGTCGCACTCCTGATAGTCGATGGCTCCGATGGTTTCGTAGGTGTGTTTCTGACTGGGCATCGCCTTGCCCGTCGCATCCTTGATGGGAATGTCGCGCAGCACATAGACCGCGTCGCCCTGCCGCACCTGCAGCTCCCCACGCATTAGCGACAGATAGTAGCGATGTCCGTCCTCCGTGAGCTCATCCAGGGGAATCTCACGATCCACTACGCGCGGCTCGCAACGTTCGCATTGATAGTTGTCCGCCTTGACGTCCGCCTTGGTGCACTCCGTGTGCTGCCAGGCCATGCACTTGGCACACTGAATCATCAGACCCTCATCCTTGTACAGGCCACAAATGCAGCGTATGACATCCTCCTCCTCGGCATCGGGCAGCGCTGTAGCTGTTGCCACAGTTGCCAGCGTCTTTGGCTCCAGATGCTCCTTGGACTTTTCGGATGCCTGCTTATCCTGCTCCTTCGGCTTGAAGGCCTGCAGTGCATCGGGTTTGCCCAGTATCTCCAGCAGCTGCGCATAGCAGTTGGCCTTCTGTTCCTCGTAGTTGGACTTCAGCATGTCCAGGGCATTGGACTTGGCCTCATCCTCGCCGTGCTGCTGACGTGCCTCGGCAAACAGCTGCTGCATCTGCTCGTCGTACTCCTGCGGCGTCTTGTAATGCCCCTGCTCCACCTGCGTCTGTATCGTCTTGAAGTCCATGCGACTGGTCTTCAGCTGCTTCTTCTTCTTGCTGCTAGCGACCGTCGCCAGCAAATCGAACATCTTCAGCGACTCCAGCGCCGAGCAGATGTCGCGCAGCACCACAGCCATCCTGGCCATGCGCTCCAGCTCCGGATCCTGCACGGCCTGCGTCAAGCCACGCGTCTTGATGTTGCGCGGCGAGCAGAGCGCCGAGATTTGCGCAGCCAGCAGAGATGTGGACGAAGGTGTCGAGGGACGACGCCCAGGCACCTCAGCCTCGTTGACGCTTGTGCTGGGCGCCGTCTGCGCTTTGGCCGCCCGCTTGGCTCTGTAGCGGCGGATCTGCAAGACAAAAAATAAAAAAATATAATATAGACCTGAATGGGCGAAGCAGATCAGTCGGACGCGCACGACTGTCGAATACCCTGTACTCTTTATTTTAATATATCATACAAAGCTCACCACTACTTCTTCTTCCCTTTTTGTGTATGCCATGCAATATTGTTTCGTTAATATCTCCTGTGTTTATTGACCGATTTCAATGCGCTTTTCTGGACAATTATATACAATACAAGAGAGTATTAATTCCGAATAACAACTATCTATGTTCAATATTACGCTTATTTGTTTTTTTTATCATCTAGGGCGTAAATGGGGCGTGGCATACAAGATTTGAAATAAACTTCATCTGCGTACGGTATAGACCTACCAACTACTGAAAACAGAATTTACTTAGATAGATTTGCATGGCTTTAATTGGTAAATATATTCTATTTATATTCATAGTGGGAGGATGGGGCGTGGCATCTGAGATTTGAAATAAACTTGATCTGCGTATGGTGAACACCTTTAAAAAAAAATGCCCAAAACGGCAGCACTAGCTTTTATAGTTTCCGAATCCCAGCGTTCAAACAGATGGACGGACGGACGGACAGACAAACAGAGCTCAATCGACAAGTCTCCCGGATCTAGAATATATATACTTTATGGAGTTTGCCACGCCTCGTTCTACCTGTTACATACTACATTAGCACAAAGTTATTCCCATTTTTCAATGGGTACAGGGTATACAAATAAACTATATTTACAAATAATACCAATAAGTAATCCGAAATTATTTAAACTTTAGAGTGTTATTCATACGCGTACACAAGCGTAGCGCTTGCCACTCACCCGCTCGAAGTTGCGCACGAGGAAGATGCTGCACTGCTTGACCAGCTTCTTCTCCTTCTCGGACAGCTGCTGCATGCGCGTGGCCACCTCTGCCGCCTCCTTGGCCGCCTGCTGTTGCCGTTGCGCGTGTTTCTTGGCCTTGTGCTTGCGCTGTCGTCCATGGCGTCCTCCAACGGCCTCCTTGGCGCCAGCTGCCGCCGCGTCAGCAGCTGCAGCTGTCTTCAGGTCGGCGGGCAGCGGTTTGACGCGCTGCGACTTGCCACCGATGACGCCACGGCATTGCGGCATGTTGCAGCGGCAGGGCTGCCCCTCGGAGGGATTGAAGAGCGAGAAGTTGTAGTCGTAGGTGAGCTCCTCGCCCTGCTCGATGGCGCGCTTGGCGAAGAGCACCATGCGGGAGAGTCCATTGACGCTCCACTTCTGCATCTCGCAGTTGGGCTCGCAGGAGTGATTGACGAAGCGGCAGTCGCTGCCCATGCGCTGTCCATCGATGACCAGGCCGCCGTCCAGGTGCAGGCAGTAGTGATGCGTGTCGTTCAGATAGATGCTGGCCATGCGCTGCTTGAACTCGCGCTCCGTGACCACCTCGCCCACGTACTCCAGTATGTAGGTGCCCTTGGCAATGGGCAGCTTGGTGCGCACGCCCCAGCCCTTGTCGGCGGTCATGAAGCGCTCCACGCCCGGCGCCACCTCATGGCGCTGGATCTTCTGGTTGCGGCACTTGTCGCCCGCCGGGCAATTGCTGGGCGCGCACTCCGTGTACACCATGCGATTCAGGCAGTTGTCCGTGCAGGCGCCATTCGGCTGCGGCCTGCAGTTGCAGTTGGGATGATCGAATCCGGCCAGATTCGGACGCACCGACTCCGCATAGACATTGGTGCGTATCTTGCGGTAGTTCCACGACGGCACCACATGCCGCGTGGGCAGCTTGTCGTGGCTGTACGCCCACCAGATGTCGTAGGGCAGCTCAAAGTCGCTGCGGCTGCGTCGAAAGTAGCGCTCACAGTAGCTGGGAGGCGGCAGCAGCTGGCTGCCCAGTTGCCGAGGCTCCTCCTCCGACACCTTCTTGCCAGGCTGTTTAACAGATGAGGCTATTCCGGCTGCATTCGTTTGCTGCTGCTTGTAGTGGTTGGAGAAGAGCCCGGCCACCAGATAGCTCTTCTTGAGCTTGGAGCGCTTGCGCTGCTGCGAGGCGGTGCTGTACTTATCCTCGCTGGTGTCGCTGCAGCTGGCGTAGTCCGTGGCCATGTGGCAGCTGGACTCGTGCGGCGGCAGCGGCTCGTGCTCAATGGCCGGCAGCAGCTGCTGCAGACGCTTGGCCGCAGCCTCGGCGTCAATCTGGGCGGGATCGTAGAGCTCAGGCTCTGCCGGTGGCTGCTCCTCCTCCTGCTCCCGCTCCTGTTGCTGCATGTTCTTGCTACGCTTGACGCGTATTTTGCAGCTGAAATTGGTCTTGGGATCCAGACCATCGGGCAGCTTGATGCTGCGCTCCACTCTGGCCGGTGGCGTCTCCGCCTGCGTTGCAGCTGTCGCCGGCTGTTTAGCTACACGTCCACGCTTCTTGGTCGGCGGCTGTTCCGGCGGCTCCTGCTGCTGCTGCTGCTCTGGCTTTGGCTGCAGCTTGGGCCTGCCTCTGCCGCGCGGCCTGCCGCGTCCGTTAACTGCAGCCGCATTGCTGGCAGCGGGCGTCTGCGGTCGCTGCAGCCGCTCCAGCGCCACAACCGACAAGCGTGGCGTGCGCTGCGTGTTGCTGCGTGCCACAAACGTTTCCCTGGCCTCGCCCGCATGCGGCACGCGTTCGCAGTCGCTGGGCACAGCTGTGGCTATGGCTGTTATGGCACTGCTGCTGCGTGTCTCGCGCGCTGGCAGCAACTGTTGCTGCTGCTGCTGCTGCTGCTCAGGCAACTGCTGCTGCTGTGGCGTTGTTGGCGCCGTCTGCTCCATGCTGACCTTGCGCTTCTTGCGCCGCACGGTGGGAAAACCGGTGCGATTGATCTTCTTGCGTTTGCGCTTGAGCAGCAGATTGCCACCGGTCTTGTGGAGCAGCGTCTCCAGCACACGCTGGCATTGCTCCTTCTTGTTGGCGTCCTCCTTGATGTCCAGCGCGGCCAGCAGCGGAGATTCCACTTCAGACTTGGTGATCACCGACTCGTTCAGCTTGGCAATGGGAATTTGGATTTCCAGCTCCACGGAGGGCTCGAACACGCCCGGCGGCGGACAACTGCTGCTGCCCGCCGGTGACTGCAACAGTTGCTGCTGCGGCAGCTCCCGCACAGCGGCAACGGCCGAGCTGGTGACCTTGGACTTGCTGCCCTGACGACGCTGTTGCTTCAGCGAGCAGAGCGAACTGGGACTGATGTCCAGCAGCTTGCCGCCGCTTATGGAGTTGCCGTCCACAACAATGCGCAACGGAGAGGCAGCAGCAGACGCCGCTGCAGCCGCTGCCGCTGCCGCCGCTGTGCTTGTGGCTGCCGCCTCCTGGCTGACCAGCAGATGGCGCTTCTTGGGCGTCAGCTTCTTGGCATTGAACTGCGCCTGCGCCTTGCTGTTGGCGCTTGTCTTGGCGGCCGCCGCAGCCGCTGCCCAGGCTTCGGCGTTCATCTTGCCGTTGCTGGCGAAGGCCGTGGCCACCTCAGAGCCCGTGGTGACCAGATAATGGCGCTTCTTCAGCGGCAGCTTGTGATCGTCCGGGCTGGAGCTGTTGCTGCCGCCGCTGTTGCTGCTCGACTTCTTGTGGCGTCGCTTGGCGCCGTTGCTGCTGCCGCTGTTGCTGCTGCTGATGCCGTTCGCATTGCCCGCGCTGGCCGAGAGCATGGCAAAGTCAATCAAAGGCTCGTTCAACTTGCGCTTCTTGAGCGCCCGCTTCATGGGCTTTGTGGCAGCTGCGCCAGCTGCAGCAGCCGCGCTGCCGCTGTTGCCATTGAGCAGCGGCAATGCGGCAGCAATTGGCGCCGTCAGCGTGGCCTGCAGCTTGTTGGCTTCCGCCAGCAGCTTCTCCTTGCCGCTGCTGCCCGTCAGCCGATCCTCCTGTATGCGACAACGCGCCTGAAACGTGCTGGCAATGATATCGATCTCGGTGAGCAGCTTGGAGTCAATGTTGAGCGATTTCGAGTGGCTGAAACTCTTGCGACGATGCCGCCGACGCACGCGTGAAGCGCCGGACACGTAGCTGCTGCACATGCTGGCCGCCGAGGAGCGGCGACTCTTGATTTTGCACGCGCTCTTGCCGGGCACCATGGACGCCATGTCCTGGCTGATGGAGTGCTTGCGCTGCAGCAGCATTTTACCTGCAACAACTGCAATTAGCAAACATTTGAATACATTTATTTCCATTAAGAGCTCACCCTGTATGAAACTATCCGTGGTTGGCGCCGAGCTGCTGGAGCTGGCAGCGCCCTTTGCCGTGGAGCTCTTCGCTGCGCCGCTGAAGTACTGTCCGGTGGCCACGAAACGGTTGATTTCGCCGTACTTCTTGCTGGCGCTGGTGCTGGGCAGACACTTGAGGCTGGGCTTGCTGATGTACTCGTTGCTCTCCTCGCTGCTCTGGCCAAGGGAGAGCCCCGCCAGCTGCAGTATGTCCTGGTCGTGCTCGTCGCTCAGCGCATTCGCTGCCGGCTCGTGGCTGCTCTTCAGCATGGACGCGCGCCGGCGGCGACGCAGCGACTTGCTGGACTTGCCGGCGGATTCCTTGCAGTCGCTGCGATAGCCGCAGCTCTTGGCGCGGCTCATGCGGCGGCTGGCGCAGCTGCGGCTGCTGTAGCGGCTCTTGCAGCTGGCGTCCGATTTGTAGCCCGAGTTGTGATTGTGGCGCTGATGCCGCACGCTGCCGTAATCCGAGACGTAGCCGCTTTTCGCTGCCAACACTTTGCTGCAAGTGGTGGCGCCACCACGCCGACCAGCGCCAGCGCCAACGCCACCGCCACCGTCGCTTTTGTAGCCGCTAACGCTGCGCAAACGGAACTTCTTGTTCACATCGATCTTGCGCCACAGGGGATCCAGCTGCAGCTCCTCCTTGCCGGCCTTCTTGCCACCCTGCCTGCGCTTGCTGCGCGGTGGCGGGTAGAGCACACGCTCCGTGGCATACATGCGCTTGTCCAGATACGCCATGTCGATCTTCGGCTTGCCACTGTCGCCTGACGTCGCCTGCTGCATTTTGGGAGACGGCGTGGTGCTGATGACGCCCGAGTCGGCCGATTCATTGATGGTGGGCACTGCCACGGCCACAGCGGCGGTGGCAGCTGCCGCTGCAGCCGAGGTGCAGGGAGCGTTCGGCTGCAGCTTTTTGGGGCGACCACGCCGCTTGCGTTGCAGCTGCTGTTGCGGCTGAGGTTGGGGTTGGGATTGGGATTGAACTTGTTGTGGCTGTTGTTGCGTGTTGCCGCTGCCGCTGCTGCTGCTGCTGTTTGCAACAATGTTTGTTGCTGTGTTGCTGGTGGATTTGCCAGTGTGATTCAACATCTGCGTCTTCTCCATGAAGTCCTGCAGCAGCGTGGACTGATACTGTGGCAGCTGCTGCTTGGTTTTGGCCGCAGCTGCCGCAGCAATTGCCACACCGCCGCTGTCTTCGGCATCGCTCTCGACGCGCTTTATGGCCGCCTTCACCAGATCGGGCAGCTCCTCATTATCGCTGCTCGAGATGCCCATGTTGTCGGCATTACCGCCGATGGCCGTGAGCAGCAAACGTGGCGCACGTTGCAGATGCACCTTGAGTGGCAAATCATCGTCCGAATCCGAGCTGAATGCCGTGGGCAGCGTTCGCTTCGACTTGCTGTGATTATTATTGGTGCTGATGGTATTGTTGTTGTTGTTGCTGCTGCTCTTCTGGGCTAGCTTTCTGCGCTTGACTTTCAACTTTTTGGTCGGCTGCACTGCGGACAAGAGCCGCTCCTTCTCCTTCAGCTTGTCCTTGGACTCCGTCGAGCAGCCGCTCGCTTCTGTCTGGCTCATTTTGCGCGCCTTTGTGGCTTTTTTTGCTTCTGAATTGCTTAAACTTGTGGATGTGGCAGCGGTTGCTGCTGTCGTTGTGGGCGGGTTTCTTATAGCTGAGATTCTCATGCGTAATCCATCAGTATCCGAACGTTGCACGCTGAACTGTGTTGCCGATTTCGTTGACTTCGATTGACTCGATTGATCCGTAATAGAGTCGGTTTCCTGCCAAAACATAACAATTTAAGAAATTACGTTTTACCATCGAAATTCCGCCTTTACTTGCCTCATTTTCACTGCCGGATTCTTGTGTACGTTGCTGCGTTTCGAGAACCTTTTCCTTTTTTGCTGCTGTTGCTGCCTCATTTTGGCCACTGCTCATATTTTGACTCGACGGGCGGCGCTGCAGGATGCGGGGCAAGAAAAACCAGTAAGAACGTGATTGATCATTCGGGCAGAAGGCTAAGGTCGGACGTAACCGACAGTAATCATTGCAAGGTTATTAAATTTTGCTCGCCACATGAATTCGCTATCAATTACACAACAAACCCTCTGACCATTAAACCAAATTATCTGCTACATATCTTCGCTGTCTCATGTTCCATCGCAGTGCAATAAGCAACGTAAATTCCTAATTACCTGTGGCTTTAATATTGTGGATGATGTGATTTTTTGCGAATAGAAACATACAGGTGAGCTTAAATACCAATAATAATAATTCTACCACATATAGTTTGTAACATCTAGGTGGGTTATAAAGTTTTTTTTTGGCGTACAGTATAGGAGACATGCTACATGCCACAAATGGGGTTTTTAACTCTATTTCTGCTGAAGACCCACAGACGGACATAGCTAAATCGACGCAGCTCGTCGTCCGGAATCAGAATATATATACTTTCCTTTTGCCTGTTACGCACATTTACCATTTGCACCAACTCAATAGAGCCGTTTGCACCTTTTTAAAGTACAGGGTATAGCAATAAATCAAATATCAACTTGGCCACATTAATTGCAGCGCGTTCAGAATTTCTGAGCATCAAACTAGGTCAAGCCACAAATCGCGACAGACACCAAAAAATGCACCCAGTGGCAACTTGGCATGTGGCAACGCTGCGCTTTAAGCACCGCAATGGCAACGCTTTTGGCTACAGCAAGGGTCCCGCTGGGTCAGTGAGTGCAACATTAACGCAAAGGGGCGAAGGGGGGAGCAGGCAACTCACACTCTCTCTTACACACACACACACACACACAGCTCTCACTTACGTTGTATATTTTTCTTTTCTGTTCTGCGTTAATTGATCAACACAACGGTAAAAAGATTGTTATTTTGGCATATGCAAATGGCGTTTGCTGTTTTAATTGCATCGCATCGCGAGTTTTTCTTTCTGCTTTTGCCTTTTCCGCTGGCTTTGTTTTGTTTCTTAAAATGGCGCCGTTTTCACTCCGCAGTCTCGCGCTGAATTTTCACTGCTTTGTTCGGAGGGGCGATGCGACATGCTTCGTTGCACTTTTGATGGTTTGCTTGGGCAATCTACACTTGCATTGGGCTGCAGGTCTTTACGGCATTATGTTGCTGGTAATTTGCGCAATTTATATTATGATTTTAATAATAAAACAAAAAATCCACAAGGTACGAACATAAATAAAGAAAAGAAACTGCGAATTAGGGATGATACTCCATATCGATATACTGCGCATGTATCGAGCTATTCGATTGCGAGCTACCTTTTCCAGCACTGGTTGCTCTAACAGACCTGCGTTGCACATCTCTATACAGCTACGGATGTTTTCAAAATTGCACACCGATGTTCGATATTTTTCCGATGTGTTGCAATACTTTTTCGCATTGAGATTTTACATCATTTAAATATTTTTTAACATATATAAACACATTTTCTTAGCTCAGATGTCCACGCCAAGCAAACCTACGTACCAAGACAAGCGACGTGCGGCCGAGATCCTTGGCAGGACATTAACATCAGTGGTCGACTCGCCGGACGACCAGAAGATGGTGGAGTGGGCAAGGACCATTATACCGGACTTTAAGCCAGCCGCTCCTGAAAATCCGCGCAAGGCCGCTAAAGCCAAGCGGCAGCGCTGTTCCGAGGAAGCAGCCCCGGCAGCTGATCCGCCAGCAACGCGGACAAAACCATCACCACCCACGAGCCGATCATTTGCCGAGATTGCGAGGGAGAAAATTCTCATTGGGGTCCTTGACAAGGGCAGCAAGAATGGTTTTATCCCTCGCGGCCAATGGTCGTGCGTAGAGAACGAGCTCCAGTGTAAATTTCTGCAGGAAGTTGAGAGCGCTGGAGTGCTCCCTGAGTGCGCTGATGCAGGATGGCATCAGAGCAACGTTAAAGTTATTGCCTGCAACGACCAGCACTCCGTCGAGGCATACAAACGGTGCGTGGCCTCCCTAGGGGAAGTGTACCCGGGCGCTCAACTGGTCGCCGTAGACTGGCGCGATGTGCCACACCAAACACGTGCTCGCGTGTGGGTTTCGGCCAAACCCGAAAAACCGGACGAAATCCTACGCCTGTTCAAGCTGTGCAATCCTCAGCTTAACGTCGATCAGTGGACAATCGTCAAAGTGGAGAAAACGGACGGACCGAGTCGACAAGTCATCCTGACCATAGATGACAACTCAGTTAAGGCTCTGGCAACCACGAACGGTGTACTTAGGTACGGTTTTAAGACGGCAATCGTTAAGGTATACGGTTCGGATGCGGCAAGGGAAAAGACAGTCCCGCTGGAACCTCAGCTGGAGAATCCACAGCCGAAGATCGAGCCACATTCACATCACAGTTAAGCAGCAACTGCTGCTCTCATGCTCCGTCTAAGCCAAGACGGAGTCAACGTTGTCCTCATGCAGGAAACTTGGCTATGTTGAGGAAAGGTTTCTGTTTTGAGGACGACAGAGTATAGGCTATAAGCCGCAGGGGCAGGTAAATCTAGAACATGCATATTAGGAAAAAAACCTAGATTCATTCTTGCTTTATACTTTCAGCAATGGGGACATGACGACAATGTGCCTGGAGTTGTCCTACGACCACCAGGGAGACATCAGCCAGAGTTCCAATAAATTATAAGCTAAATAAAAAATGAAGAATATAATCCATTATTTCCGTAGTTTATTTCGCTGTGTATAACTGCTCATTATTTGGAATTTATGCATATTTTTATTTTTAGTTATCTGATCTTCACATTATATTATTTACTAGATATAATATATTGATTTCCGCTTGTTTGACTGTAGCTCAGGGAGAGAGTAAGAGAATAAGAAAATCATAACACACCCAAATTAACATGCATTCGCTTCTGGACATAAATCTGCTAAGATAAAATTGCAAAAACATCGAATCTTTCATTTATCAGATGGGCTCGTCTGTTATTTAACAGACGAGCTATAACTGGTTATAAAATTATTGCTGTCGATAACAGTGGGCGGACACCACGTCTTGTTACTCTACTATCGAAACCCTAAAAACATCGGAAACCATCGATACATCGAACTAAAACCATCGTCGATGGTGTTTCACATCCCTATGTTTAGCTGTATTTGCATTTCGGTGCAACAATTAGTTTGTATTAAAAGTAAGAACTTTTTATATTTCACAACATGAGCAATAAACCGGGAAAAGTAAATACTCAAGCTGCGAGCATGCTCTACGGCTCCAGCATATCAGCGGAGTCCATCAAGGTAATAGCGGAGAGCATCGGCGTCGGCTCGTTATCAGACGACGCCGCCAAGGAGCTCGCCGAGAATGTTTCCATCAAGGTGAAGCGGATCATCCAGGACGGCGCTAAGTTCATGCACCATGCCAGGCGGCAGAAGCTGCACGCCAGGGACATCGATTGCTCGCTGAAGGAGCGCAACATTGAGCCGCAGTACGGATTCGTGTGCAAGGATTTCATACCCTTCCGCTTTGCCTCCGGCGGCGGACGAGAATTGCATTTCACGGAGGAGAAGGACATCGATCTGAACGAACTGACCTCGAATAGTTCGCTGAAACTACCGCTGGACATGACGCTGCGCTCCCACTGGTTTGTGGTGGAGGGGGTGCAGCCCACGGTGCCGGAAAATCCGCCGCCGCTGTCGAAGGAGTCGCAGTTCCTGGACTCGGTGAACCCCGTCATCAAACTGGACCAGGGGCACAACAAAGACGCCGCCGGCAAGCCCACGACCGGCAAGATTACCAAGCTCAAGAACGTAGAGATCGTGCACGTCAAGCAGCTGGCCGCCCACGAGCTGTCCGTGGAGCAGCAGCTCTACTACAAGGAGATCACGGAGGCCTGCGTGGGCTCCGACGAGCCGCGTCGCGCCGAGGCGCTGCAGTCCCTCGGATCCGATCCCGGCCTGCACGAGATGCTGCCCCGCATGTGCACCTTCATAGCCGAGGGCGTCAAGGTGAACGTGGTGCAGAACAATCTGGCGATACTGATCTACCTGATGCGCATGGTGCGCGCCCTGCTGGACAACCCATCGCTGTTCCTCGAGAAATACGTAAGCTATCCAGATGCACTGAGTCCGAATCGCTCCCACCTCTGCTGGGTGTCCCAATAGAACAGCTTTCTCACTGACAAGACTCCATTTGAAATCTATTCCTTTTTTAGCTGCACGAGCTGATACCCTCGGTGACCACCTGCATTGTGTCCAAGCAGCTCTGCATGCGCCCTGAACTGGACAATCATTGGGCCCTGCGGGACTTTGCCTCTCGCCTGATGTCGCAGATTTGCAAGACCTTCAACACGCTCACAAATAACCTGCAGACGCGTGTAACTCGGTGAGTTGGCTGAACACATTAGTGGAAGAAATATATCCCAATTTCTTCATCCAATCTTTTGCAGCATCTTTAGCAAAGCGCTGCAGACGGACAAAACACATTTGTCCTCCTTGTACGGCTCCATTGCGGGGCTCTCGGAGCTGGGCGGCGAGGTGATCAAAGTGTTCATCATACCGCGCCTCAAGTTCATCTCGGAGCGCATCGAGCCGCATCTGCTGGGCACCTCCATGAGCAACACGGACAAAACAGCCGCCGGCCACATACGCGCCATGCTGCAGAAGTGCTGTCCGCCCATACTGAGGCAGGTGCGCACGGCGCCGGACGTGGCCGAGGAGTACAAGACGGACTACGGCTTTCTGGGCCCCTCGCTCTGCCAGGCGGTGGTCAAGGTGCGCAATGCGCCGGCCAGCAGCAGCAGCAGCGTCACCCACTTCTCCAGCAGCATCAACACGGCGCCCATCACCAGCGCCGCCCAAACGGCCACAACAGTCGGACGTGTGACGATGCCCAGCACACAGCGACAGAGGTAAATTGAGCACAGAATTGCCAAGCAAGCTAATAGGCGCCTAAAATCCTATCGAATTTTTTAATGATCCAAAATTTATATTTGATAAGCATATCTCACCTGTTGTTGGTAGGTCTATGAGTTTCGTTGGCTTAATTAATTATAAAAGTTGCTAAAAATAATGAGGTTGTAGGAACCTAATATTTTATCTAATTTTTTAATGATCTAGGTATTCATTTTGATCTAAAACTTAAGTTTGATGAGCATATATTATCAGTCGTTGAAAGGGCTGTAGGATTCATTGGATTCATCCGTATACTACCCAAAATCTATATACTACTCTAGTTCGCGCTATACTTGAATATGGATGGTCTGTTTTGGGGTCTACCAGTTTAAAATTGAATCGGTGCAGATAAAGTTCTTCTTTAAGCTATAACAAATATCTTTTAGATAACTTTTTTTAGTTTAACTTTGTAACTTCCATGTAGATTCATTCCGCGATCAGTCAAATATACCAAATATAAACAATATCAGCTGAGCATGCAGCTTGTCAAGAACTCGCTCAGAATTGTTACAGGACTACAGACTGGACATTGTAGGATTAAGGACCACCTAAGAAAAATAGGTATAGGTAGGGACGTAGGGAATACATGTAGATTCTACCAAGAGGACATTGGAGCTAGAGGAAACCGCTCTTAAATCGCTCTTAAAAGCATTTGCCAAAGTATTTTAAATTTGTGACAATATACAACATGAAAATCTGGACATATCGCGAGATATATTTGAAATAGCCTAAATAGGTAAACATGTCAATATCTATAAGCAATCAGCTTTCTAGTATAGCTTTAAACCGATCTCAAATCGAATGAATAGTTAGCAAGCTAGTGCAATTTTTCCAATCTATCCTAAAAATTTATCACGATATGCAGAATGGAAATCTGGCGATATAAATATAAAGAATCAGCTTTCTATAACTTCAAACCGATCTCTCGGTGGCAAAGGTTTAGTAGGGGTTTCAATAGATCTTTTCTAGGTAACAATCACAATTCACCAAATAATAATAATTATTATAGCATTATAATAATTGCCCACTTTGCTCTCTTTTAGTAGTCCCGTTGTGGCCGCCCTGCCTCAGATACGCGCCATACAATCGGCGCAGCCGGCGCAGAAGTTTGTCATCGTCTCTCAGAGCTCCGCGCAGCCACCGCCGGCGAAGGTGATGAGGCGTGGCAGCTCGCCGCACAGCGTGATCCTCACGTCGCCCGCCGGCAGTGGAGCGAACACGCCAACCACAAGCGGCAATGTGGTTAGTCTGGCGGGTACGGCCAGCCTGTTAGCGACACAGCGCAATAGCAGCGACAACAATGTGTGTAGCAGTCCAAGTGGAGATCTGCCAACTCCGTAAATAATTGATACCACTCTAATACTGCTGTTTATACGCATTTCAGAGCATTGTCGATGCCAATTCGTTGATCATCGAAACGGAAATCGTGCGCGCACCGCCCCAACTGGACGACCTATCGCATCTGGAATAGCACACAATCTCCCCACATGCCTATTCCCGATCTAGACGTTTAATAATAATAAGAATAATAATAATAACAATCATGTACTGCTACACATACATACCCCCAATAAACTTATCTCTGATTAAACCAACCCCAACCACCTCAAATCTGAACACGCAGCCAACACGCATGTGCGGGGTCCGACTATTGATTTTTATCACTCACCCCTGACGACGAACAGAAGCGAGCTGTGAAGGCACGCAGAACAAAGCGAAAATCCGCTGAAAGTGCGACAAGTTCTGGCCTTTAAATCTCACAAATCTCCGTCAATTGTCTAGCCTAAATAGTTGAATACAATCAGATAAATCCGCTGAAATGCACGCCAGATTTGCGGAACCAGAGCCCGCCTCGCCGGACAGCGTGGACAAGATTGAGACGGAAACGCTGGACGCGCGCATGGAGCACTTCAAACAGAATCCCCAGAACATGACCATCCTGCACGAGTTCATCGATGAGGTCGTCCAGCATGCCGAGAGCGAGGCGAATCAGCGTGCTGCCCAGGCACAGAAGTCGTCGCAACAGGTTGGTTCTGGTTTCATCGCTTCATCCTTTATTATCATTAGGCTACAATCGAACAGCGTTCAATGGGCAAACACAATCACAGTTCTCCTCTTCTCTTCCCTCTCTCCCCTCTCTCACGCAGGGCAAGGAGAAGCGACCGAGTAAGTTAAACCTGCAAACAAATCCGCTTCTGCTATGGAAACATAAAGTTCGGCAGATCGAATTCCGCCGCGCACTTGGTTATGTAGTAGATCTTCTCGCATGATTCCTTATACGCTTTTTCTGTGTGATGAAATCAAATATTTTTATTATCAATTACAAGGGGCATTTTTTAGAATTTTAACAGTCCAGTTTATCATTTAAAACTAAGTTCAACAAACAAGGGAATGCCTTAGGTACAAGTATATCTTTTGTAATTTTTAAACTCATGAGGAATTTCCTTAGATCATTGTGGGAAAATTAATAAACTAAGAAGAAGAAACATGTTTAACGATGGGACATCAGGAGAATCAGAAAAGTAGGGTCAGCTACGCAGCCTACATCTAAATGCAGCTAACAAAATATCGTATAACTATACAATATAGAGCTATATAATAATTATAATTAGTGGGATCAAAAATAACACACCACCACAAGAGATTATATTAGTAGAGGTTACAGCTAATCAAATCCTTTGGTTAATTTGTATGAAACTATTAAGATTTATTAACTGTTAAAAAAAATTCTAAAAGATTTAAAATATTTTGAGACTGTACCAAAAGTCTAATTATATTGTGCATTTGACATTTGCGTGTGTAGCAGAAATTACGTGTCAGCTCTTTAAATGCAATATATATATTTCTGATCCATTCGATTAGCTAAGTTTGATGCAGACTTATCTGTCCGTCCATTGGAAAACCCAGATCACAGAAACTATGAGAGTTACAGACATTATATTTGGAATTGATATTCTCCTATACCGTAGGAAGATAGAGTTCATTTGAAATTTTGTATGCCTCCCCATGCTTCTCCGTTAATTACGAATAACTAGAGCTACCACTATTTTAAAGCTACAACTTTTGCTTTTATTTATCAGTTTTATAAGCATGATCTGATCATAAACAACTAAGTTATTTAACATATAAGATATTTAATATTTGCTAGCTATTAACTAAGATGATAGTTAAATAGAAAGTTCAGGGTCCGCTTTTGTCCGTTGCATACTACTTATGACTGGTTTCCTACTTGGGACTGGTTGCTAACATAAGGGATTATGGGGTTTATTGGACTTGAATTTTTGGCTTACAAAGTTATTTCGAACATAATTTTGATTGCTCAATACCATAACCTCTACTAATAATGTTTATGTGGCTAACAATATGACCTAGTTTTAATCTAGATAATCTTGATAAACATGCAAATAGCAAGAAAGAAAAACATCAAGCTGCCAATTTTAGCTGATAAATCGACTAGATATAGAGGGCATTGTTAGTATTCTAATAAGTTCTTTAGCCAAGGGTTCTTAGTAGGAATAGTTTGATAATACGCTACTTACGAGTGTCCTTGCAGTGCTCAAGGGCTGATTTGGCCGGCCCTTGAATCTCTGGGGGCAATATGATGGGCATCTGGGCGGTGGCCTTGGGCACGCTGAGCTCCCCCTTTTTGGTCAGAGTGCCCGCCAGCTGGGCAATGCACCTGGTATAGCACTTGGTGTTGACGAAGGGCATTTATAGATTGGATTAGATTGGCTAAAGGCGCTGCTCACCATCAGATCTTGGCTGGGCTCCAGACTGAAGTCGCCCACACGCAGGCGATCCAGGGCCTCCGGAGGTATCTTGAATTTGGGCGCGCAGCCGTTGCGCATCATGTCCAGGGATTGCAGAAACTGTTGCATGGTCACAGCGGCGCAGGGCAGCAGGAGGTGGAGCAGGAGCAGCAAATGGAGGCACTTGCAACGGATGATTAGGGACAGGGCATCCGCTTGGGTGGATTTGTGGCGTCTCATGATGCACTAGCAAATGCGTAAAATGCACGCTGCGGGTGGGCTTTATAAGCTCGTTTGGGAAGCGTGTCTAACGGGCTAACGGCATAACGGCAATTAAAAAGTGACAATAATTACAGTTAAGAAAAGTATGTATTTGTGGCCGATTTATTTCGTTGTTGTTTCGCTATTTTTGCTTGATCGCATGCGATAATTTTTTGTGGCACTTTTATCTCGTCTGCCTCTCACCGACAACCCGTTTGCTTTTATTTCCGTTTCCGTTTATCCGCCCCGGCATTAATCAACTCAGGTTTCGCCATACCAGATTTTAAGAACGGCAAAGTCGTGAACCGGGCACGTGGCTTCGTTGTCCGCATCTTCGATGCCATCTGCAACTGCGCCAACAACAACGCCGCAGCCGCCACGACGCGCTTCAAGCTGCGCAGCAATACGGCCGGAACCGGAGCCGGAGGCAAGCGTCAACAGTCCCAGGACGAGCCGGAGACATTGGCGCTCAACAAGAAGAAGTCGTCCTCGGCGGATGGCAAGAAGAAGGCCAAGGGAGTCAGCATGGCCGACAGCGTGGAGGCTGGCGTGCGACTGGTCGACTAAACTATACCCTGTAACACCCGAGTTGAGGTGAAAGCTCTGCAGGATTACAAAATCAAAACTAAGATACACAAATCGCAGCACAAATCAGATGAGCATAAGTTCCAGGCAGTTGAGTTTCCCAAGAATGTTATAAATAGCACTTTATCCGCATATTCATCCTCAGTTGCCATATTAAGGATTCTTCTCTGAACTTTAGGTTGTGCATATATCCTATGTTAAGTTACATGTCAAAATTTACTTTTCTTGATAGATAATTTAAATATTTTAACGGCAAAGTTCTGAGTTATTTGTTTAAATTCAAGCAGTTAATATATGCCCAAATTTTTTGCATATAGACGATAATTTCTTATAGAGAACAACAAAAAATGATCTTTCTGTTTATTCGGCAATATAAGTAAAATTTTCTAATCTATAGTTGATGCTGAATACGAAAATTATCACATATTAGTTATAGGGAAACATCAGTATTAGATATTTTCATTGCCAATGCAGAACATTCAATCAATATCTTTTCAGACTAAAACTGTAGATATTCGATATACTATAACGAAAAGTATGTGGTTTCTATTTCATACTGTATAATTTTCGTGTTTTTGATGCTAAATAGATTAAAATGTGTTACTTCTCCCAAAATTTAATTTTATATAACAGATTTTCCACAGATTCAGCTTTATATCAGTTCTTAACTCCTATTAGGCTTGACTACAATACGAAGTTTTTATGCTGCCAGAATAAAACTCAACACAAATAAAACCACATATAAATATTTCGTAAAATCAGTAATTTC
Organism: Hypselothyrea guttata; assembly: GCA_035045125.1. Classification (NCBI taxonomy): domain Eukaryota; kingdom Metazoa; phylum Arthropoda; class Insecta; order Diptera; family Drosophilidae; genus Hypselothyrea; species Hypselothyrea guttata. Next base: position 646,714 of record JAWNNJ010001275.1, on the reverse strand, counting down.
TCCAAGTATTATGCTGTCTAACTGATACTCAAATCTATGCTTAAGTTTAGAAACTATATTAATACTATATCACTTGATTTTCGTTTGCTCAAATGCAAAGTCTTCCCATGGCAAAGGCACCCTAAACCCAGTCGAAATTCTGACATTACTTTATGATTGCGCAAAACAAATTGTGATCCCCAATTGAAAATGAATATGAATATATATATATATATATATATATATATATATTATATATTTGACTCGCACAATTGTCTCTTAGGTTAGGAATGGTGAAAAATGCAATTAAAATGCACAAGAAAATTGAAAATATCATTTCCCCTAGTTCCACCTACAGCAACTCTATGCACAACACAATCAATCGAAGCATTACAAATACCGTACGATAACTGAACAGAGCCGGATAACTCAATGATAGGCCTGTCACAAATCCACCTAATTATAACTGTACGATATGGAATACTAGACATACTTTACTACCTATATCGTAACCCTAATATAGATCTGTGCGTGTCTGCGTGTGTACTGTGAACCTATTTAGCTGTGTGTAAAGTAGTCGAATACACACCACAAAGCATATAAATGTGTACTGATTTTATATAAATATATATACTAACATATATATGTACTTAGATATATTTAGTTATTTACACCGCAACAAAACAAAAGATGGGAAATAATAAAAACCAAAAAATATACAGCTTTCTATGCATAGGTTTCCACACCACGCGCTCTATGTATTTATATTCTCTATATATTTTTGTGAGACCCTTTTTGAATAAACTTGTACCACTAACAAATCTATACCGAAACCTATTGGAAACCATAACAATTTTTATAAGAGCTCTTTGACCAAAGTCTGTAGCCATATCCAAAAACAAAATCAATCTGATAAATTAATTTTATTTTTAATTTCTAGTTTTGTGTGTTGCTTAAGAATTTGTGTAATATGTTATAACTGTATTTATAATAATAATAACAATAATTAAATGAATGTGCATAACGCACAGAATATTGTTGTACTTAGTTAACAGTATATCAGCAATAAATTGTAACAATGTTTCAAATATGTCTTCTTCATTTCTATCAAAATGGCAAGGGAATAACGATTTTGTTCACCAGTTATAATTAGTCAGCTATTGCTAAATATTCCCTTCTTTTACCGGGGATACTTGTTATACTTTTTTAACTTTAATTAATTTTAATTTTATCAAAATGCAGTGCAGTTTTTCGAAACTGCCGACCAATTTTAATAATTCAAAATATATATTTTAACGTGCTTCAAATAGTAGTACTACATATGTTCCAATTTTAAGTTTATTTGTCTAATTTTTATTCAAATGATATAAACACAAAATTTATGATAACTATAGCCCAATTTTTGTAGTTCCCGGGAACTGGTTCAAGGTTTTTAATGCAATAGATATAGGGGTATGAGAGAAACGAGCTGCCATAAAGCGCTTTCTTATCTATGTATGTGTTACGCAGTATCTTTAAAAATTGCTAAATAAATATTTTATTTTTATTCCAATTCAAGCTATGTATGAATTAATTTATGAATTTAGTACATTATTTTGTACATATGATTAATTCCGACGCAAGCCTGAGACGATGGAAAAGAATCTTTTAAATTACAGGATAATAATATAACCTTTGCATTCCTAAGAAATTCAACGGAATAAATTCTAATTCAACAAAGTAAAATGGATAATGGCCGATGTCATTAATGGGACACCGGATTCGATGTATTTGTTCCAAGATTCTATGGATATATTGCAGCATTATTTATAACCCTTCAGTACTCTGACATAATTATGGATCAGTCAGCAATTTCATATTTTCCTAATTAAATTTACAGAAATTCCGCGAATCCAATTACTATTTAACCATAAGTACGAATAACTGTAATAAATGTTATTGAATTTAACATCTCCCAAGTTGATTAAATCATCCATGATTTTTGCCATCAAACAAGAGCCAACTGAAAATCTTAAAAATTGCATTGATGACGAAAAATATTGTCTTTTCAGCCTTTCAAGATAAATGGAAATAAATGAATAATTGAATAAAGAATAGTAACCGAAGTAACGAAATCAGCGACTAAAATATATTATAGAACACATGCCTTACACTGCAAATAGTTATAATTATAATGACTCGAATTTACAACAATATTGATCATTTCCAATTTATTTATAAATTATTTATTCATTTCTATGGCGAGTATCATCTTCACACATTGGTTTGCCCCATTCCGGTTTAACGAAAGTAACAATTGTTTTGATACAACTGGCATTATGCCTTGAAATAAGTCAATTAAATGCTGAATTTGTTTGATTGTATTTAGTCATAGTTTTGCACCGACTTCTATGGAATGGAAACCCGCCGGACCGCATCATTACAGATGCACTGCACGTCCAATGAATTTTTTCATCATTTTTTATGGGCAACAATGTTTCGACTTTAGAGCATGAGATGTTGCTATAAAGAGCGAATTTGCTATAATTATTTAGCACATAGAAAACTTGGAAGTACTGTGCAGTCTAACTCCAAGCTCATAAGCATTAAAAGGGACCGGCATAACCGAGCTTGGTAGTTACTGATAAGATTCTCTCTCTCTCCATAAGTAATACAATATTATTTTGAATGCTTTTATATAATGCGCAAGTATAAAAAGTCGGCTGCAGTTGACAATTAGCTTAAACGCTCTCCAGAGCTTGAGCTCGCGATATCAAACATGATTGTTCCGTTTCGCATCGTTGAGCTTTAAAAAAGCACTTTAAAAAGCTACTTAAAGTTATCATATAAGCACTCGCACTGCAACTATACGATTTTTAAAGGAAATCCCAAAAGTGTCAACGCCTCAAACAAGTTCACGTGCAAGGTGAACCATTGCAATCGAAGCTAAACTTTGGCAGAATCGCAATATCTCAGCCAGAGAAATACATAAACTAAATCGAAAACTCATTCTGCTCGCAACGGAAGCGGCACGCGATAAAAATTTTAAAGAATTCGGACTTTAAGTTTGCAATTGAAGAACAATGAAGTGCTTGCAGTTTCTTTACTTCATTTTTATATTCATTTGGCTGGTCCATGCCAAAAGTTATGACAACAATCATATAGGTAGGTGTTAATACTGATCAAACCACAGTTAAAAGTTTAGTGCATTTATAAACTGCTTTTTCCTCGCAGATCTGCTGGATCTGAGCGATAATGATGAGTTCCAATGGGGAGCCGCTGAGAATGCACAATATAATAATAATAATGCCAGTGATGCCCCCGGGGTGTACAGTTTTCTATCACGTCATCGTCTGAACAAACGCCAGGCCCCAGCTTCAAGTGCATTGTTGGTAAGTACGATATATATTTTATAAGAAAAAGTCGGATATCTAAAATAAATAAACTGTAGTACCATAAATTAAAAGTTTAACAGTTATGGTACAGCCACAGACTTGTAGATGCATATAAGAATTCAAGAAAAACATCATGAATACAAGAAAACTGAGTTTTTCAATCTTATTTTAAATTTTATTTTATTTCAAATGAAGCCTAGAACTGTCTGAGCACGCTTCCAAACTTTTCAATTAAATTCCTTTTCAAATTTTACAACTGTTTTATGATTTAATTAAAAATTTATTTTAATTGTATACCTTAATTTTTGGTAGGAAGAAACTTTTGTAAAGCCACAGAAAACTTCAAATTTTGTACTTACTAGGTTGCTAGTAACATCTACAGATACAAAATAAATCTAAAAAATAAATTATATTGGTTTGAATTCAAATAATAACTAAAATCAATTAACAACCGGGATTCAAATTATTACTTTGTATTTTCAATAAATTGTGGCATTTGTAATGCTGATTAAAGCACAATTAGCCAATTAGACCAGAAATGTGGTATTTATATATCTTCTCATTCTAGTATAATGTTGTAGGAATTAAACATATTCCTTACTTATACTTTTGGGAGGCTGATCTTTGAAATAAATATAGTATTATGTAGAATGTGTTTGATAACAGCGCTAATTGTAGAATCTCTGACAGGAAAACAAGGACTATGGTGCCTGCCGTACATCCCTTGGAGCTACCGGACGTTGTCGTCAGATTATCTATTGCCGCATGCCGGAGCTGAAGGATGATGTCTGGCGTGTGGTGTCCCAGCTTTGCATCATCGAGAAGAGGTTTTTTCCAAAGTTCACTGATAGTTCTTTAAATTAAAATTCCCTTCTTATAGTACCATCGGAATTTGCTGCACAGATCAGGCGACCAACTCGCGTTTTAGCCCCCAGATTGTGGGCAGTTCGGATGCGGATACTCCACGGGTAGTGAATCGACCAGAGCAACGAGGTTGCGGCATTACAACCAGACAGTTTCCCCGCATAACTGGTGGACGTCCAGCCGAGTCCGACGAATGGCCCTGGATGACAGCGATACTCCGGGAAGGTTACTCCTTCGTCTGGTGCGGCGGCGTGCTCATCACGGATCGCCACGTGCTGACGGCGGCTCACTGTTTGCACAAGATCAAAAAGGAGCAGCTGTTTGTGCGCCTGGGAGAATACAATACCCACGTAAGTAACTATGAATATATCCGGCATATCCTGAATAAATCAATATTCCATAATCAACATCATAATCAACATAATCAACAGCAAGTAAATGAGACGCGTGCCCGTGACTTTCGCATTGGCAGCATGGTGTCGCATGTGGACTTCGATCCGAATTCCTATGAGAACGACATAGGACTGATTCGCATTGAGCGCCCCACTTTGTTCAACAGCTACATCTGGCCGGTGTGTATGCCGCCGCTGAATGAGGACTGGACGGGACGTAACGCCATCGTCATGGGCTGGGGCACACAGACGTACACCGGAGCGCACTCCAAGATACTAATGGAGGTAAGGAATAGCTCAACTAGACCCAAAATAATGACTGTAATTAGACCCAGTTCTTTAAAAGGGTCTATTAGGTTACATACATGTTCTTAGTCCGATGAAGTTACTCGATTTCATTCGGGACATTGGATTAATGAACGTGCTTTAGGCTCAGCAGGAAGTACAATAGATCTTTCAGGTCGCAGTACACTAGTTCCCAATAATAATATAATACATACATGTTCTACAACCGGCTATAGCGATGTCCGTCTATCCGTATAAACACTTAGATCTCAGGAACTATAAGAGCTAGATACACCATTTTTGGGATATAGGATCTCCTTTTCGGCACGTAGATTAAGTAGTTTTAGATTTTTGATATCTCATCTTCTTCCTTCGCGAATCATCAAAAAACTACACCTACCTCAAAGACAAAATGTACAGACTTGTAATTTGGAACGTACGTAGTCTATGGCATTCTCCACCGATGCTTTAACGATTATTACGATCGGTTACGTCCGACTGTAGCTCTGTCTTTACTGGTTTACCTATATTATTAAATGATATTTTATTTGTATTATAGACCACCTTGCCAGTGTGGAAGCAAGCCGATTGCCAACGTGCTATGGTTGAGCATATACCGGATACGGCCATCTGTGCCGGCATGCCGGAGGGTGGCCAGGACAGCTGCCAGGGCGACAGCGGGGGACCGCTGGTGTTGCAATTGCCCAACCAGCGCTGGGTCACCATTGGCATCGTCTCCTGGGGCATACGTTGTGGCGAGCTGGGACGCCCGGGCATTTATACGCGCGTGGATCGTTATTTGGATTGGATAATATCCAATGCAGACATATAGCAGATACGCGTGTTATTGTTAGTTTTATTGTTACACTGAATTTCATTGACATTAGCTCAACAAATGCGTAGCTCTAAATATACATATACCTCTGAACTTATAAACTGGTTTAACAAGCATGTGAACTTTTGTCAGCGTCTAACCCTAGCCCCCTAACCCTGTGCTTACTCTAAACCTAGGGGCTATAACTATGTGCTGCTCTTAGCACTAGCTGCTGCTGCTGCGGGAATCTTTTCAGCTGGCGGCACTATATCGCTCTGCAGAGTCGTCTGATTTGGTTCGGCGAAGGCTATCTTATAGACATCCTCGTACTCGTTGGCAAAGTGCACCTGCAGCCCATCCGTTATGAAACTGGGCAGCTCTTCGAAGTCCTTCTTGTTATCAGCAGGCAGGATGAGGCAGGTGACGCCACTGCGACGAGCCTAAGAGACAAACAATTAAAGCATTAATACGGGTATTCAAATATCTGCTGCCCAAACTTACGGCAATTGTCTTCTCCTTGATGCCTCCCACTGTCAACACTTTGCCCTTCAGCGACACCTCGCCTGTCATGGCCACATCTGGACGCACCGACTTGCCCGTGGCGAGCGATATCAAAGCCGTTATTATGGTTACGCCAGCACTGGGTCCATCCTTGGGCGTGGCGCCTTCAGGCACGTGCAGATGTAGGTGTCTAAGGGCGCAAAAATCATTATATTAATTTAAATCCTATTAAAATTGCGTACTTACTCTTGTTCGAGGAATTTGTTCTGTGGATCGTTCGTGTGCAGAAAGTTACGTGCCACGGTCAGGGCGATTTGTGCGGATTCCTTCATCACATCGCCCAGATTGCCAGTGAGATGTAGTGAGCCCGAATTGTTCTCGGGCTTCTCGGCGCGTATGTGACGTCTAGAGGTTTCAATGTACAGCGAGGATCCGCCCATGGCTGTCCAGGCCAGGCCCATGACAACGCCTGGAGGCGTTGTGCTGTACATGCGATCGGAGCTAAACACCTGCTTCCCTAGGAACGTCGTCAAATTGTCGGCATTCACTGGGAATTCCTCGCCCTCCTTCTTCACCAAGCGGAAGGCCACCTTGCGTATGACCTTTTCGATCTGCTTCTGCAGATTACGCACGCCAGATTCGCGGCAATAGCTGCGTATGAGCGTGCTCAGGGCATCCTCGGTAATGTTGACCTGTTTCTCGGTGAGCCCACAATCCTTCATGGCTTGCGGTATCAGGTACTGGCGAGCAATGGCCACTTTCTCTTCGGCCACATAGCCGGACATTTCGATGAGCTCCATTCGATCGCGCAGGGGCTCCGGTATCGTATCGATCACATTTGCCGTACAGATGAACAAAACGCGCGACAAATCGACGGGCACATCTAGATAATGATCGAGGAAATTGGAATTCTGCTCGGGATCCAGCAGTTCCAGCAAAGCAGAGCTCGGATCACCCTGATAGCCTCTGTGGGAGAGCTACAGTTCGTTATTGATTCACAGGAAAGTAATTATGCTTTACGTACTTGCCGATTTTGTCCACCTCATCGATGAGCACCAGCGGGTTCTCCGTTTTGGTCTTCTTCAAGCACTGTATCAGCTTGCCAGGCATGGCGCCCACATAGGTGCGACGATGTCCCTTAATCTCAGCCACGTCCGTCATGCCGCCAACACTGAAGCGGAAATATTCGCGATTTAAAGCGCGCGCTATGGACTTGGCTATGCTCGTCTTGCCCACGCCAGGTGGACCATGGAAGCAGAGGATCTTTCCCTGAGTAGTTCCCCTCAACGAGCTGACGGCTATGAATTCTAGTATACGCTTCTTAATATCCTCCATGCCATAATGATCGGCGTTAAGTATTTCGGTGGCCTTGTCCAGGCACAGATTCTCCGGGCTGATGACGCCCCAAGGCAGCGATGTAAGCCAGTCTAAATAGTTGCGCGTAACGCTAAAAGATACATATAGAAACGTTAGCGATGCGGACAATTTACAAACTTTGCTGCTTACTTGAACTCTGAACTGTGGCTCTCTAAAAAGTTAAGTTTCGTCAATTCCTCGTCAATCACAGTCTTGATGCTTTCAGGCACAGTTTTATCTTTGAGCTTCTCGCGATATTTCTCGCCTATGGCATCCTTGTCGTCCTTCTCGATACCCAGCTCCTTCTTGATAACCTTCAGCTGCTCTTGAAGTATGTATTTGCGATGCTGCTGCTTGACCTTCTCCTCCACCTCGCGTCCAATCTTCTGCTGCAGGCGCGACAGCTCCAGCTCTTTCTTCAACAGCCCCAAGGCGAGCAGCAGCCTTTGTGGCATCTGCATTTAAAGATTGGTTATTAGAATTCCTAACAAAAGATATATCGAATGGAAGTCTTACATCTGTTTCCTCCAAGATCTTCTGCAGCTCGCTCGGTTCCCCCGTGGAGAGGGAGGCGCCCAAGTCACATAGATAGATGGGATTGTCGACCACACGCTGGTTCTGATGAAGCATTTGCTGCAGGCTTTCTCTGTAAATATGTTTATTAGGAATATTAGGCAAGCTTGAGAAGTCGTTCCTGAGGAATTCAACGTGCAAATAAGCAAACTGGAGTAGGGAAGCCAATGCACCTACCTATAGAGCGGGTTCATGGTAATTATATCTCGCAGTGTCTTGATGATCTCCTGAGTCAAGGCTTTGACCTCTTCGGTCTGCTTATACACCGGCTGTTTTATGTTCTCCACCTCCACAATCAGCACAGGAGCCGGACCAGCTGGCTCAGCCGATGAAGCATCCGCCTCAGCAGCTGCTGCTTTAGCTTCGCCCTTCTTGGGTGGAATGGCCGTCGCGTCCACCCGGCCCGTGGGCAGCGGCGTCTCTAGCGTTTGCTGCTGGGCAATTTTCTCCGACTCCTCGGCCTCCAGCGGCTTGTCGTTGTTCCGTGTGCGTGCGCGGACGCGATTCTTGCGTGAGGGGCGCGTCGGGGGCGGTGCAGCTTCGGTGGCATCTGTTTGATCTTCAGCTGGGATGCGTAATTTGAGATTAAAGAGTGGATAATGCAAAGTGGTCATTTTCACTGGGAGTTAGAAAACAACGCAATTGTGACAATATTTAGGCAGCATTAGGAGTAGTCCTTACCTGGCTTGGCAGGCGGCTGCACCTCGTCGACCATTTGGCCCGTGATGCGGATGCGTCTGTGCGCTATGACCACCATGCGCAGCTTGTCGCCCAGATCCTGCAGCTCCTGAATCTGCGCAAACGTGCCCACATCGTACACATCGTCCAGCTTGTGCACGATCTCCTCCTCGCCCTCAGTCTTCTTCAGGAAGACTCCAACGTACGGCTGATTCAGCTTCACCTTGCGCCGCAGCAGATCCATAATTATCGGATTGGATATCTAGAGAGTCAAGTGTTTAGAATAAAAGCAGGTTTCATGCAAAGCCAAGGCAAACCTCAACAATCTTCATGAAGCGCGGGAACAGCGGGGTGCGCATGGCCAGCATCGGCACGTGGGGCCAGACTTCCGGCACGGAAACCAAAGCCGGCAGCGAGCCACGCTGATCCACCAGCATCTCCGGCTCCAGGTCGGGCAGCTCGTCGCCGTTCTTGGGGCTGTAGAAGCGCTGCGCCTGCAGCAGGCACGGCGCTCCCTTGTAGCGCAGCAAACGCATCTCCTGGAAATATTCAACAACGGAATTTCGTGCCGAGCCGTTGCGCGTGCATCTGGCCACTGTGGAGAGACCAAACAGCACCGGCCGCGCACGTAACGCACGTGTCAGCATTTTCTCTACGCTTTCCGCTCTGCAACACCGCAAACGAACTCAAGAAACAAGTGTGCAACTCAAATATTTATAAAAGTGTAAGTGTGCCTGATTATGTGATAGCGCTGATGAAATGACAGGCCCGCATAGCTAACAGTTGACTAGCTATCGATTCCACTATCGATATCGCACGATAAATCGATGTCTGTTTAGCACTGTGCTGCCAGCTTTTGCCGGTTTACATGAGCTAGATTTGCAATAAAAGCGGGCTAAAAATAACTAACAAAATCAATTAAACAATTAAAACAACAAGGTTACTTGAAATGATTTCAGTAATAAAAACTTTTTTTTACAATATATACAAGTATTTTCCTTTTGCCTCAATTTTATTTTATACCATCTGTCGGAGATCTCTGAAACTGTAAAAGCTAGAACCGCTATTTTTGGATGGTGGGGGTTTTAACAATACACTGCTTGAGCTTGTTTTATGTTGGATGCCAAGCCCTATTTAACCTAATCGATTTAAACCACGTTACAAGAGTAATATTGTACAAAGAAGGTTGTAATTTAGAAAGTATACTAGAAAGTATAAAGAAGAAGCATAACTTTCTAAATATTTATTATTTAGAAAAGGTAAAATCAATTTTTAAAATATTTACATCATTTCTAACACATATTCAAGTGCAAAATATAAATTTATTTACAGCAAGAATATTTTAAATGTAATTTAAGCTATCTTAACTTATTGATAATTTATAAGCTTTGAATTTACTAGATCCAATCTTAAATAAACTAAATTAATAAGCTAAATAAAAGAACAGTTTAAATTTCAACTCGATCGGCGCTTGCAGTTGCTCAACTTATCGATAAGTACTCGTTACACATCACTAATGTTTGCGAACTATCGACTTGTCGCCGTCGTCACTTCGTCACATCCTTAGCTGAGTTGTTCAGTAAATAGATAACTTAAATAGAAATTTCTACGTGTTCTGCCTTGCCAAAATGGTTTCGCGTTTTGACCAGCAAAAGACCAAGCATCAGCTCTTCCATGTGTCCATCAGCCTGGCCACCATACTGATCTGCATGACGTACATGCAGTACCGCCGCAACTGGGCTCATCTGGGCAGCTTCTGGGACTCCCTGATAGTGCCCATTGTGTTCATGGGCGAGCTGCTGAAGGTGATTCTGGCCCGGTTCTTCGGACGCATCGAGGATGGCGTGCTGACCGTTAAGCAGCGCCAGAAAAAGGCTGCCTACTTCACGCCCCGAGAGCTGCTCGGCGGCCTTACGCTGCAGTTCCTCTGCACCTTGCTTTACGGATTCATCTGCATCATTCTGGGCGCGCCCGTGCTGGCCAACTACGAGCAGACCTTTGTGCTGTCGCTGCTGATGACCCTGCTGACGGTGTCGCCCACGGTGTTCCTGCTGGGCGGCGGCGGCGCTCTGCAGGTGTGCTTCTGCGAGAAGCCCGACTTCATCACCAAGTGCGAGGACACGGCGCTGCATCTGTTCAAGTACAATGCGCTGGGCGGCATTCTGGGCGCCTGGGCCGGCAGTGTGGTGGCTCCGCTTGACTGGGGTCGCGACTGGCAGATCTATCCCATACCGAATGTGATTGGCGCGCTCCTGGGCAGCGCTCTGGGCAACATCTATGCCTGCACGCACGTGCTGTACACGTGCGGACGCGTCTACATGAGCAAGAAGCGATCTTAAAGCGGAGGGGAGAGCAAGGTGTTCTATGTCTCTATGTCCTGCCACCAGAAGATTTACGTTGCGCTGCCAGCATATCCACAACCACGAATATTGAAGAGAGTCGTCGTCATCGTCTAGTCAACAGCTTAAGATTACTTACTTGAATTAAACCAAAAAGCAATTAACAATACTTTAATGTTACCAGTTTAAGCAATTTACTAGCGTGTACAATTAACTCATTATTAAACCAACCAAGTAATACTAATAAACTACTAACACGAACTTGGCACTTCTCATGCGCGCCTGATTCCAAAACGCCAGGCTTTACGAACTTAGGTTTATTACTAATTTAGCTATATATACACAGGTTGCACAGTCAATTTGTTAGCCATAATCACGCGCAAAAGACACCACTAATTAACACTAAACAAATAGCTATACAAGCGAGCACAATTAAACATAAACTAAAGCATAAATTCAAGCTCTGGCTGTTAGTATATAGCTCTCATCCTCCAGCAGGCAGCGCTGGCCCACAAACTGTTCATTGGGCTCCCAGTAATCGGCCACGTCGTCGTCATCCGCAAAGGGTTCGCTGGCAGTTTCATAGGCCGCCTCCTCCGGCAGCTGGAATTCGCGTTTGTTGTGCACCTCCTCCGCGGATGGACGTCGTCTGTGCAAAGCTTCGCCCAGCGCAGCTGGACAGCTGCCCGTCTCGTAGAGATTATAGAGCTTCACGAAATGCATGCCGCAGGCAATCCGCTGCTGCTCATCCGTGGTCCGCACCACGGCCTTCCAATTCAGCGAGATGGTGGCATGCGGTATATAGCTGGCAATGCTGGCGTTGAACTCCTCGGTGCTGATGTTGGTGTTGAAGAAGACGGTTTCCTCGTTGACCAGAAAGCCGTGCGGCTCCTGCAGCTGCGGCATCTGCTGCAGCTCCAGCTGCTGCTGTTCCTGCTTGGCCGGCGTGAGCTCAATGCGTGACAGGCGCCTCTGCAGCAGCGCCTTCAGTGTGGGCTTATCCGTAAACTGCTCCTCGTCCTTCGCTTGCAGGCGACACTGAAAGTTGCAGCCCTTGGACGACTTGAGACACTGCTGGCCCGGATTGCCGGCGCTGTCCTCCATCTTGTTGATGACTAAACAGGAGTAATAAGATGTGAGCATGATCAGAGATACTGCAGTTGCTACAGCGAACTTACTGTGCAGATTGCTGGCGTTCAATGCGTATTGCTGCGAGTACAGGGCCATGGAGTTGAGGTACACCTCGCTGGACTGCGCTGCGTGCACATTGCGCAGACACACATCGAGGCCCAGTTCGCGGCTCACGGCGTTGCTGAGCACGCAGGTGGCATCCGCCTGCAGGCAGCTCTGCACCTGCACCTGCCAGATGTGCCGCACCAGACGGTATTTGATGTGCGCATTGACCGCTGCGGGCAGCGCATAGTAGAACAGCAGGCGCAGCGTGAAGGGGCCGGCGGCGTATGGCGCCTGCAGCCACATGGAGATGGTGTGTCCCTGCTGGGCGTCCAGAGCAGCCTTTTCGGAACGCTGCAGCAGGCGGAAGACACGCTGACGCCGTATCTCCTTGTCCTTCACCAGTTTGTCATTGGCCAGATTGCGCAAGGCTGTAAGAAATTAACATAAACCAGTTAGAACGGGGCAGCTTAGCAGAAGAGAGCGTTACAGTCGGATGTAACCGACAAACCAGCAGTCAAATAATTGTCTGTCCATATCCTCGTTGTTTCTTATCCCATCGAAAAGCAGTTCACAGCCGATGGGCAATGCCAAAATTACAAGTCTGTAGCAATTAAATTGTGGTTGTTATTTTTGTTTTTTGCAGTTTCCAGAGGATGGACGAGAGGTATCAAAATTGTAAAACAAATTGGGTTAGCTTACAGCATAGGAGAGCCTTAATACTAAAATTTGTGACTCTAAAACTTGTAGTTTGCGAGATCTAGGACGGGGCTTAGCTGTTTAGTGGAAAGCGGGAAAAGAGAGAGGATAAAATAAAAAAAAAACTTGATTAGCATACAGTATAGGAGAACCTGCATACATAAAATAGTGTCTCTAGGTCATATAGTTGCTGAGATCCAGGTGTTTATACAGACCAACGGACAGACGGAAATGGCTCTATCGACTCGGCTCGTTCTAATATACCCTTCTTGTGCTTTTTGAAAGTACAGGGTGCAATTTGAATCGCATTCGCTTACAGCTAACTAATATACTCTTTTTGTGCTTTTTGAAAGTACAGGGTGCAATTTGAATCGCATTCGCTTACAGCTAACTAATATACCCTTTTTGTGCTCTTTGAAAGTACAGGGTGCAATTTGAATCGCATTCGCTTACAGCTAACTAATATACCCTTTTTGTGCTCTTTGAAAGTACAGGGTGCAATTTGAATCGCATTCGCTTACAGCTGAGTATGGTCAGAGGCATCTCCGTGTGCTGCTGATCGATGAGGGTCACGGAGCGGGGATTATCGCAGCCGAGGTAAATTTCCTCGATGGGCGCAATGCCCAAATTGCGCAGCGTGATGGACACGGGTACAATTTCGCCAGCCAGCAGCTCGGCGGGCACGGGACTGAAGCTGACGCTCAGGGCCGGCACTTGCGGCACTATCTTGATGCTGAGCCTGTTGTCCAGCAGCGTTTGTGAGGATTGCTTTGCCGTCGAGGGCTTAATGCGCTGCGTTTCGAACTGCAGGACGCCCACGAGACTGGCTGCTGGCTCCGCTTTGGCGGCCACGTGGCAGACGATGCCCAGAATGGCCAGTCGGCCGGTTAGCTTGGGTGTCAGCTTGAAGTGCAGCAGCTGTTCCGCCTGCTCCGCCAGTTCGGTGCTGGCCAGGCAGCTGGTCTTGATGGCAGCGCTAACAGCCGCCTTGCTGACGCTGTCCGATGCCTGCTCGTAGAGACAGAGATTCGAGAGCACCTCCTCGTTGTCCAGCGTAAGCCGCCAGAGCAGATCTATCTCCGTCAGGTTGATGGCACAGCGCACGCTGTTGGACAGCGTCACAGCCAGCTCAATGGGCTCGCCCTGCACTGCCAGCGGCGACTCTGTGGCGGGCTGTTGTTTGGTGTACAAATAGCGCGAGGGCTTGAACACGAACGGCTTGTTGGAGGCGGCTGTGATGACCAGCATTTCCTCCATCTTGTGCCAAATGGATTCATCCACCGTCAGAGCCGTATTGATGTCGATGTTGCTAGCCGGCACTTGCGGCACCTGTGCGCTAGTCGGCTGCACCAGCGTCAACACACGCACGGAATTTTGCACCACTTGCGGCAGCGCGTGTGGCAGCAATCCCAGCTCCGGACTGCGTTTGAGCAGCTCCTGTAATTAAAAGCATCTATTAGTTTCAGCGTCACAATAACTTAAACCACTAAACTACGCTATACTTAGCTTGTACGTCCTTATCTTGTACCTTCTGGAATACGGATCTTGTGCATTCTGTACATCAAATAGAACTAATCTGGGTTTCGGAAACTGATTTACCTCACTATAGAAATAGACTTCTCCTAATTAAGCTTGCCTCCCTTACTTATCTTGGTAGCATGTTGAGTGTTGTATTTATAATTGTTCCATACCACAGCGTCCTACCCCATTTTTTATTGGCCCTACATTTTTGCACCATTAACTACTCTCTGCATTAAGCTTTTTTGAATACTCAGTACTGACTATATATATATATATATGGAATACAGTAGAATCCGGTTATAACGACTCCGCTTATAGCGTCCGTCCGGTTATTGCGTCGAAAACTTGATGGCTTGGTTGGTCCCCATACAAACTTATATGAAACGGCCTCCGCTTATAACGACTCCGCTTTTAGCGTCAAACCGCTTATACCGACGAGATTTTTCACAATTCAACCGGATATTGCGAACAAAAAAAAAACTTTAAAGAGGAAAATTTGATTTCTTTAACAATGCTAAAAGAAGCAAACAAAATCATGGATTTTGTGTTTTTTCAATACGAAAAAGAAACAAAATCATGGATTTTGTCTTTCGGATATAACGACGTAAAATCGTCGGTCCCTTGAAAGTCGCTATAACCGGATTCTATTGTATTAAATTTTTTGTTTTGATTAAAAAATTAATTTGTTTTATTTGAAAACCTATTACGAACATGGCATCCATAAAATTAAAAAAGAATATTTTTGTTTGCTCCTTTCGGATAGTGCGTCTTCCGGATATAACGACGTAAAATCGTCGGTCCCTTGTCGCTATAACCGGATTCTACTGTATATAAAAATAATAATAAATAATTATCAATTTATTTAAATCCTCATACTGCAATATGGGGTTTTCTTTCTAATGACTTACATGTGTTGTTAAAGTACAGCTTTCTATTAAAGGGATTCAACACTTAAAAAAAACTATAGATTAAAGGTTTATCACTTATTAACGCATGAAACTAACTCTGATCTGATTGGGCTTTCGCCAGTTTCTACATCAACTGCTGGCAATATTTCATTTTATATTATTTTATTTTGATCCCCAAATATCTAAATATCTCAATTTTAAACTTAAGTTTAGTAACTCTATTTTACCGTTCCATTAATTTATCGGCTGTATTTAGATCACAATGAATAATAGCACTCACGTTCTGTGTCATGATGTACTCCTTGAGGAAGCTGCTCTGCTGTTGGGCACTCTGCAGGCTGCCGGGGCGCAGCAGATGCGCAAAGGAGCGACTCGCCTCCTCGAGCTGCTTCAGTAGATACGCCTGCTTGGCGACGGTGTACTGAATGTGATCCTCGGCCAGACTCCACTCCCTGTGCTGGAACACCTGGTAGGCCTGGCGGTAGCAGCGGTAGGCGTGCTTGCGTTGTCCGGCACGCGAATAGCGATTGCCAGCCAGCACAATGTGAAAGGCGTACTTGCGATGCATGGGCGGCTGGGTCACCAGGAAGCAATAGGCCGCCTGCTCGAGCAGCAGGGCTGAGCGTAGATCCGACTCCTCGCTGGTCATGCGTATCAGCTGCTTGGCCACCTCGCTGTACAGCCGCGCCGTCTTCAGGCATTCCATGCTCAGCAGTGTGGCGCGTGTGGCAAACTGCTGAAGTCTAAATACGGAACAAAGGTTTTAAAGAGCTTTTTACTATTAAATACTGGGTGTAACTCACTTGCAGACAGTTAGATAACAGACAATGGCTTCCTCCATATAGTCGTAGGTCTTGCGATGCGCTGTGCCCAGCATGAAGGCGGAAATCGCAGCCATTTCCAAGGCGCCCGCGTAGTACTGCCAGGCGGAGTCCGCGTTGAAGTCGCGCTTGGCCTGGTGGTAGGCCTGAAATGCCAGGTTGTAGTGCCCAAACATGAAGTACAGATCGCCCAGCTTGCGCGTTTGCAGCTCTGCCGACTCGTTGGTATAGCTGAAGGTATTAAAATCAATCAGAGCTTGTAAGATTAAACAAATGAACCAGTTAGGACCGAGCTACAGTCGGACGTAACCGACTGCAGAAGACCATGTACTTTGTGTTTTCTTTGTCCTTTCTTATCCGATCGTAATGAAATTCACAACATCAATGGAGATTGCCATACACTACGTACTGGTTATATCCTAAGTTTTTAGCTTCAAAACTGTCAAACTATCAACAAACCGAAAGTTTAAACAATTAATCGCTGCACAGGAAAACCTTCATACCAAAAAATTGTATAAATAGCTCTTATACTTTTTATCTGTGCATATCTTCCTTTTTTTATTCGATCGTTATGTAATTCAGCATTGATAAGGAGGGGTACATGCCAAGTCCCAAATCGTTACCTTTAAAACTGTAGGTTTAAAACTTGCAAAATTTTGATATAGGAGATAGGAAAACCTACATACATACCAAAAAATTGTGTTACTAGCTCTTCTAGTTTCTAAGATCTCCTTGGCTGCTTTTTTTCATTCGCAGTTAGCGAACTGAAAATGGTATCTCTAGCTCCTATAGTTGCTGAGATCTTTATCTTCATACGGACGGACAGTCGGACATGACTATATAGACTCAGCTCGTCGTCCTGCGTTAGAGTATATGTATATACTTTCTGGGGTTTACCACAATTCGTTTTGTATTTTACACACTATGTCATTTGCACTAAACTAATAGACCCTTTTGCTTTTTTAAAGTACAGGGTCTAAAAAAGTTGCTCGCAGTCTGAGAGGCAGCTACTTTTTAGTTTAGATTGTGCTCCGGGTCTCCGGTTTCGGTTAGAGCGTGAGTCACGAGTCGGTCGGTAAGTGATACCGCCCATTGTGAGCTCTGGAATTAATAATTATTATACCCTGTGCCCATTTGAAAAATGGGAAAAACAGGGTTATTTTTATACTTTCTATGTTCTGCACTTACATGACGGCATTTTGATTGTTAGCACCGGCACCTGGCTTGCTGGTGGCGAACCAGCGTTTGGTGGCGCTCAAGAGGGATTTGCTGACGCCCTTCTTGTTGGTTACGCCTTCGCTGAGTATGGCCACCAGACGCTCAATGTAGGGTATCAGCGCACGCACCGCGTAGTCCTGCACAAAGTGTCGCAAGTTGTCGACATCGCGAACAGCCAAACAACCGCCATGCGGCGCATCTGCGTCCACCTCGTTGGCCCAGACATTTGGGTTGATGTTCTGCGATGCAATGCTCTCGCAGCTGATGCTGAACTTGGAGTTGATGGCCTCCGTGGCGCTCTCCTGCATGGGACTGAGCGGATGCAGCATGGTGAGATCGTTCTCCTGAGCAGCGGCGCCCTCCAGCAGCTGCGACATTTGCATTGCCGGCATGCTGATCACCGAGACGGCTTCCTGCGGAGATTTCGGCGCGCTCAGCTCACTGGATGTCATTTGATCGCTCCTTGGCTGGCGCTTGATGTAGTTCGCCCAATGGTCAGGTATATCGCTGGTGCTGTTCGGCTCCAGTGAGTTGACCGACACCAGAAAGCATTTGTCACCGAATATGGACTTGAGCTGCTCAAATCCCTGCTGTGCCCGTGATAGATCGCCCTGGTTGGCCTCGTGCAGCACCACGTAGCTGTTGAGCACATCCGTGGGCTGGAACCATTTGGGCAGCTTCTGTGGCGTGATGCTCTGCATTTGCTGCACGCGCTGCGTCAGCTTCTGTGCGGTTTCAACGATCTGGGGATCGGCGCTAGACAGCACCAGCAGGCAGCTCAGCAGGTGCCGCGTGAACTCGTGCTCCGCCGGAAACTGGACGGTCAGAAAGGTTTCACGCCACTGCTCGAACCAGGGCTCAGCTGTGGGCAGCTCCAGATCGATGCCAGCTTCGGATTAGGATCAGAGATTAGCAAAAGAATAAATTTGCCTTTAGAGGCACTCACCAATTGTGGCCAGTTTGGTTTTGTCATTATGCGCATTGGTCACGGACTCATTCAGCATTTTCCTGGCCAGCACAGTCTGCGGCGGACGCCAATCGACGTCGCAAAAGTTGAGGCGCAGGCCCCGTACGGAAACGCTGGTGCCGGACACGTCTCGAAAGTGCGCTGCGAGGCAGAAAATAAATGTTATAAAGGAGCGCATAAAAAGAACATTTATCAGCCAAACTTGTGGCCAAATAAATTATTGACACTCTGTCCGTTACGTCCGACTGCAGCTCCCTCCTTACGGATCTTGCCTTTATTTTTGTTTACTCACCGTCATTGGGCAGCTTGGCAAACGGCTGCAGCAGCTCCACGAAGGACAAGTTGTTGCGATGGCAAATCTCGTCGGCCAAGTTGCTGCTCAGCACGCCGATAAGTGGCGAAAATATGTTCTTAATCACATCGCGAGCATTGTAATTCTGGCCCGTGAGATGTATCATATTCCTTGTTATTTATTTTAATTCACTTTGCTCGCTTGCAGTAACACCTCCCAAATCAGCTTGTCTCTTTCAGTGTGACCAAATGCGCAAAGTTGGCTAGTATTTAACCGATTCGACTCGCGATTTATCGATAACACTCGTTTGAAGCACAGAAAACAGTCAATTATTTTGAGTGCACAATACGACGCGATTCCAAAATATATATTTAATATTATTAAGATATTTGAATATTATTAAAATACCGGACATTAATGAGCTAAAATAAACACGAGAGATATAAACTACGCAATATTGAAGGCAGCGCAGCCTTTTAACAAATATAAAACAGGGTATAAATTATATTTCAAACAATGGATACAAGGTATTCCATTATATGGTCTTTAATATTTATTTTATTGGTAAACTCCCTTAGGGATTGGGAACACTTAAGGAGCCACTCTCCTGAGCGCTGAAGTGTTGAATTTCTTTGGACAGTTGGACCCTCCAATAAAAGCTCTCCAGTGTGATCCTTTTTGTGGCTTGATGAAGTTTTAAATTCCATTGGACAGTACAGACAATTATGAGGTTAATAAGTTTGAAGTTTTTCGTGATTCATACGATTTCCCTTTAGTTTTAAATGCTTTTGGACATTAAGAACACTTTAAAGGCCTCTCTCTAGTGTGCGTCCTTATGTGGTTGTATAAATGATTTTTAAAGATAAAATCCTTCGGACAGTGCGGACACTTATGAGTTCGGTCCCGGGTATGAATTCTTTTGTGAATCTCAAGCGCTGCTTTCGTTTTAAATGCCTTTGGACAGTAGGAACACTTAAAAGGCCTCTCTCCAGTGTGCGTTCTTATATGGTCGTCCAAATGTCTTTTATGGATAAAACCCTTTGGACAGTGCGGACACTTATGGGGCCGCTCCCCAGTGTGCGTTCTTATGTGGATTGTAAGAATTCCTGCAGTTCGAAATGCTTTTGGACAGTAGGAACACTTATAGGGTTTCTCCCCGGTGTGTATTCTAAAGTGAACTGAAAGATCTGATCGTATCTTGAACTTTTTTTGACACTGCGGACACTCGTACTTTTGGTCTCCAGTATGCCTCTTTTCGTGTGCTGTTAGATATCTTTTATACAAAAATTCCTTTGAGCAGTAGGTACACTTGAACGTCTTGTTGAGTTCCCGACTCTTTTTCATGGTTGTATCGTCGTCTGAATGGTCATATTCTTCAAATGCTTCTTGGTCATTAATTTCAAGGGTATTTTCCTCCTTTATTATAACAGCCGTTTCAGACACCCTTATAAAGTGTCGACAGCTCTCCTCATAGCTGGCTTTGAAATGAAACCAGGTTTTCGTCATTATCCCACAGGATGTGCACATTATTTGGGGCAGCGAATTATTTGGAATAACTTCCCAGTTTGAGCACTTTTTGAGCATCTCTGCCAAACTGAGTTCGCTGTCATCTTTCTTTAGAAATATATCTGCTAGATCAGATTCCTTCGTTCCACAGGATCGGCACATCTCTGCCATTTTATTATTAGAGTGGTTTGTTTGTTTCAAATAACAATAAATAGTGCAACAAAATGAAGAATGCCTATCGACATACGATGTATCGAAATGTATCGCTTATGCTATATCGAACATATCAGAATGTGCATAGAGTAACTAACTAGAAGAAATGTAGCAACCGCCCACTGTCATCGGTCTCTATAGATGAATTTTTGACCTGATCTGGCTCCTGTTATTTAACAGAATGCTGTTTAACAGAGGCTCGGCGCACTATTCAGAGTCAGTTCCCTCATGATTGACACCAGGCAACCAGAGCTAAAAGCAAGGTCTCTGTGCGCCTGCTATTGACATTAATGAGCTGAAATCACAACCTGATAAAATTCACCTCATTAAATGGGAACTGATGAAAATTTTGGCAGAGGTGCTCGCCTATAGAGACGCTGGGAATAATAATGCATATATATCCCCTACATTATTTGTCATATAATTTAGCCTATTGTCAATTGTACTTTCTGCATTGCTTGTAGCTATTTGTTGGCATTTCGTATATGATTGTTGTACTTTTTCAATTGCAACCTAATTGCTTGCATTACTTGTATAGCTTTTTTTCTTTTTTGGTAATTAGTATAGACATATTATAATCAAATTTCAGCCAATTTTATTCAGATTTCAGAGATAGACATTTTTCCGATTTGAAATTAATTAAGTTTATTTTGAGTAATATCGTAATAAAAGAATTATAATTCAGTTTAATTTACATGAACAGATTTTAATCTTGCAGCCATATTAATAATCTCTGCAATTCGTAGAAGACAGAATTTACGTAGAAATACTATTTATATGTCTTAAATTGGTCAATGTATTAGGGTAGGGGCGTGGCATCCAAATTTTGAAATAAATTTCTTCTGCGTATGGTATACACCTTTCAAAAATGACCATAACGGCTGCTCTAGCTCTTATAGTTGCTATGATCGTTGGTGCCACGCCCCCTTTACGCCCAAAAATCAATAAAACTCACACAACCTCGTGTTTTTTAACATACAAAGTTGAATAACAAGCGTAATATTAAACATAGAATATTGTTATTCGGAACATAAGTTCTCTTATATTATATTTAACTATCCTGAAACACGCATTGAAATCGGTTAAGAAACACAGGAGATATAAGCTTCACAATAGTTGAACTTAAAAGTTAAAAAACAAGCGTAATATTAAACATAGAATGTTGTTATTTGGTATATATACTCTCTTCTATTATAATTAACTATTCTGAAAAGCGCATTGAAATCGGTTAATAAACAAACTAGATATAAGCTACGCAATTGGCAGCGTAGCCCAGCAGCGCAGCAGCAGCAGCAGCGTAGCGCAGCTGGCGCACGTAAAATGGAAGAAGAAGAAGTACTGCTGATACGCTTAGTGTGACAGTTTTATAAAATTGTATATAAAATAAAAGGCACAGGGTATTCTACAGTCGGGCCCGTCCGACTGATCTGCCCTGTCCAAATTTTTTTAGTTTATTTAAAGAAATTTGTTTGCGAATTTTTTAAATATTTCAAATCCTTTTCCAGATAGACGTTTAGGCCATTTATTTATATTTGAAGGATAAACAGCTAAAAATAAAACAAATATTTTCATTAAAATCTCAGCCAATTCTCAGCATTGATCTTAAAAAAAAAAAAACAAAATTGTAATTCAAACGATCAATTAGAATACCTGATACTATTGGTAATTTTTACTTGATCTTCATTAACTGTGGATTGATTTCTCGTAAACTTGCTAACACATTTAGATACTGATTTTAGTGCCTTTAAATTTAAATTTGGTCATGATAACTGATCATTTTTTTGTTGTTTGTGACTACGCAAATGCCGACACAACGAGTATGTTGTAGAATATTTTTTAGGGCATTGAGGACATTCAAATGGAGTCGATCCAGTGTGTTTTGTTATGTGATTCGCAAGACCTTGTTTGTGAGTGAATATTTTTGGACAGTGGGGACAGTTGAGAGTGCCTCCAGTGTGCGTTTTTAGGTGCAAAGCAAGCGATCCTGAGTTTTTAAACTCTTTTGGACAATGGGAACACTTGTAAGGCGTCTCTCCAGTGTGTATCCTTATGTGGTCACCAAGATGTATTTTCCTGGCAAAATCCTTTGGGCAGTGGGGACACTTATAAGGCCGCTCTCCAGTGTGCTTTATTTTGTGATCTGCAAGACTTGCTAAAGTTTTAAAAGCCTTTGAGCAGTAGGGACACTTATAAGGCTCCTCCCCAGTATGAATTCTTTTGTGATTGTTATGAGCTCCTCTACTTTTAAATGCTTTTGAACAGTACGAACACTTAAATGGCCTCTCACCAGTGTGTACCCTTATGTGATCCTCAAGATCACTCTTCTTGCCAAAAACCTTTGGACAGTGCGGACACTTAAAAGGCTGCTCCCCAGTGTGCATCCTTTTGTGACATAAAAGATGGGCTGCCCTTTGAAAATCCATTGGACAGAGGGAACACTTATAAGGCCTTTCTCCAGTGTGCTTTCTTGAGTGAACTAAAAGCTCTGATCGTGTCTTGAACATCTTTTGACAGTGGGGACACTCGCATTCCTCTTCTCCAGTATGCCTCTTTTTGTGTAATCTTAGATATCTTATATTCGAAAATTCCTTTGGGCAGTAGGGACACTTGAAAGTCTTGTTAAGTTCCCCACATTTTTCACTGCGTGTATCGTCGTCCGAATGCTCATTTTGTTCGAATGCATCTTGGTCATCAATTTCAAGGGTATTTTCCTCCTTTATTATAACATTAGCTGTTTCAGACTGCCTTATAAAGTGACGACAGCTCTCCTCATAGCTGGTTTTGAAGTGAAACCAGGTTTTCGTCATTATCCCACAGGATGTGCACATTCTTTGGGGCAGCGAATTATTCGGAATAACTTCCCAGTTTGTGCACTTACTGAGCATCTCTGCCAAACTCAGTTCGCAGTCATCTTTCTTGAGAAATATATCCACCAGATTTGATTTATAATGACCACAGGAACGGCAAACCTCTGCCATTATTGTTGGAATTATTTATGTTTGGAACTAGGGATGTCAAAAACCATCGATGCATCGAAAATCAACGATGGGTTTATGTCAATGTATCGATGTTTTCCGATGTTTTTAGGAGCTCGATGTATTGCTCTTATATTAATGTTTTAGGCGATGTACGAAATTTTTGTATACGCACTATTTCTATACCCTGTACCCATTGAGTACCCAACAGGGTTAATAACTTTGTCAAAATGTGTGTAACAGGCAGAAGGAGCCGTGGCAGACTCCACAACCGATATATATTCTTGATCAGGGAGACGATCTGAATCAGTAATATAGCCCTGTCTGTATGACTGTCCGTTTGTATGAACGCGTCAATTTCGGAAACTATATAAGCTAGAGCAGCCATTTCTGTTTCCATAGGTAGTTGTATTCAATGCGCAGATCAAGTTTATTTTAAATTTTATTATTATTGTGTTTCGACGTTAGCTAGCACAAATATAAAACAGTGTATAAATTATATTTAAAACAATGGGTATAAGGTATTCCATTATATGGTCTTTAATATTTATTTTATTGGATTGGGAACACTTAAGGAGCCACTCTCCTGAGCGCTGAAGTGTTGAATTTCTTTGGACAGTTGGACCCTCCAATAAAAGCTCTCCAGTGTGATCCTTTTTGTGGCTTGATGAAGTTTTAAATTCCATTGGACAGTACAGACAATTATGAGGTTAATAAGTTTAGTTTTAAATGCTTTTGGACATTAAGAACACTTTAAAGGCCTCTCTCTAGTGTGCGTCCTTATGTGGTTGTATAAATGATTTTTAAAGATAAAATCCTTCGGACAGTGCGGACACTTATGGGGCCGCTCTCCAGTGTGCGTTCTTATGTGAGCTCCAAGATTGGGATATAAATTCTTTTGGGCAGTACGGACAGTTAAAGGGCCTGATAAAATTCACCTCATTAAATGGGAACTGATGAAAATTTTGGCAGAGGTGCTCGCCTATAGAGACGCTGGGAATAATAATGCATATAAATCCCCTACATTATTTGTCATATAATTTAGCCTATTGTCAATTGTACTTTCTGCATTGCTTGTAGCTATTTGTTGGCATTTCGTATATGATTGTTGTACTTTTGCAATTGCAACCTAACTGCTTGCATTACTTGTATAGCTTTTTTCTTTTTTGGTAATTAGTATAGACATATTATAATCAAATTTCAGCAAATTTTATTCAGATTTCATAGATAGACATTTTTCCGATTTGGAATTAATTAACTTTATTTTGAGTAATATCGTAATAAAAGAATTATAATTCAGTTTAATTTACATGAACAGATTTCAATGTTGCAGCCATAGTAATCATCTCTGCAGTTCGTAGAAGACAGAATTTACGTAGACATATTTATATGCCTTAAATTGGTCAATGTATTAGGGTAGGGGCGTGGCATCCTAATTTTGAAATAAACTTGTTCTGCGTATGGTATACACCTTTCAAAAATGACCACAACGGGTGCTCTAGTTTTTATAGTTACTAAGATCGACGCGTTCAAACAGAAGGACAGACAGATATTTTTTATGTTTCTTAAATGAAATTTGTTTGCGAATTTTTTAAATATTTCAAAATTGATACCATACGCTAAGACGAAATCCCTTTCCAGATAGACGTTTAGGACATCCATTTATATTTAAAGGATAAACAGCTAAAAATAAAACAAATATTTTCATTAAAAGCTCAGCCAATTCTCAGCATTGATCTTAAAAAATAAACGAAATTGTAATTCAAACGATCAATTAGAATACCATAGACTATTGGTAACTTTTTCTTGATCTTCATTGACTGTGGAAGTGTATTAACTTGATTTCTCGTAAACTTGCTAACACATTTAGATACTGATTTTAGTGCTTTTAAACTCAAATTTGGTCATGATAACTGCTCATTTTCTTGTTGTTTGTTTAAAGTTACGTTGTGAATAGGCAAATGCCGACGCAACGAGAATGCTGTAGAATATTTTTTAGGGCATTGAGGACATTCAAATGGAGTCGATCCAGTGTGTTTTCTTATGTGATTCGCAAGACCTTGTTTGTGAATTAACATTTTTGGACAGTGGGGACACTTGAGTGTGGCTCCAGTGTGCGTTTTTAGGTGCAAAGCAAGCGATCCTGAGTTTTTAAACTCTTTTGGACAATGGGAACACTTGTAAGGCGTCTCTCCAGTGTGTGTCCTTATGTGGTCTTCAAGAGGTTTTTTCCTGGCATAATCCTTTGGGCAGTGGGGACACTTATAATTCCGCTCTCCAGTGTGTTTCATTTTGTGATCTGCAAGACTTGCTAAAGTTTTAAAATCCTTTGCACAGTCGGGACACTTGTAAGGCTTCTCCCCAGTATGAATTCTTATGTGATTGTTATGAGCTCCTCTACTTTTAAATGCTTTTGAACAGTACGAACACTTAAATGGCCTCTCACCAGTGTGTACCCTTATGTGATCCTCAAGATTTTTCTTCTTGTCAAAAACCTTTGGGCAGTGCGGACACTTAAAAGGCTGCTCCCCAGTGTGCATCCTTTTGTGACATAAAAGATGTTCTGCCCTTTGAAAATCCATTGGACAGAGGGAACACTTATAAGGCCTTTCTCCAGTGTGCATTCTTGAGTGAATTAAAAGCTCTGATCGTGTCTTGAACATCTTTTGACAGTGGGGACACTCGCCTTGCTCTTCTCCAGTATGCCTCTTTTTGTGTATTCTTAGATATCTTATATTCGAGAATTCCTTTGGGCAGTAGGGACACTTGAACGTCTTGTTGAGTTCCCCACATTTTTCACTGCGTGTATCGTCGTCCGAATGCTCATTTTGTTCGAATGCATTTTGGTCATCAATCTCAAGCGTATTTTCCTCCTTTATTATAACATTAGCTGTTTCAGACTGCCTTATAAAGTGACGACAGCTCTCCTCATAGCTGGTTTTGAAGTGAAACCAGGTTCTCGTCATACTCTCACAAGGTGTGCACATTCTGTGGGGCAGCGAATCATTCTGAATAACTTCCCACTTTGTGCACTTACTGAGCATCTCTGCCAAACTGAGTTCGTAGTCATCTTTCTTGAGAAATATATCCACCAGATTTGATTTGTAATGCCCACAGGAACGGCAAACCTCCGCCATTATTGTTGGAATTATTTATGTTTGGAACTAGGGATGTCACAAACCATCGATGCATCGAAAATCGACGATGGTTTTAGTTCAATGTATCGATGTTTTCCGATGTTTTTAGGATTTCGATGTATTGCTCTTACATCAATGTTTTAGGCGATGTACGAAATTTTTGTATACCCGCTTATTCTATACCCTGTACCCATTGAGTACCCAACAGGTTAATAACTTTGTCCAAATGTTGTGTAACAGGCAGAAGGAGCCGTGGCAGACCTCACAACCGATATATGTAAATTCTTGAACAGGGAGACGATCTGAATCAGTAATATAGCCCTGTCTGCATGACTGTCCGTGTGTCTGAACGCGTCAATTTCGGAAACTATATAAGCTAGAGCAGCCATTTCTGTTTCTATTGGTAGGTGTATTCAATAGAAAGATCGTTTATTTCAAATTTTTGTTGCTAAGTCCCCTTTACGCCCAAAAAGGGAGATATAAACTACGCTAGATTACAGGCAGCGCAGCCATTAAAGCAGGCTATCGTTTCATGTGATAGTTTTATAAAATTATGTTTACATTTTTAACTTTAACTTTTAATTCAATTTTATTATTAATTTAAATTTAATATTTAATCTTAAATTGTATTTAAATTCTTATTCGACTGGTCATAGTAGACATTAAATAAATGACTTAATAAAAAAGAGTCATGACAGTCGTACAAACCCTACTGTCCTAAACCCTAAACCACAGCTCGCGCTCGCTCGTACATTATATAATTTAAGATATTTTAAATCTAATTTGATTTGAATTTTCCTTCAGTGTGCCTTTTTATGTGCGAAGCAACAGCTCCTGCGGTTTTAAATGCTTTTGGACAATAGGAACATTTAAAAGGCCTCTCTCCAGTGTGTACCCTTATGTGGATATCACGATAGTTTTTCCTTTGAAAATCCTTTGGGCAGTGGGGACACTTATAAGGCCGCTCTCCAGTGTGTTTCATTTTGTGACATATAAGATTTGTTGAGGTTTTAAAATCCATTGGACAGTAGGGACACTGATAAAGCCGCTCCCCAGTATGAGTATTTTGGTGATTGTGGAGAACGCCTTTAGTTTTAAATGATTTTGGACAGTAGGAACATTTAAACGGCCTCTCACCAGTGTGTACCCTTATGTGATCGCAAAGATTTTGTTTCCTGGCAAAATCCTTTGGGCAGTGGGGACACTTATAAGGCCTGTCTCCAGTGTGTGCTCTTAAGTGAACTAATAGCTCTGATCGTACCTTGAACTTCTTTTGACAGTGGGGACACTCGCATTGTTGTTCTCCAGTATGCCTCCTTTTGTGTATTCTTAGATTTCTTATATTGCGTAGTTCCTTTGGGCAGTAGGGACACTTGAACTTCTTGTTGGGTTCCCGACATTTTCCACTGCTTGTATCGTCGTCCGAATGCTCATTTAGTTCGAATGCTTCTTGGTCATCAATCTCAAGGGTATTCTCCTCCTTTATTATAACAGCCGTTTCAGACTCCCCCATAAAGTGACGACAGCTCTCCTCATAGCTGGTTTTGAAGTGAAACCAGGTTCTCGTCATTATCCCACAGGATGTGCACATTCCTTGGGGCAGCGAATTATTCGGAATAACTTCCCAGTTTGTGCACTCCCTGAGCATTTCTGCCAAACTGAGTTCGCCGTCATCTTTCTTGAGAAATATATCTGCTAGACCAGAATCACACGCTCCACAGGATCTGCAAACCTCTGCCATTAATAAATTTAAGTGCTTGTCTGTTTGGAATCAAAAATAAATAACAAGCATATGTAGCCAGCGAAACAAACTACGGACTGCCTATCGATATATGAAATACCGAATGCTATCGATTTCCATTTCGATAGCAAACAGCTGTTTACTAGTTTATAAATTAAAAAACGCCCGCAAATAAAAAACAATAACTGAAATTAAAATACGTGAAATGAATGAGCAAATATATAAATAGGCCGATGCAATTAACCATTTTAAATATTGTTGATCATTTTATGCCCTATACCCATTAAAAATGGGTGAAAATATATTTTTTTTTTTTTCACAATTTTTAAACATTCTGAAAAGTGCGAAAGAGCTAGAGCTACAAACTATTACAATTTTTTTCGCATGTCAGTGATTTCAATTTTTTATTAGAAAAAGTAAAAACTACATAACTAAACAATACACTGTAATTCATCCTGCGTTTTTTAGCCACGGGTATATTAAATATATTATTATTAAATATAATTAACATTTTTATGAACATATTGAACTTTGGTGGTGTAATTAAATTTTTACAGGTGATTCATATCATTCTCTGATGTTTCTTTTTCGCATTCCTGTGAGTACGGTTGCAAGCATTGTGCCGGAGTCTTGGCGAGCTGTATGTACAGTAGAATCCGGTTATAGCGACATTCAAGGGACCGACGATTTTACGTCGTTATATCCGGCAGACGCACTATCCGAAAGGAGCAAAAAAAAAATTTTTTTTTTATATTATGGATGCCATGTTCGTAATAGGTTTTAAAATAAAACAAATTAATTTTTTAATCAAAACAAAAAATTTAATACAGTAGAATCCGGTTATAGCGACTTTCAAGGGACCGACGTCGTTATATCCGGAAGACAAAATCTATGATTTTGTTTCTTTTTCGTATTGAAAAAACACAAAATCCATGATTTTGTGTGCTTCTTTTAGCATTGTTAAAGAAATCAAATTTTTCTCTTTAAAGTTTTTTTTTTGTTCGGCACGTCGCAATATCCGGTTGAATTGAAATGAAAAATTGAATTGAAATTGAAAAATCTCGTCGTTATAAGCGGTTTGTCGCTAAAAGCGGAGTCGTTATAAGCGGAGGCCGTTTCATATAAGTTTGTATGGGGACCAACCAAACCATCGAGTTTTCGTCGCAATAACCGGACGGACGCTATAAGCGGCGTCGTTATAACCGGATTCTACTGTATATTATTATTAAATATAATTAACATTTTTATGAACTTATTAAACTTTAGTGATGTAATTAAATTTTTACAGGTGATTCATATTATTCTTTGATGTTTCTTTTTGCATTCCTGTGAACACGGTTGCAAGCATTGTGCCGGAGTCTTCTCGAGCTGTATGTATATGTATGCCTGAAAAGGGAATATCTTAAAGTATGTAAATTATATATGCATTTACCATTTTACCATCTGAAAAGGCAAAAACTGGAGAATTGGTAGACGAGTACACGATATTAGGTGTGGAACAAGTAAGAGTGTCCTCGCTATCAATTTCCGATACTTCCAAAATAGCTCTTTGAATTTTTCTGCGAAGCAGAAGTCTATTTTGGTGTGATTTCAACAATCTGAGCTCAGATGCAACGAAATCACCGAACACCTGATGTATAGATGTACTATATGCTTCTGGACAGTGGGAATACTTATACGGCCTCTCTCCAGTGTGTATTCTTAAGGGAGTTGAAAGATTTGATGCTGCAATGAACTTCTTTTGACAGTAGGGACTCTCGATTGGTCTATCTCCAGTATGACGTCTTTTGTGCAATAAAAGAGCTTCCGAGGTTGTAAATTCCATCGGAAAGTAGGGACATTTACAGGGCGGATCTCCAGGATGAATTCTTTTGTGAACTTCAAGAGCATAGTGAGAAACCAACGTCTTTGAGCAATGGGGACACTTCCATAAGCGGCTCCGTTGCGGCTCTTCATCGTGGTTTCCTATGTGAGAGGCAAGAGCTCTTTTATTTTTAAATTCTCTCGGACAGAAGGAACACTTACGTGGTCTATCTTCAGTGTGTGTTTTTACGTGAACTGAAAGTTCTGATGGTGTTGTGAATTTCTTTTGACAGAGAGGACACTCTTGTCGTTTATGTCCAGTATTTGTATTTTTGTTGACGTCGTAACATTTTTCGTATTTTTGACTACTTGACTGGTCGTTTGGAAGCTCATTCTGCCCATTTTGCTCAAATGCTTGTTGGTCGTCAATTTCCAGGGTATTTTCCTCCTTTATTATAACATTAGCTGTTTCAGGCTGCCTTATAAAGTATTGACAGCTCTCCTCATAGCTGGTTTTAAAGTGAAACCAGGTTTTCGTCATCATCTCACAGGATGTGCACATTCTTTGGGGCAGCGAGTTATTCGGAATAACTTCCCAGTTTGTGCACTCCCTGAGCATCTCTGCCAAACTAATTTCGCAGTCATCTTTCTTAAGAAATATATCCACCAGATTTGATTTGTAATGCCCACAGGAACGGCAAACCTCTGCCATTAATAAATTCAAGTGTTTGTTTGGAATCAAAAATAAATAACAAACATATGTAGCCAGCGAAACAAACTACGGACTGTCTATCGATATATGAAATACCGAATGCTATCGATTTTGGTAGCCAACAGCTGTTTACTACAGTTTATAAATTTGAAAACGCCCGCAAATAAAAAATGACTGAAATGCATGTTTTTAGATCAACAAAAATAGTGAATTTATTCATTTTTATACAAGAGAAACTTAATAAATATGTTAATACTTTTTTTTTTTGGTTTTTTTAAATTGAAAAGAGATTAACTCAAATGTATATAATAAAGAAAATGAAAATTATAATAAATGTATATATTACAGCCACAATTTTTATATACATATATTTTGTTATTTTAATATTAATAAATTCCTTAAATACAAAATATAGATTCTTGCAAGGAATAAGCGGTCCTCGCTGCTTTTACCTCTTGGTAATTGGAGGAAAAAAATGGAAATTAGATATACCCGGTATACTTTTCACCTCTTTTCATTTATTGTCTAAGTTATATTTAACAATATCTTTGTTAATTTGACCTGATGACATAAATAATAGTTTTACACCATTTATATACTGGAGTGCACACTGATAGAAAGAGAATGCATCAGGTAAAACAATACTTTTGGATTTTGGCATCTGCCAAACTTTTCGAACAGCAGCCATCAGAGAAAGTAACTATTTTGGAAAAGCTCCCAAATGTTGTCTTAATATCTCTTAAAACCTCTATAAAAAAAAAATATTTTTGCTGGGCTCTTTACACAAAAAAAATGCGTTTTAAAAGAGGGCAATGCCATTTCCAAATCAACAATAAGATCCGATAGAGTTGCATCGGTTGTGAAATGGGCCATGGTATTATCAATTTTGCGCCAATGCTGCCAACTTACAATGAGAGAGGAATAAGTTGGTATCTCAAATCGGTTAAGCACTTATTACAATTGCTTGACATGCAATTTTCACTAAGAGTATTGCAGCAAACAGTTTTTAGAAAGCTTTCGAAATTGCTGGGAAAAGATGGCATGAATTTTGCACATCCTAAAAAAATAAGATTTACTGAGTTTTTCGATAGGATGTTCTTTTCTAAAGAGCTCATATGCTTCACATACTGTCATCATCATAGAACGTTTAACAACTATATTGTCTGCTATCAAAAGTGTCTTCCTTTTTCCTGACGCCTGGACGGACAGTAATATTTTCGTTTATATAAAACTCTTTAATTGAGTTATCTAAGCTTTCTTGCTGTCTTTTAGGAACCTATTGTCTCAATATTTTTTGTGGATGTTTTTATTTATATAGTTTCAACAAAACTTCAAGTACTTTAACTTTTTGATCTAACTTGCTGGGCAGGGCATTCTGAACCTTTTTAACAGCTTTCCCCAAGGTTTGCTTGCATTTGTACGGATAACTTTGATTTTTTGTATCTCGTTTTTCTGCATCTCTCTTTTCTGCAAGCTTCTGTCGATATAGGCGCTTACGTACGCGCTCAATCTGCCTCCTGTTTTCTAGCCATTCATTGTTTCCATCCATTGCCGCTTTACGTTTCAGCCTATAGTTGCGCGATCTTTCCTTGTTTTTGAATAAAACGCTTTCCCATTTTATTGGATCTTTCTTCGTTTTTTCTCTCCACCGTCTGCAAGCTTCTCTTCCCTTTTCGTTCATCTACATTTGAATAATTGACAATTTTATGTTTAAGTGTGCGTTCTCAAGTGAACTAAAAGCTCTGATCGTACCTTCAACTTCTTTTGAATGTGGGGACGCTCGCAATGTTGTTCTCCAGTATGCCTCTTTTTGTGTATTCTTAGATTTCTTATATTGCAAAGTTCCTTCGGGCAGTAGGGACACTTGAACTTCTTGCTGAGTTTCCGACTCTTTTTCCTGGTTGAATCGTCGTCCGAATGCTCGTTTTGTCCAAATGCTTCTTGGTCATTAATTTCAAGCGTATTCTCCTCTTTTGTTATAACAGCCGTTTCAGACAGCCTTATAAAGTGACGACAGCTCTCCTCATAGCTGGTTTTGAAGTGAAACCAGGTTTTCGTCATTATCCTACATATTGTGCACATTCTTTGGGGCAGCGAATTATTCGGAATAACTTCCCAGTTTGTGCACTCCCTGAGCATCTCTGCCAAACTGAGTTCGCAGTCATCTTTATTGAGAAATATATCCACCAGATTTGATTTGTAATGCCCACAGGAACAGCAAACCTCTGCCATTATTGTTGGAGTTATTTATGTTTGGAACTAGGGATGTCAAAAACCATCGATGCATCGAAAATCGACGATGGTTTTAGGTCCATGTATCGATGTTTACCGATGTTTTTAGGAGTTCGATGCATGGAGTAACATAGACTATGAGAGGAAATCAGCGGTCACTTTTGCTAAGAGAACTTTTAAGTTGAGAGCCGCACCTTGAATGGATGTTATTTAACAGAATGCTGCTTAACAGAGTCTCGCCGAACATATTCAGGGAAGAGCACACTTATTTAAATTGCCATCACAATTGAGTCGTCAAATGATGATGTGCTATCGGGTTTTTACCGATAAAATTAATCGATGTGTAACCAGCTGTTTTTTGTTGTTCATAAACTGGAAATAACAAATAATGAAAATGTATTTAACTTTATTAAATGGCACCGGTTATGTTTTTAATGTAGATGGTAAGCTATGGATAATGTAATGCTGCGTCGTATTTATCGATACTATTGCTAGATTACATGGAACTACGCACCAGACATCGCATAATTGGAGCCCTTGTGGGCACCACCAACACCAAAGGCTGGAGCTCCAATGAAGCCGGTAAGGGAAATTAACCATAATTAACATAATTTATATTAGCTACATAAATGATTGCAGGTCTGCCTGCAGAGTTGACTAAATGGGAAACACAACTGCTTATAAATGAAGGCATAGCCGTTGTTGTTAGCAAATCAATCGCCCTGGCAGCGACTCCAAATGCAGACGCCTTGCATGCCTATAAAAACGATTTCGAAGCGGGTATATTAGCACAGACGAACGCTTTGAAGGCTGAAAAACTGCGAGAAACCGAACGTCACGTGGATAAAATCTTACAAGGCAAACGCAAAAAGCTAATCAAGCTAGGAAAATCTGAAGAAGGTAAGCAAAATTTAGGTGTTCTGTTTTTAGACCTTGTTCTTTAAAAAGGTACAGAAGGAGGCGTGGTAGATCCCACAAAGTATATATATTTTCCATTTTTATATATTCCACCAGCCAACGCTTTAACTGCTAAAGATGTGATCAAAGAGATTGACAATAATTTCGTATTCGATCGTCAAAACGCCCTCATAGAAATACCCTGCTCGCATATAAGGAATCAAAGTAGGTAAAACCCAACAAATACTTTGATTACAACTACATTTTATAATATTTACAGCCGCTGCAGTTTATAATCAACCCATTTATGACACCGAATCGCTGAAATATCGCGTGTTTTACGATTTGTGGAAGCGGCATAAATATGTTACTCCAGGCGAAGCTTTTGGAGCTGATTTTCTGATTTATCCCAACGATCCGTTGCTATATCACGCTTCGCATATTGTCATTATCCAACCAACTCCTGCTATATGTCCACTTGATCTCATATCCAAAGTTCGTTTATCGGTTATTGTTAACAAGAGCTGCATATTTGCCTATGAAGATGCAAAGTCTGGCAACAAAATCGTATATCAAACAGTAAGCTGGTGTAATCCCAACAAAGTATAGCCGGTAAGCTGAACGGAAATTTTATAAGCACATATATTCCATGTTAAAAACGTAATTTTTTGAGGTAGCGCTGGAAATAGGATTTGAAAAAAACCGAAATCAGTAATTTATTTAGTTTTGAGTCAAAAAACGAACCAAATCGGCCATTAAGAAAATTACTAAACCTAAAAAGTTTTTGAAACAGACTTCTGGAATAAACTCACAGATCCCACTAAGTATATATCGCTCCTTTACCAGAAGAGGGTCATAACTCAAAAATGCAGTAATGTCCGTTGGATATTAATCTATCTTGTGTCAAAATTTCATTATCCTATCTTTAATACACACAGCGAGAAGCAAACAAAATCATGGATTTTGTGTTTTTTCAATACGAAAAAGAAACAAAATCATGGATTTTGTCTTCCGGATATAACGACGTCGGTCCCTTGAAAGTCGCTATAACCGGATTCTACTGTATTAAATTTTTTGTTTTGATTAAAAAATTAATTTGTTTTATTTTAAAACCTATTACGAACATGGCATCCATAAAATAAAAAAATAAAAATTTTTTTTGCTCCTTTCGGATAGTGCGTCTTCCGGATATAACGACGTAAAATCGTCGGTCCCTTGAATGTTTCTATAACCGGATTCTACTGTATAATATATTACATTATAAGTATTAAATATAGGCCCAGCAGTTTCTCTTTACTTTTACCACGGTACCTTTAAAACAGGCGATATAGTTTCTTTAATAACTTCTGTGATAATTAACCGAAAATTTATATTATATGTTCAAAATTACGGCGTGGCATTTATAAATCTCTAGCTCTTATAGTTGTTAAGATCGACGTGTTCATATACCGACTCAGTTCGTCGCCGTGATCAAGAATATATATTATTTATGGGTTCTGCCACGCCTTATTCTGCCTGTTACAAACCTTTGCACAAAGTAATAAACCTTGTTTTTACCGATTTCATGGATATGGGTTATAAAAGAGCCGTACGGTGCCTGCCGTGAGGCCACTACAATGCCCGCAAGCCCCATTGAACTATGGTACAACAGTTGGGTTTCCGCTTAACATCTTAACACATGTCTATATCATTTAAATTCTTCCGATTCGAATTGAAATTCTTCGAAGCAAGAATCAACAGGCTAAAACAAACAAATAATACTAGTCTAATTTACCTTTTAATTCGAAAGTTCCAAAGTCCCATGCCATATAAAAATGGTTTTTAAATCTACTGATAATACACGGAATCCGGGACAGAAAGAGCGTTATCATGCAAAGTGCAAAGGATCCCTATTCAAAATAGGGTTAGCTAGTACAATTCTTATTAATTGTTATGTTCTTAATTTGAGTGATGGAAAAATGCAAATAGATCTGTGCAAACAAAATAGCACAATATCTGAACATATAAAAAACGAAAATAATGGAAGTAGGTATACATTCCCTTTTATGGAATTGATTATTTTAAATCATAAATGCATTTGTGTCGAAACCAAATTGAAAATTCCATTCGACTTCATTTTAGCAGATATCAAACGAAGACATCGAAACCATTTACTATTGAGAGTAAAAAGTTTCTCTGGTTGGGATTTACAATGACTTCTCGTAGTATCCGAAAGCATCAAAATCAAAACAGAGAAATTTGTGATTGTGCCTTGTTTTGGTTTTTTATTTGCTTCATGTGCTCATTTCTCAGAGAACATTGGACGCATCGCGATAGCTCTCCCTGAGCGTGTTTGTGCTCAGAGCACATGCGTTTCTTTCTCTGCTCTTAAGCGGGACTTGATCTGCATAAAAATAGGGTCGAGAGCTGTATTTGAAAAGTAACAGGTGATTGCCAGAGTGCGCTGCTGTGCTCTAAAGAGCGCATTTTTGGAGGAATTTTTAAGAGCATGCCGGCTTTTGGCAGGATCTGCATGATAGCGATATCTCTGTTTAAAAGGAAGTTAAGGGATAAGCACAGTGCTGCTCGTTAATCAAAATAATTGAATTTCTTTCAAAGTTACTAATAATTAAATTAGGTAATTTTGTAAAATATACTATATAAGAATTGTTAATAATTAAATGAAAAAATTAAATACTCTGGCATTTTGCGTTTCATATATAAATTATTTGCATCTGGCAACGCTGCTAGTCAACTGTACTTTCAAGAGCGCGCCCGTCGCGACGTCTCTCTCGCTCTCGCTCTCGCTCGCTCAGCACAGCAACAGTGTCACACACACACGCACACACACACAGAAGCATGCACACACACAGCATAGGTGAAACCACCACCAAGAAGCAGCGCTGTGCGCATGATCGGAAATTTTCTCCGTGTAGAGACTAAAACTCGTCACACGACGCGACCGCTGCGCTGGCAGAACGTAATTCGATCGAATGCTCAGAGCTCAGTTCGAGTTATTCAACGTTGGCGAGAGGCAGCAGCAGCAGCAGCGAAAAGAAATTCAAGAGAGACAACCAAGAAGAAGGGAAAGCAAACCGAGTGTAAAATAGCAGACAGCAGATTTTTCTTTGCGCTCCGGTGAGAAGATAATTTAAACATGCATAAAATATCGTTCGCTCCGGGAGCGATGGCGTGTAAACAAACAAGAATAAGCAGAGAACCCGCCGAGCAGTGAATGAATTTTGCTTATAACGCGGATTCTAGAGGCCAAAGCCAAAACGCAAGTTGTTAACTGTACAAAAAACTGAAACGCAAAGAAACAAAAGCAAAAATTGGAAAAACCTGATTAAATATGCTTGTTGTGTGCCCTCGTGGTGTGTGTTCGCTTGTGTGTGTGTGTATCTGTGCATCTGTGTGTGTGAATGCGCGCTATTTTTACTTAAAATTCAAAGAACAAATTTTATTTGTTGCCTAGTTCGTGTGTTTTTTCCAAGTCTAAAGTCATGCATTTCCATACGTTCGGTCTGTGGTGAATGGGGCATCGGGCATGGGGCAAGGGGAGGGGTAAGGGGCCGGGCGGGCGGGCGAACGGCCCACATTTCATATACGACGAGCTGTAAAACTTGCTCTCTGGTTGTCTCACTCTCGCGTGCTCGCAGCGCAAACTGAAACGTATGAGTGTGAGCGGGGGGTGCACGTGGAGCTCATGCGCCAGTCAGCCACCCCTCACCTTGCCTCTCCCATTCTCGTGCATGTATATAAAACTTTTTCTCGCGAGAGAGCGAGAGCACAACATGAGTTGTTTGTTGAGTCGCTGTTGCCATCAGTGTTGGCAGTTTGGCTTATTATAGGCTAAAATCGGCATATTTCAAAATGCAAAAGCTTACAAATTTAGCAGTTAGCTTGTAGCTATAAAACTAGTCTAATTGGTTTTGTATTTAATTCATTTTACTTTGTTTAAACAAAATATTTGATAATTTTCAACGTTTCGTGTCATAAAAATATCGGAATTGGTTGTTCATGGCATTTACTTGCATAGACAAAACAATAAAAACATTCAGCAGTCAGCTCCTTAATTCAATCAAATATATAATATAATGTGAAATATAAAGAGTAGTCCACTTATCTGCAATGTGCAATTCAATTAAAAATTTGTATTTAAGTGTGTTACACTAATCGAAATTATTCTGCATATCTAAAAATAAGGGAGAAAGTATAATTAATACATTAACAAAATTAATTAATTAATTTTGTTGATATTCATCGAATATAATATATATAAATAAAAAAGCAGGGCAATATTAATAAAACATAAACAATAATTGGTTGTCCTATTATGCATAATTAATTTCATCAAATGACGTAACCAAATGCAGGGCAATATTTATTATTAATAATAATTATTTAAACTGAGAATATATCTTGAGTAACATATTCATGTATTTTAGCTATAAGTAGCTGATTTCTACTTCTCACCTGGCAACACTGGTTGCCATCTCTACCATCTGCTCATGCTCTCCACTCTTTCTTTCAGCCTAGCCATTCAGTCGTCGTGAAAGCTCTCGAGAACGTGGAGCGGAGCAATCGCAGTGCGGAGGAGTGAGAGCGAGAGAGAGAGAGAGAGTAGCAGCTAACAGTTTTAGCTGCGTTTCCATTAAATTTTCCTGGTGGCACGTTGCAACAATAACAGCCTCGTCGTGTTGGCCACAAACAGCA
Organism: Hypselothyrea guttata; assembly: GCA_035045125.1. Lineage (NCBI taxonomy): Eukaryota > Metazoa > Arthropoda > Insecta > Diptera > Drosophilidae > Hypselothyrea > Hypselothyrea guttata. Next base: position 608,049 of record JAWNNJ010001275.1, on the reverse strand, counting down.
CTCAATACAACTACAACGCTGGAGAAGAACTGCTGGATCTGGACGCGACAGCCCTGATGTCGTTGCCAATGAATTCGCTGTACTCGCTCACCTGGGGCGATTACGGCACGTCTCTGGTGTCGGCCATACAACTGCTGCGCTGCCATGGCGACCTGGTCGACTGCACGCTGGCCGCCGGCGGACGCAGTTTTCCGGCCCACAAAATCGTGCTCTGCGCCGCCTCCCCCTTCCTGCTGGACCTGCTGAAGGTGAGTACGCGGCAAAAGCTCCGAACCTAACCTCAACTCTCCACAGTACAGTTTGTAAACAGAGAAACCAGCTCTGAGTATGTGCGTGTGTGTGTGTGTGTGTGTGCGTGTGCGTGTGTGTGCGCTCTGCTCCTGGATTGGTCTGCGCTCAGCAGCAGTTGAAGCATCTCCTGCCCTCTGCGATTTCAGCTAGCCAGAGATTTTCCTATAAGTTTTCCACTGCCAATTGAGTTGAATGAGTTGCGCACTCTTGCGCTGACGTTGGCACTGCCATGCCCCCTTCCCCCCTCCCACCAACCACCACTCTACGTCGTTGCCCTGAGCGCCATGTTGCTTATCAACTTGTTTGCTTGAAAAAAACAACAACTTATATATAAGCTTTTATGAGCGCTAAAGAGCGCGAGAGGCAGAGAGGAAGAGAGTGCCAGAACGTTTTGGTGGGGGGCGAGAGAGAGCGAGTGTGGTGTTCGCTTTTGCATCGAGTGTGTTAGAGCGAGCCCAATCGAGAGCGCCAAGCGACGGAGCTGCCTTGCTGACTTGCTCTCGCCTGGCTGCTTTTGTTGTTGGCGTTCTCGCTGTTGTTGGGTGCACACGAGCGCGACCTCTTTTTGCCTATGTGAGAGCGCGAGTGTGTGAGTGTACAGTCGACACTGCCTATGAAGTATGGTAGAGAAGGACAAGACTTAATAAAAGCTAAAAGTCAATTAAATTTATAATTTTTTTTATATTGACTAAATTTGTATATCAATGCACTTTCATTTCATTGATTTATTTTATATAACATATATATATATATATATATATTTTTGTTTCTGTTAACACTGTTAGTCTTTGCCAATATATTTTTTCTTTAGCTAATGTTTGCGTACACTCAGAAAAATAAAGACTTTCGTTCAACAAAATAAAGTTCTTGAAGTGTAAATAAAAAATTAATTTAATATTATATTAATAATTGAAATCTTATCTAAAATGCAACTTATTTTTTAGTAGAATTGTGAACGAATTTAGATTACTTTTATATAATTAATTTAATCAATGCAAATCAACGGAAATGAAAAAAAGGATTAAATTAGACACAAGTTATAACTTATTTTAATCTTAGAAGTTAGTGAAAATAGATATAAGAAAGTAAGTAAGAATATGTAAAGAATTTCGTTTTGGTTTTTTTTATTGAACATTTGACAACGGAATTGATGTTTCTCTCGGTGTATGCCAGTATTGTTTGCTGTGCCAGTGTTGGCCATAAACAAGCTTCACTGTACCTTATACAGAGCTCATATCAAAATATGTATGTATTTGCTAGCTTCTTATGTACTGCGCTGCCTTTGCCTTGTGCTTTTGCTTTGGCTTTGCTTTTTATTTGAACATTTTCCATTTACTGCGCCGTACTGTACTTATTTTGTATTTCGTATTTCGTGGCTGTTTCATTTCACAAAGATATATGCATGTATGCATAGGTATATTTTGTTGTTGGGCTTTTATTCAATTCGATTTGTGGTGCGTATTCCATTTAGGCCTATGCAGATCGGCGCTAATCAGATATTCACTGTTGTTCGTTGTTGTTTGTTTGTTGTTGTTGCCTCTGCGTTCACATGTCAAATAATGACCAAAACAGAGCGCGTAGCAGAGCAGAGCAGAGGCAGAGGCAGAGCAGAGAGGAGAGCAGAGCAGAGCGTAGAAACACCTGACACTGGCATCGGCTTTACGCTCTGTGCTCTGCTCTGCTCTGCTCCCCGTTGAAAAAGTAAACAGAGCGTAATTTTGAAAAGCGTCGCTCAGAGTCTGTCGGGAAATGTCAAAAACTGTTGAACTCTGCAAGAGTGGCAACGCCAGAGCGAGTAGAGTGATCTCGTTACACTCACATGCACACGCCAAACGCGTAGACTGCGCTCTCTGTTGCTCCCGCTCCCTGTGGCGGCAAATGCAACCAGCGACAAGCAACCACAAAAATCGATGAGCGTCCGACTGCGGCGTCAGCAGAGGCAGCGGCAGTGGCAGCGGCAGCGAGCAACCGGCAAGGGAGTGTAGAGTTCAAAGAGCGTGCGGTACGCGACGGATGACATTTAAAGAGATTGGGTGAGAGGCTGACGGGCGCAGACTGGCAGAGAGTGAGAGAGCGGGAGAGAGTGCGAGAGCGGCTCGCTCACTCTAAGCGCGTCTCTGGCAGCGCATTTCCACTTGGCCTGCTAATTAAATGTGTGCATGTATGTGTGACCAAGGCAGCGAATGCTCTTTCTTAAGCAGCCACGTCCGCTCTGGCAGCTCTGGCAGCATCTCCAATCCTGCTGCAAACCAAAAGCCGGTTTATTCCGATTGAGAGTGTGCGTGTGCCCGTGTGTGTGTGTGTGAGTGAGTGAGTGAGTGTGCGTGTGTGTGTGAGCATGGGTTTTGTTTGACTTTTGTTTATCCGTTTGTTTTGGCGCCCTCACTTGCCGTGCCGTCCGATTCTTTTGTCTCTGTTTTGAACCGACGCAGCGCTGCTCTCCTCTCCTCTCCGCTGCCGACGCAGCCGGCATATGGAGCGCCAAAATGAGACGTTGATTTGCCAGAGAAATTTCCGTCAAGTGGCCAGCACGTGAAAAGCGGTTGCAACTGTTGGTAGAAGGGGCGCGGGCATGCGACTTTCTCCTTGAGCAAAAGTGCACGAGCTGGCGATTAATCGATTGTAGAGAATTTATCGAGAATACTTTTTGAACTATAAAACATATTTATTCATTTGTATGAATTAACTGAAAATATAAGAAATATCACTATTAATAGGGGAAATTTTATGCGCAAGGGTTCGTGAGTTGAAAATATAGCATTTATCGAGAATACTCTTTAAACGATATTTTTATTAGATATCAAAAATATCCATTCAGTTTCATGAATTAAATGAAAATATAAGAAATATTACTATTTATAAGGGTTCATGAGCTGCCGATATGTTGTTTATTGAGAATATTTCATTATTTTCATTAATATAGTTTTTGAAACAATCAATTAATCAACAATCAATTAATCAACAATCTAATCCTAATCAATTGATATTTACATATCGCTCGTTTACCAGAAGAGTGTCATAACTCAAAAAAGTGCGTTTCGAGATAAACGCGTTTAAAGTTTTCAAGCGCCGTGTATCTCCATAGAAGGTGGAGCGACATATTCTCTTCTCACGCTGTGTGTATTAAAGATAGGATAATGAAATTTTGACACAAGATAGATTAATATCCAACGAACATTACTGCAGCATTAACTCAAAAATCAAATTTTTTGAGTTATGACACTCTTCCGGTAAACAGGCGATATGTATTATTGAAACTATGTCTACCAAAATTCAAAATATCAGTACTGATAATAAAAATGTTATTGATATAATATTTACCAAAACGATACACCCCTCCCTCAATTAATTATCTTGTCTTATTTAAAGAATGTATCCTCAAACGATATTCCTAAAACGATCAAACATCAATATCTTATCAATCAGTTGGTGAAAGTTTAAGCTAATGCAATATCTTTGCCTTTTTTCCAGAATACGCCCTGCAAACATCCAGTGGTGATGCTGGCTGGCGTGAACGCCAACGATCTGGAGGCCCTGCTGGAGTTCGTGTACCGGGGCGAGGTGAGCGTGGACCACGCCCAGCTGCCCTCGCTGCTGCAGGCGGCGCAGTGCCTCAACATCCAGGGCCTGGCACCGCAGACAGTGACCAAAGACGACTACACCACGCACTCGATACAGCTGCAGCACATGATACCACAGCACCACGACCAGGACCAGTTGATAGCGACGATTGCGGCCCCGCAGCAGACGGTGCACGCGCAGGTTGTGGAGGACATCCACCACCAGGGACAGATACTGCAGGCCACGACACAGACCAACGCCCCCGGACACCAGCAGACGATTGTAACGACAGACGCATCCAAACATGACCAGGCCGTGATACAGAGCTTCCTGCCCGCCAGGAAGCGCAAGCCGCGCGTCAAGAAAATGTCACGTGAGTAGCAAAGATTGAGCACAATCCGATGAGATCTGAGAGATGATAATGAGAGATCTTATTCGCATTGCAGCCAACGCACCGAAGATCAGCAAGATTGATGGCATGGACACGATCATGGGCACACCGACTTCATCGCACGCGGCATCGGGACAACAGCAGGTGGTGCAGCAGCTGGACGAGAACGGGGCGGAGCTGCTGACATCGTCGACGCCGATCATCAAGAGCGAGGGGCAGAAGGTGGAGACCATCGTGACCATGGATCCCAACAATATGATACCTGTGACATCGGCCAACGCAGCCACCGGCGAAATAACCACAGCATCCGGAGCTGGAGCCGTAGCCAGCGGGGGCAGCAGCGGCACGCCAGCAACTCCAAAAACAAAGCGCACCAAGCATCCGCCTGGCACTGAGAGTGAGTAGAAACGGGATTAGATAAGGAATAGCATCAATTAACCTTCCATTAATTTCGCATAGAACCACGATCACGCTCGCAATCAGAACAACCTGCCACATGCCCCATTTGCTACGCCGTCATACGCCAGTCCCGGAATCTGCGTCGCCATCTGGAGCTGCGGCACTTTGCCAAGCCGGGCATCAAGAAGGAGAAGAAAAGTAAGTCCGGTAATGATACAACCCTAGACACCAGCGCCAACAGCGAGTTCAACACCACCGAGGGGGACAGCAGCAGTGTGATGGGCACGCCGACAGCAGCAGCAGGGGCAGCTGGGGGAGGAGCGGGAGCGGCGGGAGGAGCAACTGCTGGTGGCACGCCTGTGACTGGCACGGGGCATGGCACGCCCATATCCAGAGTGATAGCAGCGTCGGGCTCCAATAGTAATACTATAATGGCCAGCACGGTGCTGCCACAGCAGCAACTGCAACAGCAGCAACAACAGCAACACCATGCGGCAGCGGCAGCAGCAGCGGCAGCGGCGGCACAGCAGCAACATTCACTTGCCACGGCGGGTGGCGGGCAGGCGCATCTCATGGGCGTGAATATCAAACACGAGAGCAGCGGCGCTGGCGGCAGCAATGCAGCAGCTGCAGCTGCGCAACAGCAGCAGCAACAGCAGCAGCAGCAGCAGCAGGGCATGCAGAATGTTATACACATTGTGGGGGATCAGGTGTTTATGCCACAACAGGCGCAGCCCCAATAGAGACACTGTTGCCAACGCCACGCCCATGCCGCCTGCCAAATCATTCCACACAGATACACACACACACACAGCCACACACATCATCTATACACACACACACAACAATTTGTAAATAACCAAAATGATTACACCGCGTCAGAACGAATTGTTTATTTGCCACGTTCATTTCCATTGTATAATTTTTGATTTTTGATTTTTTAAAATAATTTGCTAACACTACTAAACAATGAAATCATAACCATGTTATGCAGTATTTTCTTGCATATTTCAACGTCTGAATACTCGTAATAATCCTTTAAACTTAAAATGCAAATTGTAAACACTTTGAAACCTGCAACGAAATATTTGTTTAAGTGTACGTTGGCCTAAAGCAAGCAACGAAACACCTTTAAGTTTTCACTTTTAATAATATATAATTTATAAATATATAACTATTACAAAAAGTTTGTTTAATAAATATATATACAACTATATATATATATGTATTTATATATATATAACTGTATGATTTTAATATAACCCCAATTTGATTTTGTAACCATTTGTTGTTAATACTTTTGTGCCTTGATTTGGTCCGCTGCGATCGGTTTGTTTTGTTCTGTTTTGTGTGCGTTTGACTTTGTTTATGTTCACTGTATTAATCTGTGCAAGAAAATACTGATTAAAGTTTGACAATTTAATTTAATCTATTAAACTCACTCACACACACACACCACACACTCACTTGGGGGGGTTTCCGCTCTCGCTGTTGCTCCGGCCTCTGCTAAGGTTGTCTCTACTGACTCCTGTCTCCTGACTCCCGTCTCCTGTGTCACGTCTTCTGTCTTCTGTTTTCACTGGTGTTGAAATCGCGCGCCTTTTTTGTTAGTGTTGGGATTATCGAGATTATCGAGATCCAGCCTTATCGACAGATCCGAGTTTTGGAGCTAACCTATCGAGAATATCGTTATTAGATGCAGTTGTTTTAAATTATTTAAATGTTTTGTATGCCATAAATTATAGATTTTTTAATTTCCACAAAAACAAAGTAATTTGATTCTCTTTTAAAGCATTTAAATTATTTTAATTTCAAGAAAGAGATTATTTATATCAATTCCACTGTTTGAATTTTTAAACTAATTGAAAGTAAAAGATTATTTTAATTCGGAATGTAATTTTTTTATTCAACTGTTTGAATTTTTAAACTAATAGAAAGTAAAAGATTATTTTATGGAATGTAATTTTCTTTTTAAAAAGAATTTTTAAATTCTTAAATATTTAATTTAATTTAAACAAAATGCAGGAAATATTTTTGGCTCTGTCGATATTTTGGAGATCAACTGCTTACCGATAACATCGGTATTGCAACGATATTGCAACGATATTATCCCAACAGCATTCTGTGTGGCTTCTCATACTGACCTCTGACCTACCTTTGCAGTATCCAGCGGCAAGAAGGGCAGCGGCAGCAGCAGCGCTGCGGCAGGCTCCGGATCTGGGCAGGCCCAGTCGGGGGGCAGCGGGGCGCTGAGCTCGAGCGCAGCGGTGCCGCAGGTGCAGGCGGTGCAGTCGCTGCATCCGCTGACGGGTGTGCAGGTGAAGAAGGATCCGGATGCGCAGCAACAGCAGCAGCAGCAACAACAGCAGCAGCAGCAACAGCAGCAGACAATGACAGTAACAACGGGCAACGGCGGCCAGGTGCAACAGCAGCAGGTGCAGCAGGTGCAGGTGCAGCAGCAGTCGCTGCAGCATCATCAGATCATCGACGGGTCCGGCAACATGAGCACGCCCACAACCAGCGCCCAGGCCGCCGCCCAGCAACAGGCGCAGGCCAATCAGCAGCAGCAACAGTTGGTGGCAGCGGGCGACGGCAGCGAGAGCGGGGCTCCGCTGTCCATAGCCCAGGTGCAGACGCTGCAGGGTCATCAGATAATTGGCAATATAAATCAGGTGAATATGACTGATTTTCAACAACAACAACAACAGCAGCAGCAACAACAGCAGCAGCAGCAGCAACAGCAACAGCAGCAACATCAACAGCAAACACAACAGACGCTCTGAGTAGCAGGCACAATTTTGAACCCATCGGACCGACGGACCGGCCCGTAGACCCCACAGATCCCTGACCTGGTTGTACTATTCAATAAGCTTGACTCTTCCCGGAATGCGTTTAGTCAAATCTTAACTATCGTCTAAAAACTTGAATTGTTCAGAGCAAACTATAGGCATTCTGAGGCACTAGCTTGAAGTTCTTAGATTTATATCGAGCTTTATATATGGCTATTGAGCTAAGTCAAAACTTCGAGTTATACGCTTGAGCAAAGAATTAATATAACATGGGAAACTATTCATCCATATTCAATAGGTACAGGGTATAAAAATGGCAACACAAATATTCATATATCGGTTAATTTAAACTCAAGAAATTTCCAATAATTTTGCTATCGATATTTCTTATGCGCAAAACGGTGTCAATTGTCAGTGAATACAGTAGTATATCGAATTCTAGGAATTGATAAAAGGCTGTCAAACGATATCGATCTCCAGTGTTGGTAACTGTCGGTCAATCAGGCCATTTAAAATAGTCAAAAGCTAATTACACCAAAAGTAGTGATTTTTTAGCTTTCCAACTAGACAGATCTGGCAAGCGGTAAAAAAATTCCTTAAAAATTTCTTTCAAATATT